>JASVER010000009.1:1988658-2381309 GCA_030449065.1 Oceanodroma leucorhoa | reverse complement strand
CGGGCACCTGCTGCCGCCCTCGCCCGCAGCCGGCAGCGCCGCCGCGCTTTGTCCCGGGCTGAGCGGGCGCGCCCGGCCCCGGCGGCGCCCGGCCCGGCCCAGCGACCGGCGGCTCTCGGGGCGTCGCCTGGCTCCGGCGGCCTGGGCACCGCGGGGAGCGTGAATGAGAGTTTGCTCCGATTTACGAGCAGGGTGAGTGCCCCGCCGGGCCGCCTCCGGGTGGAATAATGATTTTTTTTTTTTTTTTTTTTTTTTTTGGCCGAGCCTTCCCGCCCCCAGCCGGGCCCCGACCTCCCCGGGCCGGGGCGGCGGGGACCCGCTGGCCCCACGGGCTGGGGGACGGACGCTTCCCCTCACTCGGGGGCAGGGCTGCGCGCGGGGCGCGGTGCCTCCCGCCGGGCCGGGCAGGGCCGGGCCGGGCCGAGCCCGCCGCCCCCCTGGGGGGGTGGGGCGGTTGCTGCTCCCGTTCCCTCCGTCGCCCTTTGTTCGGCTCTCCCGGGGCTGGGGGGGAAGGTGGCGGCGGGGGCGGACCGGGGGTCTGCGGGAGGAGCTACTGGGGAGCTCGGCCGGTAGCTCCGTCTTTCTGGGCCTTCTTCATCCGTTTGCGGGAAACGGGAGACCGTCCCCGCGGGTGCTGGGGATGTCCGGCTGCCCCCGTCCCTTCCTCCCGGGGCGGAGGAGCAGCTCCGCTCTCCTGCCCGCGCCACTCCAGCGCAGAGGAGCCGTCCCGGGCTGCGGGGCCAGGTGTGCATCGCCGTCCCGGGGAGAGGCGGAGCCCGGGGCCATAGGCTGTAGTAAACACGGTGCGTGTGGGATGGCCGTGGGCCTGGTAGAGGTCACCTCTTTCTGCACAAACGCCGCTCCTCCTAGCTGGTCTCCCGAGTTGTTGTCTTGGGGACCGTGCTGTGGCTGCTGGTGCGCTGTCCCTGCCAGACCTGCTCCTCGTCTCCGCGCTGCCCTGCAGTCGGCTTCGAACACGGTAGTATTTCCTACCGCTGCTTGCAGGGACCTCCCTTGGCGGCGGGGGCAATGCGAGCTGCATCGCACTCCTCCTTTATCTCTTACCGGCCGGGGTGGCGTCCGGGTGGCATCCGATTCGGAAATAAGGCCTGGGAACGTTGTTTCTGTTGTGAGGTTTGCATCTTGAGCTTTAGCTGAGCCTGGCCGAGCTAGGGGCTGGCCGCATGTTCAAATTAAATAGCAGCCAGCAATGTACCGGTCCCTCAAAGTGTGCAGTGTCTGGGTGCATCTTGGTGTGGAGCGATGAGGGACAGGAGTGTTGGAGGAGTGGGAGCAGAGAAATGCTGCTGGAGAGCTTACTTTCAAGGAGACTGAGAGGATGGCAGAGCCGTGGTACTGGGTAAATGGCTGTTTTACAGTCCAAGCTGTTGACCCGGGCTCCTTCAGAAAAGCTCCAGTAGGTGTGCACGTATTTCACGAGCCTCCTGCGTGCATCACGGGGCTTAAACGTAAGTACGGGGCAAACGGGAGAATAACAGCTTTTTGTCATGTTTTTGTGTCGTGCTTCGTTACTGCAGCTGCAGAGTTTTAGATTGAATAGATGTGGTACTGTTAAGTGTGTGTGAATGTGGWATGAATGATGGACAAGTTCTCAGGTATCGCATTTCGAGTGGTGGTTGAGATGTGGGTGGGGAGCGGAAATATTTAATAAAGTAGGGATCCCAGGTGCCTGTGTTCTGCATTATCTGACAGTATCCTGCCTTAGTTTTTAACGTGGTAAGTAGTTTCATTCCTCAGAATTAGAGATGTGAGCTGTCTTAAACTTTTTTTTTTAAATGCCATATCTAGTTATCAAATGCCTTATCTAGTTATTCAAAAAGGGAGGGCTTTTTTTAATCCTAGTCTGGGTTGTGCTGAAGCTAACATTTAAGCTAGTAGCTGTGAAACTGATAAAATATAAAATTAATTGATGGTACCAAATTGTGCAGAAATGCCTGAAAGCCTGAGTTATGTTTCACTGTTTTTCATGTGGTAGCCACAAGTATGTTTGTCTCATCCCTCTGCCATAATAAAGGTGGGTTTGAGCTGAGATGCCAGACTGAATTGAAGATGAGCCATGTCGTGTTTCCAGCTCTGCAGGTAAGCTGTCGGAGATGGTTTTGGCTGGTGGCAGGTGGGACTAACCTGAGCTAAAGTGTCAGACTGATGGGTTTGGGTTTTCTTCTAACTGCGGCACTAGTGAGACCTGGTCTGCTCAGCACGTCCTGGGTCAGGGGGTGACTATCGAGCGGCGCAGGGGAGGCTGCTGCTGCTTGAGCGTACGTGTGCCGCTCCTTGGTGCGGTACAGCTTCTGCTCTGGGTGAAGGCATCACCCAGGCTTTGACCTTGCTCCTGGCCCGCCTGCCYGCCCTGCCAGCATCGCTGTGGCCTGGTGACCTCACGTCAGCGCCTGTGGGGGAGGGAGGAATTAAGGGCAGCAGCTGGGAAAAGCCTGTCCTGGCTCCGCTCTTCGGTGAGACCCGGTTTCAGAGAGACTGGCAGAGAGGAGATCCCAAYTGAGGAGGCAAAAATCAGGGGGCTGACATGCAGCCCTGCTGTCTTGCTGACTGGAAACTAATTCCCGGTGATTTACAGCAGGTAGCCAATGCAGAAGCTGTTCCCTGGCCCTACCCCTTCTCCTCCTCCCGGCGTGTGATATTCAAAGCTTGTAGGAACTGAAGCTCATTGTAAGAGTGAATGGCTGGGGCAATACCGGATGCCAGAGAGATTCAGTATTGTTTGAGACCTGGGAAAAAAACCCAACTTTAATGTTTTATTTTGGTAAGGGAACTTCTGCAGTGTCTGAGAAGTGGTTAGTGCTGCTGTTAAAGGTCAGGTATACTTCTGGGGTATGGAACATTGTCTGGATACACATGATGTACATACATGTGATACTACATATATGTGTTGTGTCTTCAGCATTGTTCTGATACTTGAGTATTCACTCCTTAATACAGAGACTTCAAAGCTAAGGAGGAGCATTAATTGTTTAACATTCAAAGCGATGGCAGGTCTGTTGGAAAATTAACAAAGACCCCATGTCACCTCATTTTGTCTGCTGAAAAGTCATACTTTGTTTTTTGATTCAGTCACCGCCAAATCCATAGGGATTCTTGAAGATATGAGACTGTGTTTTGTGTAACATATGGTCCCATTAACAGTTTTATGGTGAATATCTTTTTATTTAAGGAGTAATAGATCACAGTTCCTGATGTTTTGTTTCTTATAGGTCTGTAAAATAAATGCTGTTCAGGAATGCTTGGGTCAAGGGCAACATGTACCTTGCTGAATTTTTGGGGTTAAAGTTATGTAGCTATTCAATGGCTTGTGCTGGTCTCTTCCTCTCGTTACCCCCAGTATTTGTCAGGCTTAGCAGTGATACACTCTAACTTTGAAGTCCCCAAAGCCCTGGCTGTTACCAAAACACTCCAATATTATGTGCAGAAATATCTGCCATCCTGAATTGGAGGTTCTCTTGTCCAAACCTGACTGTGTCAGGCCCAAATAAAGTACACAATTTTCTAGCTTTATCCTGTAGAAATGTTTCCTTTTCTTTCTTATTTAGCTGAGAAAAATCTATGTAATATCTGCATGGCAGCATACATGCTAGGAGGAGAGGTGACTTCCTCTAATGTATTATTTTTATGACACAGAGTTTTATCAGAGGGAAAGCTTTTGACAGTAAGTGCTTAATCAGGGTCTTCCAAAAGAGATTCTCTCTCTGCCCACTGCCCTGGCCTTGCACGGTGGCAGGTTAATCTATGAAATAATCTGTGCACAGAAATACAGCCATCAGATGTAGCTTTTGGGTCATAATGCTGGGTGCCTCTAGGGTTTATGTGTTTTGATCTTTCAAGTTTCTGAACAAATGCAAGTTTTCTCTTTTCATCTTGTGGTCATTGTCATTGATAATGGGGGACACAAACACATGCACGCTCACAAAACAAGGAAGTTAGGCCTTTTCCGAGGAGGTCAGAATTTATTAAAACAGTTAGAGTTTAGTGGTGAACTCACCTTAAAATTTAATGAGTTAGTGCTGCTTTTTGTTATGACATAAGAAAATGAAGCAAGGAGTCTTTGAAGCCACTTCAGGCTTCATAAATATTAACAGGCTCTGCAGTCTTCACAGAGAGTAAGTTCTGAATGTTTTTTCTTCACCTTAATAGTACAGTTTCTTTTGCACAGTGAATCTTCTTGCCTTGACTAAACTGAAAGAGCAGTTATCAGATGCACACCAAAAATACTGTATTTGTGGTTAGGAGTGCTCTTGCTGGTTTTCTCCTCCTCTCTTTAACACCCAGTCCTTTCTCCTGGTGCACKCTCCGGTAGCAGTAAATTGAATTCCATGACTTACAAGACCAGATCGTCAGAGGTGCTTAAATGATTGAAGATGCAGGTTTTTTTCTTCTGAGAATAGTGGAAGATAAAGATTCCCAACGTGTTCAGTTGCATTTGAAAAATCCTTTCTATTTGTATCTTGGGTCACCATATGTGTTTAATACTTGCCTGTGTTAATGAGTAAAAAACCCGCTGGCAGTATTTTCTAAACATGCCTTGAGTACTTAAAATTGTCTCTTTTAGTTTAAAAGCTATGTCTGCATCATAATGGAAACTGAAGTCCTGTTTAGTTGCAGCTTCTTACAAATCCCGAATTAATACAGCAAGTTCTTTGTGGTGCTCTGTGAAGAACACATCACCTGTTCTAGATGCAGATGTTAACAAGAATGCATTAGACTTACTGTAAAACTTGTTCTAGGTGTCTCATCAGTGACTGAAGAGAACTAGTCKTCTTATTTCACAGAATCACAAAGTGGTGGAGGTTGGCAGGGACCTCTGGAGGTCATCTGGTCCAACCCCCTGCTCAAGCAGGGCCACCTAAAGCTGGTTGCACAGGCCCATGGCCAGACGGCTTTTGAGTATCTCCACGGATGGAGACTCCACAACCTCCCTGGGCAACCTGTGCCAGTACTTGGTCACCCTCACAGTGAAAAAGTGTTTCCTGATGTTCAGAAGGAACCTCCTGTGTTTCAATGTGTTCCCATTGCGTTTGGTCCTGTCACTGGGCACCACTGAGAAGAGCCTGGCTTCGTCCTCTTTGCACCCTCCCTTCAGGTGTTTATATACATCTATAACATCCCTCCCTGAGCCTTCTCTTCTCCAGGCTGAACAGTCCCAGCTCTCTCAGCCTTTCCTCACAGGAGAGATGTTCCAGTCCCTTAGTGGCCCTTTGTTGGACCCTCTCCAGTATGTCCATGGAGACAGGGGGGCCCAGAAGTGGGCACAGTACTCCAGCTGTGGCCTCACATTTCCCAGTATGCTGTAAAAATAAGAAACGTCTAAAGTAAATTTTGAGCCTGTTTTTTTAGGATGCAGGTCGGAGAGGTCACTTTGGTGCTGTAAGTCACTGATGCCGCTTCTCTGAGTACTTTTGCTCTTCCACAGGAGCTGATGTTCCTTGTTAAAAAACCCCAAATGCTTCAGCGTTTTCCTGATCCCATCAGCGCAGGCTTTGACAACTCTCTTGACCTGTGATTAAGGGATTTATGACTAGGTTTGCTGGCTGCACATGCAAGTGTAATCATTAGATGCTGAGTCACACGGGTGCGTGTGTTTCTTGGGGTGTGTTCATATGGACTGTTGTGTGAAACAGAGCTCGTTTCAGTTTTGAGTGAATGCTTCCTTACGGTTGCGAGGGCACATCGCAGCGTGGGCTGGTTTGGTTCTCCAGCAGCCATCCCACGCTGCGTTGTGCTCGGTCGGGGCTGACCTGCCTGCTCCGTGGGCACTTCCCAGGTTGCTGCGTTTCCCTGGTGACGTGCCTGAAGGTGAGCATCTGTCTTACAAACTAAACTGAGTGAAGTTTGGATGCTTCCTTACTCTGCCACATCTGTTTTGTATGCTCATATGTGTAACTCTGTAGTCAATGTTAAATACAGAATTGTAAACAGGGTTTTCACTTTTAGGTCAACACTTCATGTGCAGAATAAAGCTGTTAGTGTAATGCTGATAACACTGCTCGTGGACAGGAGGGAGAGAGAACMGGAAAAAGGAATAAAGCACAAAATATCACTTCATCCTTGGGATTCTCATCACACTCTGTGGGAGGGGACACTCTTGTTTCTTGACCATTGAGCTTCCCCTCCTGTATATCTAGGTGTGTGTAGTTCGTTAAGGTGTTTTTTTAAGGTTCTTAAAGAACATGGCAAAATTATGTGGAAAAAGTAGTTAGCAGTTGCTTGCCTTGTCTATGCCCAAATACAATGGTTAATAGATGCATTTTAAATTTCCGAAGTACTCCCCTGAAAGTAACTGCACAACATGAGAGGTCTATACTTATCTTAATTAAAGAGAACAAAGCCATGCACTCCATGCTGGCCTGATGTATGCAATTAGTGACTGAGTGCAATTAGTTTCCAACTGCTAAAACTGTCTTACCAGAGCTCTTGATAGGACTGTGAGCAGTTTGTATTAGTATCTGGCATTACTAATGCTTGGTGTTTTTCACCATGTTGTCAAAGCCACTTGTTCCTTCAATATTCATTTCAGGTATCAGGTTACTTATATACAGAACTCTTCAAATTCACTGGTTTGGAAACCAACCAATTCTCAGAGACTGAAAATTAGTACCAGGTTTTTCAGTGAAGGGTACACAAGCATCTTTAGATGCTCAAAGCAGGGTTTATTTCATAACCTGAAGTTTATCATTAGCTTAAATTTTGAAAAGTGGCTTCTTCAAGGTAGAAATGTGTATGCAAAAGAGAACTTCTTAAAAGAGTTTTAGCTTTAGAGCTATCTTCAGAAAAGAGTCCTCCAGCCTCTCACTGCAGATTTTACTACCTGAGGCTCCACGTTCCTTCCACATTCAGGAAATGGTTTGCGGTTTTTTCTTCCCTTCTCTCTGGATCTCATCTCTGCGTTCCCAGGTGTGCACAGTAACTGCATTTTAAAATAACTTGACGCACTTTTCAAGGTTAACAGCATGTTGTAATTCCTGGGGAAATGTAGCAGGGCTAGAGAGAGGCGTGTGGATTTATAACCGTCAGCATTACTTAAGCAGTGTCACAGCCATAGGGCCAGGGAAATGCGAAGCCTCTAGAGAAGGATCTTTTCAAACGTAGTCCATGATATTGCATTATGAGCCTGACAAGGATATCTTTTTTCCCCTCTTTGCTTTTTGTAGAGCGAGCTGATGTCTGTAGCTGTACAGCTTCAGGGTCTCTCCTAGTTATGTTAGGTGTCTAAACCCTGTAATTTACTGTAATTTACTCCAGATCTGAGTCTTCGGAGCCATATAGTTGTGTGCTTTGGGCACAAGCTGCCTTCCCAGACACTCCTGTAGTAGTGTGACCACTGCCAGTATTAGGGTTTGTTCCAGGGACAATGTGCTGCCAGAAACTGGCTGAGTTTATGCTTTCTGGGTTGGTTGGAGAGGGTGGCATGCCTAATTCGAGTCTTAGAGGTCTGAGCAGCAGAGAAGAGACCAGTCTGAAAATATCCATAACCCTGTTCTGGGCATGAAGGGACCAGTAGCCTGGGCTCTGAGCATTTTGTAAGATGCACAACTATTGCAACAAGGTACCGCATTGCAATGGGAGAAAAATCGCATGTTCAGCAGCCAAAGATGAAATGCTGTGTACCTTCAGTGTAATGTTCCTTGCACTTACACGGCCCTTGATGAACACAGCTTTAGCTACCTGATTCAAAATCAAGCTGCAAGATGGTCTGTAGTCTGGGATCCTATCTCTGAACTCACTTTTGGGTTTGGGGCTTTCTTCATCTTCCCTCTTGCTCACCTTTTCCCTTGTGAGACAGGGAGTAGTGCTGAGGGAGCTGCCTGCACGTACCGTCCTTGAAGATCCTGGCTGCTTCCTCTTGCTGCGTGTAGCCGAGAGGTTCGATTCCCAGCAGCTGCCATCCTGTTTGYGTGGGGCAAAGGTAGCTGTGAAGCGTGGGACCTGAGAGCAGCAAAACATCCAAAGCATCCTTGTGTGACTAATATTAGGGTGACTTTGGACTGTGATCATCAGATAACAGTAAAAACCAGCTCTGTAGACTACCGAGTCTTGCATCAGCTTGCAAGGATCATGTCATCGGAAGGAGTAGGAATAAGTGGAGGCTGTATAACTATGTTCTTTATGTAGCCTGACTTTTCAAAGCATTAAACCACTTCTAGGCATTATTCCAGTTTGATTAACTTTATAATTCTTTGCAGTGCTTTTATCCAAGATCTTCACGCTCCTGTTAAAGGCTGATTTACAAAGCAACCCAAAAGGTATCGCTGAGTGTCTGAGATCACCTTTTGTACGAAAATGTAGTGCGGCTTGGTTTTGTGTAAAACCCTGCACGGTCTCAGCAGCTCTGTGGGATCACCTGGGATCGGGCAATGAGGAATGTCCTTCCCAACAAGCCGTGGAGCGTCTGACGGGACACACTGATCCTTTGAGAGAACTGCCAGCTGCTGCAGGGTGCTGTGCTCCTAAGATTTTCTTCAGCTGTAAGAGCTTCCTGGAAACTTGCGGTAATTAAAACTAACGTCAAGCRTTTGCAAAACACTGCAGAAATGAGGACTGTGGTCTCTTCCAGATTATCTGGAGCTAGCCCTGTTTTGTTTCAGAGAAACGCTCTCAATTTAAAGGTTTTGAGGTCTGGGCCTACTTTGAAGGATTTTGCCTTCCCTCCCCAGCGGAGTTGCTTATGGGATTGACGGATGTACGCACATTCAAAGCTCTTATTTTTCCTTTCAGTTATGGGAATAAGCAGCCAAAGTGGGATAGTTCTGACTTCCCCTGAAAACTGTATTAGGAAACATTTTTACAGCAAATACACTTTCTCTCAAGCGATTTCTGCTTCTTTCCTGTTTCTTCCRGTAGCAACCTTTCCCCAGTTTGAGGGCTCTGCCAACGGCAATTTCCTCTAACGCTGGATCACTTACCCCTTTACAACAACACACTGAAAACAAGTGAGGCACAAATACCGTTTCTTGGACTGTTTTACAGGAGGAATGTGGAGCTCACTTTGCTTAGCAGTTTGAATTTGCCTGGTGAAGCTCTCCGGCCCTCGGCAGTCCTCTGCTGAAGCAGCGCAGGGACAGCGTATGTTTTTTGAATGAGAAACAGTGACCGGCATTTTCAGTCCGGTTTTCCTGGTGGAATGCAAGCCTGGCTGTGTGCAGTGTCCGCTTCGGATTTCACTTGGATGCATACAGCTATCCTGGTTGGAGACGATGGGATCTATTCAAAACTCATTTTCTGTTTTATTGTTAATACTTTGAAATACCATAAATATTTTTTTTCTTTAGAGATAATCTTTAACTATTAAGCTGTTGTCTGTGACTCATTAGTCTACTGTTGGTGACAATGGAAAATCTTTCCATGCAGTTTGTATTCCTTATTGTCTGAAGCAAACTACATCTGTTTATCTTACCCTGAGGGTGGCTTTCTTCTCAGCTGGCTAAAAGTTCATCATAATATCTGAGAGCTAATATGAAAGTACAGCAGACCTCACTCATTGCACAAAAAGTTCCATGTGTGTATTTAATTGTTGAATAATTGTGTTAGGTGAGTTTTGGAAACACTACATGGACTGACACAAAAAAAGAGTGTCTGTTTGCTTTAAAGGTGGTGATTTGCTTATTTTACTTTACCCTCCCTTTTCAAAAGCTCCAGCTGAACCAACTGTTGGTAGTTACATAGTCTGGTGTTTTCTAGAGGTTTTTTTAATTCAGCGATTCAATTGCTATGAAATTAATCCTGCATTCTTGTAAAAGTCAGAAGAAAAGTAGGTAAAGACAGAAACACTTACTGGAAACACTAAGAAGGGGTTGGACCTTGAAGATGACTATCTGACCACAGATTGCTCCTTATCTGAAATGGGAGATGAGAAACTGTGTTTAGGAAGCAGATGCATCGCTGGTGTTTCCGAACCGTGGAGGAAATGCCAGATGCCAACTCTTGAAGTAGATTAGCTACAAGCATGCAGTTTTTCTTTCTTACAAGTTGATAATCATTTGAAATAACTTCTTTTTCTTTTTAAATAAAGATTAACCAGTAGATTCAACTCTTAAAGTTTTTTGCAAAATACAGTCATAACTAGTAATGTGAGTGTTGTGACCAGGGCATGGGGGGGAGCAAAGCGCTCTGCCTGGCAAGGTGGAAAGGAAGGCTTGCCTGGTAGCCAGTCTGCTAAAGAAAGCACCTTTATTTAAAAGTATGCAATTGCGTGAGGTTCAGTAGTCCTGTCATTCCTGAAGGGAGACAGCTTCTTCCGTCCCCCATGTGCTCTTGTACGCACCTTTGTGTAGGAACGCCAGTATGAAGTGGTCTGACCTCTTCTGTAGCCTTGTTAACTTATATACCAAATCCAAAGACTTTTTTTTGTACATGTGTGA
Organism: Oceanodroma leucorhoa; assembly: GCA_030449065.1. Lineage (NCBI taxonomy): Eukaryota > Metazoa > Chordata > Aves > Procellariiformes > Oceanodroma > Oceanodroma leucorhoa. The sequence continues at coordinate 2,370,921 of JASVER010000009.1, read as the reverse complement.
GCTCTTAGTCAAAGGTCTTAGGGCTGGTTATACACAAATCAGACCCAGCTTTCCCATCTTACTGTTTGTCGTGATTCCTGGGCACGCAGAAACCTTTCCAATGACTGGAAAACAGTCTTCTAGTTCAGAAAAACTTGCTTTCATGTCTTCTGAAGGAGAGGTTGTAGCAGGGCATGTTTTTTATTCTGCGTGTTGCAATACTGCGCTTGAAGGCCTGACGCCTCTGTTATGCTGTGCAGCATCAAAGTTGAGTGCAGCAATAAAAACCCAGAACAGTCCTTGATTAAAACTGCTGTTTAGCTTCTAAAGGTTTTGTACTATCCAATAAATAGAATGGTTTGGCAGGAGTATCGGTAGGATATGAACTATCCCTTTATTGTGTATTTACAGCTTTTCTTTTCACCTTAAAGGCAGCCTGTCCCTCTCACCTTCCATGTCTTAGGTCTTGCTTAGAACAGACTCCCATTTACAGCTATCCAAGTCCCTGCTTAAGCTTAGTTAGCCTGCCTAGATCCTGCAGCTGAAGGCCCCAGATGCCTACAACAAAGAAATCCAAAGATTTCTTTTTCTTTTTCTTTTTTTTTTTTTTTTCCCCCCCCTTCAGCAAATCTGATGCTCTGTAGTTTGCTTTTGGGCACAGGTGGGAGCCTCTTGGAATCCCTAAAATATGCAAGAATAATGTGGTATAATGTTGCTGAGGTGGTGTGTGTTTGGGTTTTTTTTCCCTACATCAATGGCAATTATATAAGCAAATCAGGGGTTAGAGGGTGCTAGCTGGTCGTTCGATCATGTCCTGCAGTCTTCAGCATGCTTCTGTTATTAATGCAAAAAGTGTCGGAATTCCAAGTTTCCATGACTTTGAGAGACTGTGTCTGTCAAAATATTTGTGTAGTATAAACAAAAGGCTTGAGATCCCCAAACCAGAATCTGAGCCTGATTAGTAACTGAACTTTCAGGATCCTTCTTGAAAAGTGAAATCCATAGATTAGTTTTTAAAATGCCAAGATTTAAATATATGAATATTAATGAAGGAATTGGGAATAAGAGCTGGAAGAAGTCCTGGTTAAGAGGCTGAGAGAAGTGTCAAAAATGTTGCTCTGCCTTCGTTTCTACCCCTTCCCCTAGATTTTTTTAGGGAATTTTTGGGAGGTCTTTTAGAGGTCTGTGGGCTTCAGATGGTGATGTGGCCTCTCAGTTTTGTCATGAGGCACCACTGGCTTCTCTCTGGCTTTGACTTGGGAAAACAAACCATTTCTTATGACCGGTTGGACAAAGAAGGGTGGGCTCTTTACAGAAATTACCTTTGTGAGCTTAGGAAGCTTTGAAATGGGCACAGCTGAAGTGGTTTTACAGTGACTTGTGGGGCAGGCGGGTGCATGCGAGGAATAATGCTCTCTGCCCATTCCTTCCCCACCCTAACCATAACTGCTCAGAAAGACATACTGTGTGTAAATGGCTCCTTTTCTTAAAGTACTTTGACCTTTGGACCTTTATCACTGCTAACTGGAGTGTCATCATGGCATAAACAAACCCGTCAGCTCAAGTACTGTAATTCTGGCCCTCATCCCAGTCTTAGAGGCAGACGTAAATGCCATCCTGTAGCTGTCTTTTAAGTTGCTTGGTCTGATTGAAATGATGACTGAAATAATCTTATTTCTTCTCCCTTGGTTTCTTCACTTCGTTACTAAACTCTCCATCCTGCTATCTTTGTGTTAATTTAAATCTATTTCAAGTATGAAGGCTTAGCAATGTGCCAGGTTGCTATTTACTGTCATTGGGTTTGTATCAGGCTTCATGGTATCTTTGTGACATTTTGAGATGAGAAAATACTTTTTTTTTTTAAATAGAGCATGCAAAAAGATCGGAGTGCTTGTACAGGCTCCRTTAATAAACCGAAGAGCTGAACACCATTGGATTCATAGGTTACCCCACATTTGGGATCAAAAAACCAAACTGGCAGAGACTTTTTTTCTGCCTTTTCCTTGTGTCCAGTATATCTCATGTTGAAACATGGTGCAAACCTTACTCATATGGCTCTATCAAGAGAGGAGCTGGCTTCTCGYGGGAGAAATGCCGCTAGCACATAGCTATACTTCAGTGGTGCTGCCAACAGCAGGCTCCTCCTCGGTAGAGGAAGGGAGCTCGGTATGTTGATGTGCCCTGGTTTATTTAAAGGCTTGCTCTAAGATACCGTGTTCCAGTTGTTTCAAGCAGCTTCAAAAATGTAGTTGTTAACTCCTGTGTATAATTTTTTTTTTTTTTTACCATCTGTAGTTATGAGGCAATAGAATATAACAAGCACCATTAAAATGTTAATTTCCTACAAACATGGGCAAATTAGTAAGAACTGGGCTGGTTTATGGTAATAGCCTCAGCTGGTTGGTTTACTGGTTATGAAGAGGCTTTGTACCTTCCTTACAGACTTATGTAAGGTGTCATTTCTGTGTTTTCTTGAAATTATGCAATTTTTTGTTTAGTTTTCCTCAACTCTGTGCATGCTTTAAGGAAGCCTCAGAATTGCTCATAGAATATGACTGCGTGTCTCCGTCTTTCCTCCCCTTTCCTCCATTGGTCACGCGTGCAGCCAAGCATGCCAAGCTGCTGAAGGTGGACAGCCGAGCCGCTCCATGTGTGTCTGGAGACAAGTGCATTACGATTGCTGGCTGGAGTTCATTTGCGGCAGTGTTGAGTGTTTTAAGTGATGAGTTATTTTGATTTTGTTTGCAAAATGAAATTGGTTTCATGAACTAAGAAAATTTGGGAGAAAAGACAAGAATGCATGGGAAATTTAACTGGAGTAATGTCTTTTTTCTTTTCTTTCCCTCACATGTATTTCTCTACGAGTGTCTGACTTGCAGGCACTTTTCTTCTGAGGTTTCTTTCTGAGATTATTCCCCTTCTTGGCATAGACCCACGCTGTCATCTCCCATCTGTAACTGCTGGTGGGGTGAGGGGACACCCTCTGCTCAGCCGCACCTTCATACTTCTCCACCAGTTGCCTATTTAACTGTCACAACTGCTAAGCTTGTATGGCAGCCTTTTCCTGGGCTGGACTGGTGTCCGTCTTCGATCCTCTACTCGGAGCAGTTAGAGGTGTCACCAAAATGGGCTTTTTTAACAGCAGTTGATACTATGTACAGAGGTTATTGGGAAAGAGCGTGGAGGAGATGCCCAGAATACATGTGCTTCTTGGAAGAATCAGATTTAATAGCAAAGATTTCCACTTCTTTTTGCTGTCCAAAGCATGTTAAAATCAACATGTGAAATGAAAGATCCGCAGTTATGGCAGAATACCCAAGCAGTTTACTAAACAAAATAGTTAACTTGCAGGATTGTGATTATATTATTCCTTATGGCCCCTCTAGTTTCTCATAGGGTTGAATACTTTGCTGCCTGGTGTGGCTATACCAGCTTGGGCCTTTTTTTTTTTTTTTTTTTTAATTCAGGATTACTATTGTAAGCATGGGGACAAAGAGCAGATAGTCTGCCTACTGAGGGAATGATGCAGTTGGAAATGTGAGGGAATAGAGGTTTGTTCCTGTAAGGGAGATTAGCTTGAACAGCAGGGCCTTTCAACCTTAAGCCTGCCATGTTAAGAGAAGTTAGTTAAATAACCAAATTATTTAAACAAATAATTGCAGTCCAGAAATCAAAACTGTCTTTTGAGTCCTGTGATTCAGTCCTGTTTATAGCAAACGTTCCAACAGTGCAGATGGACTCACGTAAAGAGTTGCACTCTGAAGAAATGGAGGAGAGGTCCGTAATACCTAGAGGACAAGTTTGGTGCTTTCCCCTGGTGCAACTTCCTCTGCTATTTCCAAACTCTGCTATGTGGAGAAAAATATTCCTCTGATCTTTTGACGAGCTGTGTGGGTGGGAATGGAGGAGGCTCTTTTCCAGAGTGCCGCTTTCCAGCGGAGCTGCTGTTCACATTTCTGTCAGTCTGGTGGGAGCTTGACCTTGAGTTTTTTACTCTCTGATAAGATTTCAAGGAATAGTTTACATGGCTTTTACAAGTGGCTGGACAGTACAGACAGTGCCAGAAATGAAACTGATGCTTGAAGCCAGACTTACTGTATGAAACTTGCTGTTTCTCCATTACTCCTTCGTGTAATTTGGATAAATCCCTCCTTCGTGTGTTGTGCAGCATAGCAGTCTTTCACACAGTGTCCTTTTACGTATTATCTATGCAAGTTTTTATGCAATACTCCATGCACCTTCATTTAGAAGTTGACATGACAAGGAATTACAACATTACAAATGTGCGTAAGCCACATAGTAGGTTTTTTTTTTTCTGCCCTATACCCTCTGTGCCCGTAGCACCAACTTCAGGGGCATTTTCAGGTTTCTGTTGGGAGGAAGGGAGAAGGAACAAAATAAGCAGCAGCACTGCTTCTCGCATGGAAATGTGCAGGATTTGGGGATTATAGACATTCTTTATAAGCTCAAGGCCAGTATATAGGAAGGAAATTAAAGGTTCTTAATTATAGTTGTGGTTGTAATTTGGTATGTGCTAGCTATGTCTTTGTAGTTCTTCTTCATGTACCAAAAATGTTGAACTTCTTTACTCATGAGGGGAAAAGCTAAAAAATTTTGGTTTATTAAAATTGTTTTTATGACTGCATGGTGTTTGGTAAAAGACTCAATTCCTTCCATCAGCTGTGTGCTGACTACAGAAATCAATGACCGACATCTCACTTACCTATTTTTTTTTGTGTGGCTTACTTTTGCAACATAGATCTTTCGGAGCCTTAATGGATTGTCAAATCAGCAGTAGAATAGTTAAAGCTTGCAGAAGTAAGTTACAAAGTGTTGTACACTGCATCCTAGGAATCTTCCTCTGAAAACTCGCATCCGTGTGGTTTCATGATAACTTTTGTTACTTGCTTACAGAGCTGTTAACATTGGCTTCTGCTGAATTGTCTTCCTAAACTGAGGGAAGTCCCTCAAGATTGACCATCTTGTTGTACTCTGGCTATTAGCCTTGTTCTCAGTGAGGTGCCCCGATAGCTGAATGATTTGGGGACTATGAACGTAGCCCTGTGGTTGCTTTGTGAACAAAAAAAGTAGGGGAGTTCATTTTATCATCGCATATGTAACACAGCAGTTGTAGGTCTGTGGTCTTTTGCCTGATAGCTTCAGTAACTCCTTTTGTATGGTCTTGCCGTAAGTGAAACTGTAATGCATGGGCAGCTTGGCACCGTGGCATGTGTGAAGCGTTGTTCAAACGTGCAAGCTGCCTACGCGTGGTGCTGCCGTTCGTTGGTAAGGGCTGGGGCAGGCTTCTCTTTCAGCGATGGGTTGCGCACTCTCCGCTATGCTCAGTGGACGTACAGGCACTGCATGGAGGTCAGCAGAGATTAGTCAGGCTATAGCTGTTAGCCGTGAGTTGTGTCCTGCTTCAGATGTGTACCTCTTATTTCTCTTTCATTTCAATGAATGTCAAGGTGAAATCTTTGTTTATCAAAAAAGGAATATGTAGACATTCTTAAAAACGAAATCATATTTTATGCCTTTGTTCTGTTTCTGAAGATTACTGGGTGAGCTACGAGCAGTCACCCTGAGCAGATGAAGTGCTTGCCTGCTGCTGAGGGACCTCTTCAAGAAATACCTGCTAGGTCCAAGCCATTCTGCATAGACCTTGGAAGACTGTTCTCGAAGTGTCTTTCTCTAAGCCTAGATTATAGTGTGTTTCCAGAGTGTCTTTTTTTTAGCAGTATCCCTATTCTCTGATTTATCTGTATTCATCATCCGAAGATGATGAACGTGCAGTTGAGATTATGGAAAACGTAGTCAGCATCGAACAAGTGTAACTGCATTGGTCTCAATAACTTGCACTTTTTTGACTTGAAAGGATAGAATTAAAATTCTTCTTCAGGGCTGCCAGGGCTCACGCTTTCTAAACAGTTTAGTGATCACCTTCCATAATATACGTATTAGCCTGAATAAGATGTTCCATGGTAGTACSTGTACTTCTGACTTTAATGTTTATTTTAAAGCAGATTGTAAAAGGCCAACTTTATTCTGAGTGCTATGTCAAGCTAGGCTTCTTACACTTCCATTTGATCAGTGGAAGAGGAGATATATGCAGTGATAGCCTAATCTTACCCTGTGTTAGTTGTGTCCTGTCCTTCCCCCCATCCATCACCCCCATGTCTCTTTGTTTTTATAGGCAGAAGTTGTGGTGCTTGCTTATGGCAGTGCTTCCCCTGTGCCCCGGTTTCTTACTTGGTTGAAGACCAGCCAGACCTCAGCTGCCTGAGCCTTGAATGCAGAGGCTGTTGCTGAGCTGGTGGTGTTCATCTTCCCGTCTTTGCCCTCAGCTCCCCTCACTAGTAGACAAAATTCAGAGGGAGGAAGCAGAAAAAAGCCTTTCATCAGTGCCGAGCTGTGGAAAGCTCTTCCCCAATCCTTCAGAGGAGGGACTGAAGCTCTGGCGTGGGACTGATTTCTGAAATGTGCCTCATGGCAGCTTCATAAACACTGTCTTTAGGGTGAGCATTTGCAGTCGTTTAACCTGATTTAAGTGCAGGTGGCTGCTGTAAAAGGATGCTTTCCCCCTCTGCCCACGACCAGAAACATTTTCTGTGCGGGACGCATGACAGCTCTAATAGCTTTTGCAACCATGAGTGAGGCTGCATAGCTGTCTGCTCCGATTAGACTGACCTTGCCAGAAAACAAACACAAAAATTAGTTGTATCAGCAACAAGCTGATAAGCTGCATGAATGGTCAAGTGACATAAAGGCCATGGCAGAAAGGAACGGGATTGCTCCCTTTGGTGTCAGCCTGTGATCAAGTGGGCTTTAGGCTTGGCTGGGCTCATCTGGGATGGCAGCGAGGGGGACCCAGTGGGTGACCGGGAAGGGAGGGTTTCACCTGGAGGGCGATAGGCTTTTATTACTGTCACGACATGCTACCCCTTTCACAGGATATCTGTCAGGTGGAGCAGCTGGCAAACACCAGTGCTGATCAGCTACTTGCTGTGCTGTGGCTCCTCCAGTCCCTGCATGCTGCTTGAGCTCCTCTGCAGGCAAAGTCATTTTCCTGCAGGGTTTTTTTTGGTGCTGCTCTTCAGGTGGTATAGTAAATGTTTCATTTGTTTTTTTTCCACACAGGTGTCTTGAGGAAAAAAGGAGCTTTATCTTCCTGTTTTGGGAGTTAAAATTTCCAGTTTACCAGTTTACAGAGGAATTAATTTAACAATGCTTGCTAATTTTAGGTTTCATGATGAAAGAGAGACAGAGGTGTGTAGGGTGTCAATGTGTTTGCAGAAGGGGTGTGGTTTTGGAACTGTGATGTTTCCAGTGTGGTGTTAAGTGAGGGATTAAGTACAAAGTACAACTCCCACAGCTACTCAGCTGAAATAGTCATCGCCCTCGGTTTCTTTCTTGTCACACCTGTATAGGTAGATGTGTGTGGTTTGGGTGGTTTTTTTTGAGCCCCTCCGCCCACAATTTTCCAGTGATGAAAATTTCAGCTGGCCTGGGCACTGTCCCTAGCAGTGGCAGCAGCAGCTCTCCCTTCTCTGTCCCTCTGTGGAGGGTCACTGGAGGTGCCTCCTCCTCTGGCTTGCTGAAGGGCCTGTCCCCAGGTGGTTGAGGGATTAAGGCCTTGCACAGGTCTGAAACTTTGCAGGGACTGAGCAGCTCATTTTGGGAACCTCTGCCTTAAAATGTTTGCCAAATATGTCTGAAGTACCCTCTGGCTGAGGCAGGTACCGAAGAGAGTCCTACAGCCCCATGCTGCCATGTTCTGTGTCTTCCTCTTCCTCCAACCCCTCCTGTCTGCACCAGCCAAGCTGAAGGTTTTGAAGACAAGTCACTTTTGTTGTACAACCCCGATTCGTCTCCCAGACAGCTTCGTGTTGTGAGCTGAATGACACGTTAGTCTCTTTGGGGGAAAAAAGTAGATTTTAACATAATGCATATTCATGAAGCTGCATTATGGTTGCTGTGACAACCTCACCACTGGCAGGCAAGGTTGGTATGTTGGACTTCTGTCTCCAGTCCCCGTGTTGTACCGTAGCGCATGTTACACAGCTTTCCACTTCCCCCCACTCCCCAGTCAGTGGACAATTTAAATTGTTTCAGGGTTGGTGCTTAATTAATAGCTGCATCTAATTAAGCCTGCAACACTGAAGAACAACTTCCTGCTCGTTTCTGACCCGTGTTATTCGAGTGTTGCTTCTGCCAGCGGTCCATAACGCAGAGGAGATTCTGGTGGGATTTTCTTTGTTCATCTCCCTTTAAACTCAGAGGAGGAATAAACCTGAATTACTAACCATAATATTTTGCCACACCATAGGTAGCCTAACTGATAAATTCATCTGTTATGCAAAAAATCCCCAACAAAGTCTATCCCCCTGGTCTATCCCTATCTAGTCTAGTCTATCCCTAGAGTTTTAAGGACTCCTGACCCTGAAAGGGTTGGTGTTACTCAAAACCAGAAAGCAGTTTGCTCTGTATATGCATTACATCGTGTTATGACCCTGGGGCCAAGGGTGACGTAATTGGAGGAAGACTTTACCAGGCTGTGACGCTAAGGCGGTGACTAATTTCAGGATGAACCTGAGACGGGTTGAGCGTGGGGAGAGCTCAGCTCTGAAAGTCAAGCCCTGCGTGTTTGTTGATGTTGGAAATTGAGGGCACTTGCACAACACTTGTAACTTTTRGAGAGTGTTTGTAAGCTGCTCTTGACCAGTCCAGCTGAATGTTTGGCTCATTGCTGGCTGTTTGTTTCCAATGAGAAATGGTGACATCATTCTATACAGGGAACTTAATGTATTCCTGGGTGACATAAGTCTCATGTGGGTGCCATCATGAAAGGGCTGTGTTGAGTGAGGTTTGTGTCCCTTCTGCGTGCTTAAGCGTCTTGTTGAGTTGAGCTTAATGTAAAGTTTTCTTGAAAGGTGCCAACTTCATCTATACAAAACCACTCCCTGTTGCTCAAGAAGAGACACTGTGGGTAAGGTTTGGCTTTCTTCACAGATGTGAGCCTTCTGGAGAGCAAATTGGGAGACGTGTGTGCACAGGGGAAGAAAAGCTGAGCAGACAAGGAGCTCTCAAATGCAGTCAGTTGATCTTTCTCTGGTTAGTTTCTTAAATATTAATAAGTACAAAATGTTCAGACAGTGACTTGAGATGAGATTCTGTCCATTAAAATGAGAAATTGGGGAGGAAAAAATCATGTAGCAGGAGGGAACTTTTTGCACAGAGCAGCATATAGAGCTGGACCGTGAATCTGTTGTAGGCTTAGATGTACTCACTGAGGTTTCCAGTTTTAGTTAGGCATGTCCAGAAAAAAAACAACACACCAAGCTTTGTTTTCAGTATCAGTTGGTATGTGGATGGCCTGAGTGTATCTTCTTGTGTTCCTGCTCTCCTGTTGGCTCTTTTAAGATAATACGCAGGAGCATTTTGGAGAAGTATTGAATACCTAACGTAATCCTGATACTTTCCACTCCCTCAATTTGCACGTCCCTCCCTCATGATAAGACCGAAACATCCTGGTGTTGACACTGTGTCTGTATTTGTTCATCCACACACAGCCTGGCTTTTCTTGGGATACCAGAGCTCTTACCTCGGACTTCTGCAGAAAGACATTTTGAGATTAAAAGGAGAATGCGAAGGAGATGGGGTGCAAAGATGAGAACTAGGGTTATGCTAGATTTACTTCAATGTCGTCTTCAGCTTTCTGAAATGCCATTTTTCTATCAAAAAGAGCAGAGGTGTTTTGAAGGTTACTTTGCTGTGTCATAGTCTTGTATGGCCTTTTTGACCTAAGATGAAATTAATCCATGATGTTTTAGTGGGTTTTTTTGTTGTTTTTTCCCCCAGGCTCCAGATGAACACTTACTGAGGCGATGCTGTTTGTGTGTATTGGGTTTGCGTTTTGTTAACAGCTAAGGAAAACTGAATCACCATGTTGTGAAGCAGAGTCCTTTCTCCAAAAAAGTGCGTGTGAAGATTTATCTGTTCAATCTCTGCCCAGGCTACCAGGCCACATACTCCGATTCAGCATATTCTTGTGTAAAAACTAGATGCAACAACAGAAAACCAAAACCTACAAGCCACTTGTAGGAGACTCTGGGGCGAGTTAAGGCAGATTTCAGGCAGCAGCGGTGCAGAGTGCTGCCCTTCCCCGAGTTCCCGCCTCCCTTCTGCATCCCAACCTCTTCCACGTTTATGCAAGAGCAGAGCGTGGGGGGAGCAGTGGCACAAAGGGGTGGGGGGGATGTCCATAGAAGCACGCCCCTGTAACTAATAACTTCCAGACTGGCAGGCTGGCTCTTGTTCCTCAGCAGCTGGTTGTCCGCTTGCTGAAGCCTCTCTGTAAACATAGGCAGAAAAAGCTGTGCTAGATCTCCTTATGATTTTTACATGAAAGTTTGGGAAAACTTGATTTTTCTCTACTTAGCATAAGTTCGGAATGTGTGCGTATGTTGGTTTGGGGTTTTGGGTCTTGATATATTCGCTTAAACTGAATGTCTGACAGTTATTCAGGGGTTAATTGAGGGTTTTCATGTTAGGTCCAAATAAAGTCATCTCTTCTCTGGCCCTCTGTAAAAGGAATAAAACCTCAGCCTTGAAGGATTTGCTTTAGCAACTAGATATTAATAGCAATTAAAAAAAGCACCTTGAAAAATGATTTTAGTTTTGATTTGGTTTTTTTAAGTGTGGAAAATACAGACCCTTTTCACTAATCAAGCCCTGTATACATAAACTGTTGCCTAGTTTTTTACTAGATGGTTTGGGACTTCAGGATAATTTTTACAGGCTGCTGTTTAATTTTGCTGGTTTGACCTCTGTTACTGCAACAAGAGAAATAAAAGCCACCTTCTTAAAAACCTGGGTGCCTGAATACCCTTGTTTGTAAGCATGTTAATGTAAGATATCCGTACTATATTATGACAGAGGGCCTGCTAGTATTATTAGGTCTGGCTGAGGTGCAACGAAGTTGGACCTAAATCAGTCTTGCAGAGTCGGCATCTGCCTTGCTGTGCTCTGCAGCACTTTCTGTTAGAGCGTTGAATGTGGGAAAGATCTCCTGTTGCTTACATTAATGGAATGGTGTTTGTATGCAGAAATAAACTTGATTGGGGAGGATGGATTTGATTTTTGTTTTGCTCAAGTTAATAATTTGCAAGCATGATACCAGTCAATTCTTATTTATAGCTTGTTTGTATGGTAGTGAGAACAACTATTGTCATGTATGACAGCGTTGGGAAATGAGAGTCTTTACAACGCATGGAGTTAAGAGTTGAATTTTTAGTAGTATTTCATAATATTTGCTTATGGTTAGTCTGAAAGCAGAAGGAGATGTGGGTCTACATTCAGACTCTGAGCTCTGCGTGTGCAAAACTGCATGTTTTGGTGTTGCTAGTATGGGGAGTTGCTAGAAACAGCCTGAAACTTAGAGCTGAGCCAGCTGAGGCCAGGATGTGGATGGGTAATTGGGAAAGGGTGAGGGGATGAATAGCGATGATGGTGAAGCAAGTGTTTTTGATATTTAATTACTGTATTTTGCAATAAAGTTAATTCTAGGTCAGGTTCTGGTCTTGTGTTTTACAAAAGCTTCCTCAAGCTTATTTAAATTTGACCCAAGCCATTTGGAATACAAAGTCTCTTGAGTAGCTTTTTTTCTAGTGAGCCGGAAACTGCTGAAATGTCACCATATTTATTGATCTTTATCTAAAAAAAAAAAGCTGCTAGTTGGAAGAACAGGCTGCTGACATAAAAAGTGTGTCTTAGATTGCACATTTGGCTGGAGGCCAGATAATGAGTTTCTATAGGAGCTTGTTGGCAAGCTTAGGTTTTTGCTTAGGTTAATCTAATGTAACTGTAAGTAATCTGGGAGCTTGGTACACTCAAAACAATTTTTAGACAAAATGATCTTATTGTTTTTAAATTATAACTGAGCAGATATTTTTATGTAACAACTTCTTGTATTTAAAGCACTTAAAAAGATGCCTAGGAACATGATTCTTTACTATTTCCTCTTTTAATGGTCAACTTACTGAATAACACTTTAAAAATATTGACACTGATGACATCTTTTTTTGCTAGCCTCTGTATTACAGAATTTAAGCTGACTGTGTTCAGTGGAGTGATCTGTTAGTGCTTTAAAGAAAGGTTTGCATTTTTAAAAGACGAGGTGGTAACACACTTAATGGTAGGTACAACAGTTTTACTAGTAAAAAATACCGTAAATGTGTTCATGGGTACATCTGTTGGCCAGGTTATTCTGTGGCTAGGGCTGAAATGCATGAACCATCCTAGGCGGAGGCTGGAGTTTAGGACTTTGTGTTCCCAAACGGTGTCCAACCCAGGCAGTTAAACYGCTGGGCCTCTTCGCCAGCCTCATGGGTCTCATACTTCATTGTCTGAAGGCAAAGCTTGAAGAGAAGGGTTGGAGATTGCTCTGTTTCAAGATGTTGCCTCTCACTTCTTTTGTGTGATAAGTGAATGTGAATCCACTCTAAGGGGAAAACTGAATTCAGATCTTGAAACGTCCATTGAAGTGCTGTGTATGCCAGGCTATAAAAAGAGGACGAGATCCACCCCTGGTCTGTGAAGAGCGGTGGGTAAGTGTGGCTTTAACAGGAGAACGCTGAGGTCACCTGATTCTGCCCAGAACAGCAATGCTCATCTGCAGCCTTAAGTTAACTGCTCCATCCGTAAGAGGGATGGAGGAGGCTTGGGATGCATGCTTGTCCTCCATTGGTGTAGGCTGATGAGTGCTGACCAAAAAAGGGATAGCATGCCACCACCCTTATTCTTTCTTCGTATAGCCGTATCATTGGCAGTGACAGCATGGATGACAAACAAACAGGGTTCGGTTTACAGCTGCTTTGCTGTAGGTCTGACTTACATGGTATAGTAAAACTGGTTGAACATAGAGGGAGATCTTTGAGATGGGAGGGAGCATGATACAGTTGTGCTGGTGCTTATCAGAGGTTTAAACTTCTCTGATAGCGTTTGTTCTCTAGTTGCTATTAATAGTGGGGCCTAGAGATATTTCTGGATGTGATAGCTGACAAGTTTCTTCATCAAATAGTCAATGAATGAGCAAGAAGTGCTTCTATTTTAAACTTAAGCTTTGACAAGTAATAGAACTTCAAAGGAAAGCTGTTCATAGAGAATAACCTTGGTCTGAGTTACCGCAGGTGGTTCTCTTTAAGTGAAATATTAAACAGAGGGCTGCAACTTTAGGCATCTCTGATAAAGGAAGAGTTTTGTGGGATTTTTTTGCCAGCTGCACTATAGGGGATTTGTATTAGTTTCAAACTAATGTGTTTAAGTGAAGGGTGCTAATAAACCTTGGCAGAGGTGCAAACTAAGGCAGATTTTGAAGGGAATGATCTGGTTTGAACTTGGTGTGAATAGTCACTGCCAAAGTGTTAGGGTAAGCAGAGAATCCACAGGGAAAGAGGAAGAGCTCTGTTGAAAAGAGGTTTGTGTTGGGAGGTGAGAATTGCCTCAGGTGCAAAGTCTGTGGGAGCCAGTAGCAAAAGGCTCTTCTTTTTTGCTCTTTATTTATACTCCTGAAGTGACGCATGTCTAGATCTGCCTTTTGCTTTTTTATCTCACACCAGTGCCTGGGATGATGTGCCATGAAGCTAAGCATGTTGTTTAATTAAGAGGAGGGCAATGTTGACCTTAGGGAAAAAAGGATAGTAACAGGAACAAGTGCCTCAAAATAAATTTTTACCACTGCTCATTTGGGAGAGCATTGTGGCACCCTCCAAATGGAATGCTCTGAGCTGAGGAACAGAGTTTGTAGGAGAGAAAATTGTGTCTGGTTTGTTATAAACTGCCAGAGCGGTAGCTTGCTGGAGTGACGGGATTAAGGAACTAAGTTTTTGTTTGTTTTTAAAAAAAAAGATGGAGCTTGGGACCTTTTGGTACAGAGCGTGATACATGTAGAGCGTTGAATCGGAGCGATTCGGCAGGTCTGGTTTAAATCAGAAAAGATACAGTGCAATGTCCTGGAAAGCTACCATTACAATGAGATTACACACATTAATTAAGCTTTCTTCTGTTGTCTTTTAAAAAGCAAAATGCTTCTGCCGGTACGATTTATGATTTATAATTTAAGTATCACTCACGTCAAATACCGTCTGTGGAAGTGAAATGCCCTGGGTATTTCTCGTGCCTCCAGATACTGTGGCACCTGCACGTTCTGCAAAAATACTGGCTGTGCGGTTTCTCTTACAGTGAAGTTTTGATCATGCTAGTTTTAAAAAAATGTGAAAGCATCACTAATAAAGTGATGATTCTTTGCATCTCAAAGGGGGTAACAGAAATCTAGCAAAGGGTATACAAGATTGTCAGTAGTGGTAATTTTAAGGATCTTGGCAGTGCATTTGAATGTGGTTTATGGTTGATTTCAACAATCTCTAGTTTTTGGTGGGATCTTCTGCAAGGATCTGTCTGGTGGCTTTCTTCAATAAACCCTTGGTACTTTCTGTTTTCTTAGCCTGAAGCAGTAGGGGGATATGATAGCCTTGCTACTCTCTTGCTCCAGTTTTTCTGGGAGTTTAAAGACTGGTTGTGAAGCTTAGTGGATTTTCGTGGCTTTGATTAGAAGTATCAGCAAGTTGAAGAATGTGGACTTATCAGCTAAACTTTGTTTTGTTTCAAGTAACCTGTTAGGAACTGACTTCCTAATCCACCTTTGGAGTGCAGGTTGTTAGCTTGTGCCCATTCTGACTTCTGTTAAAAATAGCCATGAGAAAGAGGCCATAATAGTGTGGGAAGATGGTAAATCATCAACTACTGAAAACCAAACCATACATCTGTTACACCGTGGAAAAAAAAATGCCTGTTAAAAAGCTAGCTGCAGCATGTTTTTCCTCCAGTGGCAGGAAGGCCCTTGAAAGATGGTTAGAGGTAGTTAGTGATTAGAATACATGTATTTAGGTTTATTGCAAGCTTTCTAAAGTACTCTTGATGTCTTGTTTCTTGCAGAGACTCCAACCGTCATGTTAAGGTAAAGCAGAAAAGTGCAGTGCTGAACATGCTAAAGAAGTTGGACAAAATAAGGTTCAGAGGTCACAAGAGAGATGAGTTCCTTGATTTAGCAGAGTCTCCAAATGCTTCAGACACTGAATGTGGAGATGAAATCCCGGTGAAAATACCTCGAACATCAACTCGAGACAATGAAGAGCTGAGAGACCCTGTAAGTACTTGATTTAAGTATTGTTATATTATGTTATATAGTTGTCAGGCAGAAAAATAACAGAAATTAATAATTCTTTGTCCCTATATTTTGGATTTAATACTTGAAGATTTGTGGACTAGGAAGTAAGCTTCCAGTAATAGGCTTCCATTTTATGGAAAGATCAAATTAATTTCTTAGTATTAGGGTTCCCTGTCCCTACTATTCATTTTAGATGTTGTGGGTTGACAGGTTTGTTAACCTTGGATGTGCTTCTGAATACTGTCTGGTTTTTATTTGTTTTGTTGAATTACTAACAAACAGATTTGAAGGAAAGACTTCTTTTCAGTCTGAGAAGCTCAGGTTTTCTCAAATGGCACTGGCCAGGACTGTAGGGATAAGACTTCTGGTGGCTTCATTAGAGTCAGAGGGTCACACCACCTTGTTCTTCACTGCAGTGTTGTATCCAGTAATGCTTCCATGCTATAGAGCTGCTTTCAACCTATGCAGGAGGTGAGCAAGACTCTTCAGGTGCTAAGACTTTTTGGTGCTTGTAAGCAGAAGCACTCAAACAGACCTACCTTTTTAAAGGACGCCGTTTTAGGAAAAGTTAAATATTGGTTAAAAAAAAAAATAAAAAATCCTGCTTTAACTGTTAAGAAATGGCTGTGGATCCTTGAGCGTGGAGTGCTACAGTCTAAATTACGATTTGTCCATTTAACAGTATTCTAGAATGTGACTTGGAAGTCAGAATTTGTACCACCCTATTTAGAAACTCACCGTGCAGTTTTTATCCCCAAAATGTGGTCAGGCCATTGTCTGAAAGCTCATTTCTAAAAGCATAGGTCTTGCTCACCACAAGTGTTAAACTTAAAGACTTCAAACTGTATATGTTTAAGCATTTCCTTTGGGGTTGGCAGCTTGTATGCTGTTCTGTAGCTATTAGTTTTTTTAAATTTAAGTGGGCTTCTATGTTATCACATACAATCCTGCTTAGATGGAGCTCTTTTGCCAGAACTTTTTTCCTATGATCATGGAACAAACAAGTGGTAATGACAGAGCATTTTTCAGTCACAGAAAGTCTATTGTATGCAAATCCTCAAGCTCCTCAGACAAGGAAGGTCTGTTGAATGCCTTTCCTTTGCTCTTATTCTACTGAAGACATCTGCCATTTGTTAAGATGTACGTATTGTGTATACTGGGACTAATCTGTGCTGCTGCCCTTCCAACATGGTATCTTCTGAGTTTTTTGTAGGTAAATACTGGCTTATTTTCATTAAACTTAAGGCATTATATTTATGTGTGGAGAGCAGGGAATACCTTTTGTATCTGATCAGAAGAATCTGGATGGCAGAGCTAGAGGCTACAGAAGGATCTGTCTTAAACCCTAGATGCTATTTTCTGTATATTTTCAGGAGGATAGCAGCTCCAGGATGGTAAGGCTGAGGGAATAGCGAGGTAAACCTACAGCTTTGACTAGTTATAAAGCCTTACAGCTGCACATCTGCAGTGATGGTCTCTGTTTTCTCAAATTGTTGAGCTCTGTGTGCTGAGAAGGTAATTTGAAGAGAAACATTTTGCTTTCTGGTTGACTACATACTGTTAAGTAGGCTGTTGTGATCTAAGTCCTTGTGATACAGGTGAGTATAGTACTTTAAAAACAGGGAGAAAGGAAGAGAGGGAAGCAGCAACAGCATCAGACTTCTTGTTTTGCCCTGCTCCTGATGTTTGGAAGCTCTAAACCCAGTGTGATGCTGGAACAGCCTAAGAGCAGCAGCTGTGTTACAGATATGAGCAAAATAAGCAAACTTGTATGAGGAGAGAGGTCTGACGCATATGGGATACATTTCAGATGGGACATTTAGGGGATTAGCACTTGGCCCTCACAGACATCTGCCCACTACGCGCTGCTGCCCATCCATAAAATGGAGAAGAAATAATCCCCTATGCTGCAGAGGTGCTGGGAGTAAAGAAAGTAATGCTAGTATATTTAAATCAATATTAAAATAGTGGCTGAGATTATGTGAACAGGGCCATTCTGAATTACGTCTCTGTTTCTTATTGAGATCCCATGGTTGAATTGTGCCTGAATTGTTTTTAATTCAATGACTAAAACTCAAATCTTAAATTGCTTATACAGAGTGGTTTTATTTTATAGGCTCTGTAAGCAACTTATTATTATACTCTTATTACATTGATCATGAGAAGACCAAGTCTTGTTGGTTTCTTCCTGTTTAATACCTTTGGGGAACAGTTGAAAGCATACAAAAGTCAATGCAAGTCTTGTGCATAAATTGAAGTTAGGCTGCATGTCTTTTCAGGTAGATGTGAGCTGTACTGTGCTTCCACTTCTGTTGCTTCACTGTTTCTATTAAAATCTGAGTACAGAACTGATGGGCTTGAAAGATCAAGATCGGTGGCTTTGAACTGAGCATAGGCATGCAAAATTTGAGTCCTGGTCCCCTTATCTGCATCTTCAGTACATAGATGTCTCTGCCTCCACTGTCAGCCATTCCCTTGACAAAGGCTTCATCTCTGCCCCTCTCTACTTCGTTGTTTGGGTTTTTTTGTCCATCCCCCCCCCAGTCTGGTGTATTAATCATTACGGAGCCATTAAAGAAAGATCTCTGTCTATTAGAAYAGTACAGCACGGTCATATGAATGAAAGGCCCTTCTGTACTGTGCCTCAAGGGTACGTAGTGCACTTAGAAATGTGCACATTAGGTGCCTCTTCTTTATGTACATGTCTGAACTTAACAAGCATATGCGAAAACTTGCCACAAATGGAGGGTTTAGAGTAAAAAGCCTTGTCATAAAAGCTTGTGATTGCAGAGCCCTGACCATCTGCAGAGATGAGCATCCTCTGTTGCACACCTCCAACAAGTGAAGTGAACGGTCAGTCCCAGGCCACAAATACAGCAGTGGGACTTAGTCCCAACACTTCACATGTCTTATTGAAGTAGCACCTGCAAAATTTGCACCCTGTGGAAGGACAGAAAGGATGGCCAGATGAGGTCATCTTATATTCTTTATCTTAAAACTGTGAGGTTTACCTGTTTAGTTCAGTAATAAACATCCTAACTCATGTTTGGGTAAAGCACACAGCTAACTTCTGGTAGGAGAGCCCTGAGGTTGGAAAGATTTATTTTCCTTTGAATTCTCCTCAGTGGTTTCTGAGACTTTTTGTTCAAAAGGTGTCTTACTCTTAATTTGAGCTAGTTTGGTCTCAACTTACAGGGTGGCTGTTTGCTTGCGTGAGTACTTTTCCCCTTCTCTGACTACCAGGTATGTCTTGGATAGCAGGTACTTTCTTAGGTCTCTGTGGGTACTTGAACACTGTGATCAGGTCATTGCCAAGACATCTGTGTTGGTTAACAAATTAACTCTTTGCAAAGCATCTCTTTCAGTTCCTGAATGGCTTCCCAGATTTCTTCCTTCCTTCCCTCTTTACCATAGGTGTTTGGCTGTTCCTTTTTAAAGCAAGGACATTCAGCACTGTATGCAGTACTGTTATTTCTGCCTTGTTTTGTAAAAACACCAAAATCATGAAATAGGTAGAGGGGGGTAACCTCTCTATTCCTATTTCCTAATAGGAAACGTATTAGCATTTGTCTTGTTGTGACGTTGGAAATTCATGTTGCTTGCTTGGTAATTAAAGTCCCCTTTATTCAGTGCCATAATGGTTTCCTGTTCTGTAGATGCAACATGGGTTCCTTCCTGATAGATCACAATTCCGCACCTAAAAAAGCTTTAAAACATTGCTCCGGCAACTTGATTTGCTAAGATTAAAACGTTCAGGGGTGGGGACTGTACCCTGAAAAATCATAGGTTGCCCATGTATTTGCCAGTCCTGGCTTGATTTGCCTCATTTTAACTTATGTCTCGTCATTTTGTGCTATAGATGAATTTATGTCCTCTTAATGTGACAAATGTCCTGTTTTTATAAAAGGGAGAAAATGTTCAGTACTATGTACGGGTATAGGAATGAACTCAGCTCAGAGGAGGATCGCATCCCCTTCGGCAGACGGGGGAAAGAATAAATTTGTGTTTAAACCTGTGGAGGTTCTGCACTAACCTGGCAGTGAGCATTGCAAATTGAAGCTCTCTTGTACCTGGCATATTGCACTGAAAGCAGTCTAATCTACTTATGCAAGTTCCCCACCAGTGTGCTAGGATTAAATCTGCGTTATTGTGGTACAGAAAACATTAATTTAATTGCTGTTCCAGCACAGTTTGGCTTTTCCTGAAACATGTCAATTAAAACCTTAAACACTTCTGTATTGGTCACCTCATTTACAATGATTGGAAGGTATAAAAACATGATGCTTGGAAGGTATAAAGCATGATGCAAACATTACAGTTAAGTTATTAAAGTCTCTCAACCTGGCTAGCACTAGATTTGTTAAATTTATGTAAAATATAGCTGTGTTTTAGGAGCTTGTCAGTATCGGTTTGCTTCCCAGAATTGCTACTAAGGTTTAACTATTCATGCAGATGCTTTTGTTCTTGAGCAGTGTTGTTGGGTTTTCCCTTTCCTTACAGCAGGTAAATGCAGCAGCCATGGGGAACCTTTTTGTAATTTGAAGTAAGAAAATGCACATGAAGTGTCGCTTGAGAAACTCAGGAGACTATAGCCTCTCTAGACAAGCTCTGTAGTTTGTTGTATTACTGAAAAATCCATAGAATGGTTTGGGTTGGAAGGGACCTTTAAAGGTCACCTAGTCCAACCCCCCTGCAATGAGCAGGGACATCTTCAACTAAATCAGATTGCTCAGAGCCCTGTCCAACCTCACCTTGAATGTTTCCAGGGATGGGGCATCTACCATCTCTCTGGGCAACCTGTGCCAGTGTTTCACCAGCCTCATTGTAAAAAACTTCTTCCTTAYAGCTAGTCTGAATCTAACCTCCTTTAGTTTAAAACCATTACCCCTTGTCCTATTGCTACAGGCCCTCCCTGACTTTTTTCCCCCTTTGCTGGTCAAATGAATGCAAGTTAAAATTTTGTATTTTAAACTACCTCTTCCCTGTGTCGTGTCCTGGCCACTGCCGGGCCCTGAGGAGTGACTTGGGTGGATTGGTTATGCCCCTGGGCTTGGCACGCCATGTCCTCGCTACTCTTCATCCTCTGTGTTTGAGAACTGCTCCTCTCTAAGTTAATTACAAACTTGGAAATGAGACCAGCATTTTGTTAGATATTCCTAGAGAAAAATCATCAGCATATGATGTTGCGCAAGTAAAATAAAAGGAGGGAGTTGGCCAGTTATGTTCCTTTGTGATGCTGAAGATGTGCTGTGCTGCAGATGGAGAGGACAGATCCGCATCTGCTTGGTTAAGAAGTGACTTAGACCTTTTCCGTGGCTGTACAGTGAAGGTGGTGTTGGTGCTCAGTGCACAAAACAAAATCCCAGGGCTTGCAGGATGAAGGGGGTTTGGGGAGGGAAGGCATAGAGCTCTCAAGTTGGGAGGTGCTGTTATGAAAAGCCTGAACTGCAGATGGCTTGAAAAACACATTTGTGGGTAGATGTGGCTTTTCAGATCCGGAGCTGGATGTGGTTTGGAGCAGCAACTCTGAACTCTGACAGTGGGTTAGAGGCAATCTGTCGTCATCAGAAATCTTCCTTTAACCCCTCTGGCTCTGACTCTCCGTGCTCAACTCCGACATTTTGCTGGCTTCCTAGGTACCACCAAGCCTTGTGTGTGGTCTTTGCTAAGTATTGGTGATTGCCCACATTTCAAGAGGGCTCCTGTGTCAAATACTGTCAAAACTAGAGAGGCAGAAGGAAAAGCAGAGATCTGCGGAAGCCTTCAAGGCTTTTACTGTGAGTCAGAAGCAAGAAAGGGCATCTGTAGTTAAGTTACAAGTGTAGTTAATCCAGCCCAAGTCCCAGCACTAGCCTGCAGAGGCAGCAGAAGAAAGAAACATTACCTAGTTAACGCTGGAATTAATACAAGATTTTTTTTTTTGTTAACTTGTGAGTTGAGTCAGTTATGCCAACTTCAGACAGAGGTACTTCTTGAATTCAGAGGCAGATAGTTGACCTCCAGCAAATGTATAGACCTTATTTCTTATCTTTTTAGCCCGTTAAGACCTCTTGATGCAACGAGGTGTGTTGGTGTGGGGAGGAACCTTCTGGGACAAAAGAAGCATCTGCTTAAATGTCTCCCATATCACTGTCCTGGAAATGCTCAGTTTTCTGAACGCTTCTAACTTGTATTCATTAATTCATTATGGTGTCATGAATTTTGGAAATTGCATGCTTTGTTTCCCACCAAACTTGTATCACTGTATCTTACTACTCTGGTTAAACCAATTTATTATTACACGATAATTGCGTGATCTTGCTCCTAGTATTATTAGCAAGCAGCCTTATGTTTTAACTTAGTGGATGTTTTTTTTCCTTTTTTCTCTAACTTAGAAGGTAATTGTAACCTTTTGGGGTTATTTTAATGATGTGTACCTGCTGATTTTTAACCCATTAACTGATGTCAGACTTCTTGGGTCCAATGCTTTAGCAGATACACACATTGGGAAACTTTCAGAAAGAGTTCTGTTCATCCATATTACTCAGTCCCCAGTCCTAGGCACCTTTTGCTTTTTCCTCCTTCCTAAGAGGCACAGTCAAGGTATCCTGGGCTTTAATTAATGTCTTAACATCTCTGAAGAAGGAAAAGTGGAGCTGGTTCTCTAGATAGATTTCTGAAATGTAGCTCATCTCTTGGTGAAATACCTTGAGTATCTTCAGTGAGGATGAAAACTTGAATATGCTTAGATATTTGTTATCCCTTTTCTTCTTCCTCTCCTCCCTCACCTCAGTCTTTGTGTTCCTGTCCCCACTGCAGCGTATGGGGTTGGGGACCAGGGACAGGTTGGGCAGGAGCCAGCTGTTGTCTTGGGTTGCAGCCAGTTCATCACAGGTTGTCTCTGCCGCTCCTTCCTCCTCAGGGGGAGGACTCCTCACACTCTTCCCCTGCTCCAGTGTGGGGTCCCTCCCACGGGAGACAGTCCTCCACAAACTTCTCTGACGTGAGTCCTTCCCACGGGCTGCATTTCTTCATGAACTGCTTCAGCATGGGTCCCTTCCACGGGGTGCAGTCCTTCAGGAACAGACTGCTCCGGCGTGGGTCCCCCATGGGGTCACAAGTCCTGCCAGAAAACCTGCTCCAGCGTGGGGTCCTTCAGGGGCTGCAGGTGGATATCTGCTCCACCGTTAACCTCCATGGGCTGCAGGTGGATATCTGCTCCACCATGGACCTCCATGGGCTGCAGGTGGATATCTGCTCCACCATGGACCTCAATGGGCTGCAGGGGCACAGCCTGCCTCACGGTGGTCTTCACCACGGGCTGCAGGGGAATCTCCAACGCCTGGAGTACCTCCTCCTCCTCCTTCTTCACTGACCTTGGTGGCTGCAGAGTTGTTCCTCTCACATGTTCTCACTCCTCTCTCTGGCTGCACTTCCTGTTGCACAGCAACTTTTTCCCCTTCTTAAATGCATTATCCCAGAGGCGCTACCACTGTCACTGATGGGCTCAGCCTTGGCCAGGGGTGGGTCCGTCTTGGAGCCGACTGGCATGGGCTCCATCGGACATGGGGGAAGCTTCTGGCAGCTTCTTACAGAAGCCACCCCTGTAGCCCCCTGCTACCAGAACCTTGCCATGCAAACCCAATACATGTGCAGAGCCTGGGGGCATTCCTGACAAGTACAGCATCTTGCTCTTTAACCTGTATGTGATTTTATTTATTTATCTATTTATTTATTTTTAAGCAGTGGCACTGTTTCTTTAGACAGCTCCACATGAACTCCTGCGTGCTGGGAGCAGAGACTGTCCCTTTGTACCAGATGCGGATATACAATATAGAAAGCCATGCTTTAACATCTGGGCAGCAATCTGTATTTTAATAATGCTTTCCTTTTGCCAATCTGTAGAGCTTGTTGTAAGAGTGCTGCTGTTTGACTGCAGCCACGCCTTCCTCCTTGGGGCTCTCCAAGTGTCTGGCAAGCAATAACACTAAATCTTCCGGCATAAATAAATACAACCTAGCTCTATAGATAAGAAATCAACACAGAGGTTAATTGCCATCCCATGCTTATCTGAAAACAGACAGCTGTTACGCTTCAGCAGTGGCTGGAGTGGTTGGAGATGGCGTGTCTTAACTGCACCTCTCTGGCTAAAGGCAGGTATGAAAGGGAACTCTGGAGCATGGGGAGGAGGATGCTGTGCTGCAGCTCCCCGTGTGAGGACTGCCCTGAGGTCTGTCCGTCTCTGCTACGGCGTGGTTCATGCTGCCTCCAAAATGGGAAGCAGCACAGGGCTGCTGCTGAGCTAACGGCTTCTGCTCCTCATCGGGGCTGGCAGCGTTGGCAGAGTGCTGTGTGGGTGTAACTGTGCTGCTTTCAGGACTGGAAATAGCATCTCTGCCTGGCACTGTATCAAGCAAGCCCAGGTGGGGAGTTGGTACCAGGTAAACGCCATGCATTAAATGCCTACAGAGTGCTAATTTGCCTGTATAGACAAATTCTGAGGCTTAAACTCAGCACCTGTTCAGCTCAAGCAAGAAAACAGATGTTTAATAGGTATCTCCACACTGTTTTATTTTAAAAGTGCAAATCATTCCCAGCAGTGAAAGTACTTTGCTGTCAGTGAGCTTTCGGTACATCTCTCCTAAACCATAGAAAATGTCTTTTAATTAACTCTCTTGTAAATTAGTTGAATTTGATATGTATGTAATTTAAGCTGTCATGGATAAATGTATGCAAGCTGACTTTCGAAAGCAGTGCAGCTCCTGTATGTTTTCAGAGCTCAAACAAGGGGTAGGGGAATGGTTAGGATGGGTAAATAAATCCTTTTTTGTTTTGAGATCATGTCTTAGATGTAGGCTTCTGTAATCTAGCACTTTGGTTTTGAGTATAAGCTGTTGGAGAAGCTCCTATAATTCTCTTTGACAGACTTTTTGTACCTGGTGGGGACCGCACACAGTGCCTGAACACCCATTACCCGGGAGGTGCCTTCACCCACCTTTTCTCTTGCTGTCTGAAAATGTCCACTTACGGGAGAAGGACAGCATCACCTGGCTTCTGCTGCGTGGGCTTGGGGTTTTTCTGTGCTCCCTTCGTGGAGGTGGCAGTTGTCACTGCTCTTAACTAATCAAGTCGCTCTTTAATTCTTGCATTCTGCGATATTTCTAGTGCTGAGTTAGTTCAAGGGGTGCTGGTAAATCAGTTGAGACACATAATCTACTGACTCCCCCCTCTCCTGGCCTGCCAGTATGAGCTTCTGGGCACCAACCACATCCTTCAGCAGTAACTGGGCAGTACCGGACGTGGGGGGGCGGCGGTCCCCTGCACTGATCTTCCTTGCAGAGAGACCTCGCTCTTCAGAATTACACATCCATAAATCGATATTAAAATATACGATATGTGCTTTCTAATAACTCGGTGAATATCTGGAAAAGTATTAGTTTTGCTGGGTGCGCAATTTTATATGTAAAGTATGTTGCATTGACCATTCATTGAATAGGAAGAGGAGAGGGATAGTGTAAATATGCCTTTTAAATCAGCAGAAGAAAGGCTAAATGATGATGCAGCAGAACTGATAAGGAGGAGAAAAAAAATTTTTGTTTTCAGTAACTCCCTCAGGTCTCCGGAAGTGCATTTTGTAAACTCACATGGGAGAGATGCTGTGCATTTGATTAGCTTTCACTCATTTTGGTAGTTTAATGCTGATTAAGAGGTATGCAGAGTTGTTGATACTTGCATGTTTCTCATGTGGCTGTTAACTTACTTCTGGGGCAGTAGAGAGATGTATTTAAATGACAAAAAAAAAAGTGCCTCTGAGCTGTCAGTGTGTTCTGGCTTTCTTATAGGCTGGTCCAGGGACCATCATCATGGCTTCAGGAGTCCAGGATTTTAACAGAACAGAATCCGACAGACTGAATGAGATTAAAGGTCACCTGGAAATAGCCTTACTGGAAAAACACTTTTTACGTAAGTATAAAGTTAATGCTCTGTGGAAAGGAATGGCTTAAGCCTGCTGAAATAAGGCTTCTCTGAACTGCAGAAGTTGGCATCAGAATTTTGAGGTGTGCTGATGTGCAGGTAGCACGTAGGCTGATGCGCGGATAGCATGTGGGCTGACATTTCTCTATGAGGAACTTAAAAGCATTCCCAAGGTTTCTAGGTCATTTGGATATTTTTTTCCTCATTGCATTCCTCAGAACGTACCTCACTACGTGACAAAAGCTGCTTAGTTGAAGTCTTATTCTTGACATCTTTAGGTTATCTTAGAATTAACTCAACCTTAAAGTGGTTGCAGTAGGTGTTTTTTGTCTAGTAGTAATTGTAAGAAGGAAGAGATTTTCTGAATGCAACCAATGCATTTCCTTGGCAGCTGTTTCAACAAGTAATATGTCTTAAAACGCATGTCTCTTAACAATATATGAGTTACTGCTAAGTGGTATAAGAAATACAGATAAGAGTATCTGTAGATTTCAAGTGTTACTTGTTTGGGTTTATGTGTATGTRTGTGTGTGTGTGTATACACATATATGAGACAAAATTGTCATTCATGGCTAGAGGCACTCTAAGACTTTGGGGATTTTATCTCAGCATGTCTGAACTGCTGACTTGTAAGACAGGATAGTTAAAACTGAAAAAATGGGACACAAGCATTCCTTTAACTTGATAGAAGTAGAGATCTCTGTAATAAATCAATGAGAATTCTTGCTCAGTTGCTTCCCCAAATGGTCATTTTAATAGATTATTTTTGAACTTCAGAATATGAGGGTTGTTTTTATGTGTTCGAAACTTGTCAGATATTTTCTAAGGGGTAGAAATAACAAGGCTATAGATTCTATAGAATTTCTAGATTATAATCTAACAACAAGACTTGTGTTTTATCTTCAGCGTATTCTCAAAGATTTGAAATTAATTTTCTGTGACTTTTTTATCATTTGGCAAGATTTCTTTGATTTTTTTTTTTTCTTGTGTATGAGAGGGAGGCATGATATAGGAGACTGGGCAAGAATTTATAGCAAGCTGCTATCAGCTTCCACTGGTATCTGGAAGAGGTATCATGATTGGAATATCAAGCAAAAACTGAACGCTCTGTTTGACTTGCCTTGTTGGTTTCAGTGATTTATTTGAATTCTTATTTAACTCTGCAGTACAGAGTTACCATGTATTCCTTCCATCCCCAAAGACATATTGCTTAAGCTCCTGTTATCAAATTGTTTTTTCAACTAGATGGGTCATTTGTGATTTCCTGATGTAATCTGATGTGCAACAGAAACAGTAAGACTTTGCAGAACTGATTTCTGGTTTGAAGTAGGACATGCTTTTTGCTATAAAAACATGATATGGTTCCCAAACACTTCCATGGCTGGTGAATCCATTCTCAGTCCTTAGTATGTGGTTGCAGTAACTACATGGGGGGTACACTTTTGTGAATATTTATGAATATTTTTACTCTTCAGGTTCTTGCTGTAGTTTGAAAACCTTCTGATCAGCTATGTTACCACTTTTAGCTGAATCTTTTTCCTTTGCACAAACCTTTGTAGCGAATTCCAAGGTAAAGGTTAACGAAGCTCACCCTTTCACGTAAACTTTGAGCAGATGGTTGGAGGTTCAGGCCAACAGGGCAGTTCAGCTGAGTGGCGTGGGTTGGTCCTGGGTGTCTCCAGCCCTTACCGCTATGTCAAGAGCTCTTCACCAAAGCCTGAGGCTTGCTGTAGCTGCAATTATAGTGTTGTCCTGGCAAGTTGGTTGTAACTCTGTACATAAAGACAAGAAAGAATGATAAACTGGTAGAGAAATAAGTGTGGTAAAGCTTATCCCTTATTCCCCTACACCCCATTCAAAATTTTGGGCTGAAATATGTAACTATGTTTGTCAGTTGGAGTGAAGTAGGAGCTCACTTTTTGGATATGGTTCCTGTATTCTTCTATTCTCTTCCTCCTTCTCTTTGATTTGTTCTTTCTTTTTTTTTTTTGAATGCTAGAAATGCTTTTTTGTCTTCCCAGAAGTGAACTGATGGTGAGCAGAAAAACATTCTTGAAACGTGCAGTTTGTTTACTTTAATTTGTCCTTGGAAGAAAGCATGATGATTATTTTTTTTTTTTAATTCTATTGCTGCAATAGGTGTTTTTTTAAGAAGGCTAGTCACTCAGCTGTATTTGGATACTATTTTTAATTATGGCATTCCTTAAGGACACCTTGCTATAATTGTATTTTTACATAAACTGTTTGCCACTTCCTCTTACTCCATTTCCTCCAGCTAGGTGTGCAAAAATCAAAGCAACTGTTAGTATGTGCGGGAAATATTTAAAGTTCCATGGACTTGCTTTTTAATTTGTTGGGTTTCTAATTGCTGTCAGCCTGATCCTGTAACTTTATTTTTGCCTCTTCTGTACCGCTTATTTGTATAGGTGTGTTATTAGCCACGAGGTTTAAAGAGGAGAGATTTCCTCCCAGCTATATGTTGTGTCTAATGTACTGTCATGGTTTAACCCCAGCCGGCAAGTAAACACCACGCAGCCGCTCGCTCAGCTCCCCCTCTGGTAGGATGGGGGAGAGGATTGGGAGGGCACACAAAAGAAAACCCGCGGGTAGAGATAAAAACAGTTTAATAATGGAAATAAAACAAAGAAGAACAGTGATAACAACAATGATAACAACAACAATAACAGAATATACAAAGCAGGCAATGCACAATGCAACTGCTCACCCACCACGCGTCCCAAACGAACTCGCATGTCCCAAACACCAGTGCCCCCCACACACACTCTAGTTTTATTCTGAGCATGATGTCACATGATTTAGAATAACCCATTGGCCAGCTGGGCCAACCGCCCCGGCTCTGCTCCCCCCCAGCTCCCCCTGCACCTGGCAGAGCATGGGAGGCTGAAAAGTCCCTGGGGAAAGCACCACCCAGCAACAACCAAAGCATCAGTGGGCCATCAACATTCCTTTCATTACCAAACCTGAAACATAGCACCCCCTCCAGCTGCTGGGAAGAGCGTTAACTCTGTTCCAGACGGAACCAGGACATGTACACATACACAACACACCTACAAGTCAGTGTGGGTTTGTAGTTGCAACTTGTAGTCGCAAGTGTCTGGCTAAAGGAATAGCAAACTGTTAGTCTTCTCTAAACTCCATTCAGCCATTAGTAGGCACAAGTAAAAGGTGCAGTTTGGCACAGTAATGTTTTCAGGGAAACACATCCCAAACCTAACTGTAGTCTCTACAAGCTGCAGAGGAAGTCTGGAGCAAGTAGTTACTGGAGACAAACAGTTGCTCAGTAAAGGGAGATTATCTTCATCTAAGATCCCAGATGAATCTCCTCCCTAGCGAAGAGATAATCTAAACATCCGGAGAGGTGGAGATGGAGAGGAATTACTTAGCGTATTGCATAGCTGTAAATGCAAATAAAATGTGACTGGAAATGTGAGGGGTTTAAGCTGCAGACTGACAGGAGGATGAGACACGCGGAGGAAGGGATCTTGGATAATGATGTCTTAAGCAAGGAGGGATCAACTGACTCTTCCAGCCAAAAGGGCTAAAGTTGCTTTTCCTGTCTGTGCAGGAGTGGTCTTAATCTCTGTGATCTAATGGCTCCTTCTGAGCCCTAGTACAGGAATGCTGAAAACATTTAATGTGTGTTGGGTGTTGTGAGAGTGCGGTATCAGGGTGGGTTCCTGCAGAACAAGGCTTGAACGCCTGCTGAACGAAAAGTGCAAAGAGCTCAGTCTGCTGGACCTCTGAATGCACGTGGATGGATAAAGCTTTGTAATGGAGCTGTCGCCATCAGAATCATCCATTGCTAAAGGACTTTGTGTATTACTATAACCTTGTTTTTTATGCGTGTGAACACTGCCTTGATGCTAGCTGAGGGCTCAGGTTTGGAAGGCAGCTACTGCACTGGGGCAGCTAGACTAAATTTAGTAAGGTTAGTAGTGGTTTTAGTGCTTCCATTTCAAAACCTAGTTGAATCTAAACAAGGAATAAAAACTTGCTGTTCTTGCATTTGAAAGAGAAAATAATAGGCAGTATCTTTTCGGGTTTGCACCTCATTGAGGTACACGTTCTGCTTTTCTTCCCATTATTGTTTGCGCCAGCTTATGGAGGGCAGTTTTGCAGATATCAGCACTCTGGTGCTACAAGGTGCTTTGCAAGCACGCGTGCATCCTATGGTTTACGTGAAGTATTAGCTAGTTCTCATTCAAGGATGTTCAAGCCTTTTGCAATGCTAATTTTAGCAGCTCAGGGAAGAGGAGTTAGTTGGTGGTAGCAGCAGCTAAGAGTAAACAAACCAGGTGGCTGTTAGAGAAGAGGGTTAGTCGTGAAATGGTAAATCTAAGAAATGCCGCATGAGGATGAAGAGCTGTAGGAGGAAGTAAAGTCCTCTCCCACAAGGGTTTTGCATTCCACTCTGTACAGCAGGCTGTGGCAGGAGTCTCTAGGGGCTTACCAAACTACTGGTTTCAGTTATGATTTTTATACCAGCATTACAAAAGAAGTCAGGATTATGCTGCTTTCCCATTGAAATTTCTGTTCCCCCACACTCTTCATTCTCATGTCCCTTTTTAAACCCTGTATGTGACTAACCCCACAGTGTTTTCTCTGGCTTCTGCTTTTTGGTATAAATGACCTGATGATTCTTTGTAAGAAGAGCGACCTAGCAGAATACAGACTTCATGAAGGCGGAGCTCTAGAAAACCATACGTGGTCCTTGGGCAGATGTGGGATGTTAGAAAGTGGTAAACCTTAGAGGTGAAGTGTGTGGGTGGTGGTTGTGACCAGCAAAAGACCTGTACTACAAAGTCCTGTTCTGTACAGAAATGCTAATACCTCCTCGAACAGCCCTGGTAATTGTATGCAACAAATTGACTATGAAGCTGAGTCAGAGTCCAATTACCGTGTCAGAATACCCTTGGTGTAATTTCTCCTGGCATAAGGGTCAAACACCTGCAGTAGCAGTGCTAGAGAAGAGCAGAGGAATAGTTTCACTGCATTGGTTTTGCTGTCTTCTTACTGACCTGGCAGCCTATAGTCACCTTTGGTTCAGAAATCTTGAAGCAGAATAAAGAGTTGGTTTGTGAAGGTGAAGACTCTGGTAAGAGAGTAAGTAGCTGCTGCGTATATATGAGGCAACCAAATACTAGCTGTGGGCCATAGTAGCCATTCCTTGCTAGATGGTCAACCCTGGCCAAGGGATCCTCACACTGCAGCGCGGGCTCCTAAAGCATGCAGACACTGGGAGCACCGAGGCTGCTGTGGCAGTGGAGCTCACCCTGGGCTTCTCCCACCCTTTACTCTTCCTTCTAAGCCTCCGTTCTTTCAGCTTAAAATCCTGGACTCCCAGACGCTAACAGGGTGTTCCTGGGAGATCTGCATGTGTCCCTCGCCCTTGTGGAGTTCCTCTGATGAGAACTGTGGTTTATGTATGGTGGCTGGTGGGGAATCTTCCTGAATGTTTTCGCTGGGCACTCGGAGAAGCCGCAGGAAGAAGACGGGAGTCCAGGCTTTGCTGCAGAGCTGTCTGTTCACCAGAGCCACTCTCACTTGCTTTGTACTAACAAATTTGTTCAGAAGTTTTTCTAGGTCTGACTTCTGATTGAGAGGCTTCTCATAAAACTAGGGAAAGTTTATTAAGTGGTGTAGGAAAGGTTTTGCTTATACCCAGAGATGCTTACATGATGCGCCATGTATATTGAGTTCATGTCTAGCCTTCCTGGACAAAAAAAACCCTCCAAAGCTCTGGCTCAGTTTTCCTGGGGATTGTTGGAAGAGCGATCATGAGCAGGTTAGAGCACTTGTCTGGGGTTTAGGAGGCCTCGGTACAGACGAAGGAGGATTCAGGCCTCCCTTTCTTAGATGCAAGGACTCTGCTCTCACTGGTGGAGAATAGGTGGTGCTCTTCCTTGCCCTCAGCTTGGCTTCCAAGAGCACAAGCTTCCCGAGACCAGGGGAGAGGGAAAGGGTGCGACTCCAGCCCAGCACYGCAGCAGGCTGGAGTCCCGGGCTAGTCCTTTTTCTGGGTCCGGTTGGTGCAGTCTGCCCTCATCATTGGACAAAGCGTGTGAACAGTGGTGGCATGCAGATGCCAGAATGCTGGAGGCCCAACCCAGGAGGAACGTGTGCTGTCACACCGCCTTTTTGTGGGGCTGATTAACTAAAGTGCAGCGCTGTGCTGACAGAGACGTATTGTTTCAGCTGCTCCGCCGGCTCAAACAGGCGCCGCCTACGCATCGCATTGTGTAGGTGGGGTGTGCTCTTGCTTCTGCCTTTTTTTGAGTGCCCAACTTGGCTTCATGAATTGTGGAGTCAGTGTGAAAACTCAGGCAGGGCAGCAATCGGCACTGCTGTGCCTGTCCCTTTTGTATAACCAGGCTGGAGATTTCAGGAGCCCCATGTGGAACCTGCCCTTCCTGGCTTAGTAACATAAAAGCCTTGGAAGAGCCTGCTGCTTTTCCCGAGCCAGACGTTCAAATGTTTATAGCCTGTTTCACTTCTGCCAAAAACAGGGAGTGAAAACAGTTCCTGCAATAATGACAAAATTTTTGCAGTTCATTTTAGATGGATTCTGCAACTCTTCTGGCATTTTTAGTCTCTGAAATTTCTGAAAATTCATAGAGCAGCAGTACTCTTCATGACTTTTAAGCTCACAAAAGTGTATCTAGCAGTAGAAAACTTCCCACTTAATGTTTTGAGAAGGGGATCTGTCTCAGTAATCTATTGATTTTTAAGATAGTTCAGATATTTTCAGGAAGATTAATTTAAAATTCTTCCGTAATGAAGGGGAAATGATCCTGTGTCTGTTATAACACAATAAAGCTCCACTGAAAGCACTATATGTAAACGTAGAGTTACTAATTGGTTGTTAGCATAACTATTTTGTACATACCATAGTAATGACATCTTAATTCTTTCTAACCTCGCCCACTTGAAGTGGGACATAACAGGAATGGTGAGAGAGGAGACTAGACCAGTTTGCACAGAGGAAGAAGATCTTGTCAAATACTATGTGCTTTGTAAATCAGTCTCTCTCATCACATGAAATAGAAGAACACTTCACATGAAACTCTGCTATTAAGGTGAGGAAAATTGTACCTGGGGAATGTTAATTGCACTGAGAAGCAGAATGATGGTTCAGACTTAGCCTTCCCTCCGCTGCTTCTGGATCAGAGTTGGCTTATTTCGTGTCGGCGTAGAGAGAGCCCACGCTGCTCCCCGCCCTGTAGGCATATGCCAACAGGCTCAAAAAGTGGTCCTCAAAAGCTATGCTTATTGTAAGTACTGGAGCAGGAGCTCTGCCTTTGGAAGAGCAAAGAGAGGCACAATAGAATGATGGAAACAAAAAAGTA
Source organism: Oceanodroma leucorhoa (assembly GCA_030449065.1). Taxonomy (NCBI): domain Eukaryota; kingdom Metazoa; phylum Chordata; class Aves; order Procellariiformes; genus Oceanodroma; species Oceanodroma leucorhoa. The sequence continues at coordinate 2,338,398 of JASVER010000009.1, read as the reverse complement.
AAAAGAGGGATTGTTTAACTGCCAAACAGGGATTGTTTAACTGCCAAACTTGTGTTAGGGTTTTTTTAAGGCAAATTGGCATGACTGTTTCCAAATATGACAGGTCACTTCTTTGTTTTGATGTGTGCAGGTAAACCAGACTGAGTTGGAGAAAGGCTATAGTGAAAATGTGGTTTTTGTATTTAACTGTTTAATTCCTCCACTCTACCAAAATGCCTATATAAAACGGAGTAGGAAGGAGGAAAGGATATGCACTCAATAAATGTAGTTCATCTTCAATGTTTCTGTCTGCTTTTTTGGCTTTTTATGACACCAATATTCCTATTAGAAAATCTTTTTTCCCTTTTTTTCTGTATGAAAGACTCATGCAAACAAGCAAGAGGCCTGACCACAAGGGAAAACCATTAAATTGACAAAGCAAAGTGTTCTCAAATGCAAAAAAAACCCCTGAATAGTCTTCCTTCAGTTTTCCTTCTTTTACTTGTTTTTATTTTGCCCCCACCCCCGTCTGATTAGCATTTGGATGTCTTACTTTTTGTCCGCATCCATAGACTGGTTGGGTTAAAAAAAATCTTCATACGTTTTTAGCATTATTTTCTTTTACACAGTGTAGCTGAGCAAAGATCAGCTGAAGATGTAGTAGTTCAGGATGAGTCTTTTGGAACAATAGGAAAAGTAGTTTTTGAGGAAGGAGGAATGAGAGTTCATTGAGGATTAGTGGTGTAGCTGAATGTGTGGACAACGCATTTTGATCCCTATATAGTAGTAGATCATGTGAGGTGATATGAAAGAAGTTCACTCTTGCTGTGGGGAATTTCACTATGATGCTAACTGCTAAAGGTTATGGAGGTGAATCAGGGCTTGTAGGTGGCTGTGTTCCTTCTAAGTAGCTAATGCTTTCACTGGCACCTTAAGCTGTGCTCTTAGAAAGAGGAAACTGTAATTGCCATGTATTGGGAATAGTTTTTGTGTAGTACTCTCTGTGATGCTTTAACATTGGCTGCCGTTCCACACCTTAGCACCGTGCAGTATCCCTGGCAGAGGAAGTCCCTGCGCTGTGGGTAGGTGGTGGTTCAGAAGGTCCTGCCGCAAGTCCCTCTTCTTGTGCTGGTTGAAGAGTACCTCTTCCTGACCACAGCCAAACAGGATGCTGGGCTCAGTAACTCTTTCATTTCACTTGATGTAGCTGCTAAATGTTTGTATACGACACTTAACCTCCTCAATGTTGCTTCACAAAATACCTATGACAAGATAAACAGAAAAAAAAATTATTCTCATCTTCATGCCTGAGTTGTCATAAACAACCACCTCTGAATTAGACAAAGTCTGAGAGCTTCTGCCTTCAATTTAACAGGACCTCCCCTTAATCTACTTCTTTTTTAAAAACTAAATGGTCTAGCATGGAATCCACATAAAACATAGTTACTAAAACAAATTCTGAGAATTTGGGATTCTCAGGGATAAGTGGGATGAAAAGAGGGATCAGTGATGCTGAAACRCATTGTTATGCGTCGCCAAGTTCACTTGTGGCTTTTCTGAATTAAAGGGAATAGAAAAATAAAAATGTAGAGTAGGAACGTGGGTTGACTTTGGTCTGTTGGTGTAAAAGAGTTGCTGGACTTAAAGTCAAAATCATGTGGATTCCTACTTTTCCAGCAAAGAATGTGAGGACAGTGTCTGGAAAAAAACAGCATGAAGAACTCTTGCTTAAAATGCGATCAGTTTACAGTGTTGTACTGAATCATCTTGGTAATAGTATCTGGTATTGTTATAGTAGGAAGGAATTTCTAAAACTGAGATCAGATAACGCCATGGTCGGGCTGCATCTCCCACACTCTTCCCACTATTGCTGCTGTCTGTCTGCTGAGATGACTCTCCAGACCACTCGTTGTCCATCTCTGGAAGAGCTATGAAGAACAAGAAGGCTGGTATCCATTTCAGAAGCGACCACCTAACCACACAAGACAAAGGAAGAGTTAGACAGTCAACCTGGAGTTTGGGGCTTTAGAAGGGAGGTTTTTAGGTTCTTCCTTCTTAAAATGCTAAGAGGAGGAGTCCTAAGCAGGTGAGCTTCGTGCTTCCTAAGTGAAGTGTGGAAGTCCAAGCGTGAAAGAGGACATGAACTTAAGAGGTGACTTAAAGAAGAAAGGACAGCTAATTAAGGAGAGCCGCTAGAGTGATGGCTTAGACAAGCCCTTTTCTTTCCGAGGCATCTGGCATGCAAAGAAGTGGAATGTCTTGCAATGTCTGGGATCAAAGGCTAACGTTTTATCTGAAGTCTTTTGGATAGATCTGTGGTAAGTCTTTGGCAGTCTCTGTGGTTTTCAAGTCACTGGTGGAAAGGGCATGAGCCCTGGGGAAGGAGAGTCAGAGATTAGAAGAAGAACAGGTAACAAATAGTACACAATTAAGCTGTATCCAGTTATAGCTATGAATTCTGAACTTGTCTCCAGAGGAGTATATGAATTACAAAATAACTATAGACAGGAAAAAAACAGGTTAGGGATTTCTATTGTGAGTCCTTCCTCCATCACTGCTTGTTGGTCAGACAGTGTTCTTTGTATGTCTTTGCTTTGTCACGAGTGGTGGAGCTGTTCCATGTCTTTCACAGCACTGCCATTTGCTGATAGTGTTTAAGATAAAGACTAAAAGCTCTTCAATGTCTACGGTGAAGAAGAGAGACATATTTTCAGACTCCTAACATCTTGTTAGTAATATCATATAGTTGGTTTAGTTGGGACAAAGGTAAAATACTAGTTTTCTGTAGGAGTTGGGAGTTTGGCAAGGGTAGAAGCTGCCTGCGCTGGAGAAAACTCCCAATGTCTGGCTCCATCACCGCGGCTGGCGAGATCCAGTTTGACGGTGTGTGGTTGGGATTTAGTGCGTTTAGTACCAGTTGAACAACATAATTGAACTCTGGTAATGTTTAAAGGGTTGTAGGGAGATTTGCCATAATTAACATAGACGTAGAAGGGTTATTTCTGCCTTGTTAAGTAACGGTGTTTCCCCATGTAAATATGACAGAGTGCATGTACGCTTTTTGGCATTTGTAGTTTTTAACTCTCTCTGCTTAGATTTAACTCTAAACTGATTTGGTAGCTAGAAACAGTGGTCTGCAGTCTCTAGCTATGCTCTGAAAGATTTTTTTTTTTTTTTTTTTTTTGTCACTTTGTCCCAAGGCGGGATTTTGCAGCATACCTGTAGGCCTATGAAGGAATGCTATTATGTAAAACAGCTACTGGGAGACTCCCTAATCCACCTCCAATCCCCCTATTAAGGGAGACATCGGCTTTACTGCACATGCGGTATTGAATTAGAAATCCAACCTGCTGCCACGTCTTCCCAGCCTGATGTATCATCCTTCTTTTCTAAATACTACTCAGGTACTGCTCAGTCTCACCTGAACTAAATACTCTGGTATTTAAGAGCTTTTCATCAAAACATTTCTTACAAGCTTGTGTATTCTGGGGAGCAAACTGAAATTTTTCAGTTGCTGTAGCGGCTGATGAGATACGATGATGCAATGAAATGCCAGGTAGCTTGTCTTTTACAATTACGTGGTATCAACTAAGCTTTTTGAATTGTTAAGTCTTTAAATTTAAATGATCAAATCCTTAGAGTGCAGGTGTGACAGTTGTGTTACACCTAATAGAGGATAAAATGCTGTAGAAAACCTGAAATGGGTACAGTTTCTTGGTAACTTGTGAGATGCATCGCTGATAGTGGTCTTTCCTACGGGGTCAACTCTCCTAGGGTTTACAGTGCAATAATATACAAGTTAATGAAGTTGAAACACTATTGTTGTCTTTTCTCACATTTTTCTCTAATTCTTAACAGATACTGTCCTGCTTTTCAACACAAGTTGACTTTGTTAGAGAGATTTTAAAGCATTTTTTCAGGGTCACACCTGCTGTCACGACCTAAAGGATTACCCAGCCTGCAGGCCTATAGAGATTGTGACTGTGGATTCTGTAACATACAAGGACGTGGAGGTTTTTTACTCTAAATTTCTCTACTTTATTACAGATTTCTACAAATACCACAAAAATCGCCACTAGTAACTATACCTGTGATTGATACAGTGAATATATATATGAATGAAAATATATATATATATGCGTATATATATAAAGCTGTTATAAATTATTGGCAGCAATCAATAGTATGGCAGCAACCAAGTAGGTGTATATTATTACAGGTTACTACAAACTTATCACTAGTGAAGCAAACTTATCAATAATATAGCAGCAGAAATACAATAGATTACTTATATGTGCATATATATGTATGTTCACAATAATACCAGTACCAAGCTTATTAGACAGATCTCAGAAGGTGCCAAATCATCCCAAAGGGGAGGACAAACCAAACCGTCCCTGGCGAGGGTCCAAGATCTCTTAGAAAGTTTGTGCGGAGAGTTCAACTCATTTAGGAAAGGAAAAGTACGTGCAGCACGGGAAGCTCTCAGAGAGAGAAGCTTCATTTTGGATAAAAATTAAGTCATTTTTGTATCATAGAGAAATAAGGTGGTGTAGGACACCACCACTTCAGCAGCCAATACATGCTGTTAATTTCTATTTTTCACTCGGAATAGCCAATAGATGTTGATGTTTTCTGTTCTCTCAGGCCAATTTTTATTTTTCCAGACTGTTTTCCTGTTCTTGCAGATAGCCAATGGCAGTTACCAATTCTTACTTTCTCAGGATGTTTTCCCCTTTTTCCAGACTATTTTTCACCTTTTCAGATGATAAGTTGCTGTTACAGTTCCTTGTTTTTGCACTTATCTATGGTATCTCAGGATGTCTCTGGTTTCTAGATACCCAACTGTGTACTTCTAAGATGCCAGCTGCACTTCTCAAGGATGCTTCTGGTTCCCAGGCCTGGTTCCCAGGCTGGCAGGCATTTCTCTGTCAGCATGTCAGCAGACGTTTTCTTCTGTTCAGTAATTTTTCCCTTCTAACCAGGTCACCTTTATGGCTGCTCACATCACCCGCGTGTCCAATTAAGACGTGCACTGAGCCTCTTGTAATATTTTGAAGTTTCTTGCCCAGCGGGAAATAGGGAGCTGAGATTGATATACCTGGGAGGGAAATTATGGAAGTTGATTAATCTTGGACCTGAAGCTTGACCTTTGATGTAGGTGTGGAGGGGGGAGGATGTTTGAATCTTGACTGTCTGAAGGTGAAATCCAAGCAGCACTCTGTTCTCATCATCAAGGAGGATACTCATCTGTAAAGCTCAGTAGATAGATACCATGGCATAATATTCTTACAGGCTCTTCTCAAGGGTCTGTGACCTCTGTTCTTTGTAGCCAACTTCACTTGTTCTGCAGGAGGACTCCTCAGGGCTAGAGAAATGTCCTCTGTAAGTCCAGTTCAGCTTGCCCAAATTGTAGATTATTTCAGGGGAGAGAGCAARGAAGAACACTTTTTCTTCCTTTTCCCCCCCTTCCTCTGTGGTTTCTGTTGCTTAGCAAACATAAAGTATTTAACCAAACACAGAGGTTTTATAATGCCAGACCACACTGCTGCCAAAGTAGCAACAAATGCTGCTTTAAAGAGTTGGAGGGGCCAGAACAGTTGTAGTGGGGTGGATTTAAATTGCAAAGTCATGTACTTGAAAGTTAGGAAATGGCATGAAATGTGAAGCTGTGACAATCCTTAATGATGAGGTGCTGTATTTTTTGTTTTGTTTTATAGGAGTTCTACCTTGTTCATTGTGTAACCTTTAACTCTGCCTCTTTGCATAAAGAAGTTCTGCCTCTTTGCATAAAGAAGTTCTGCATCTCTGGCACTGCTTGTCCTCCTAGCGGTCAAGTTTCTGGGGGTTTTGTTTTGTTTTGTTTTTAATAGAACAAGATGTAGCGCAATCAGAACAACTGGAATTGAGGAAGCTGGAAGATCTGAGTAGACTTTCAAGGGCATTGAGGTTAATTTACACTACTTGTGGTTTTCTTATGTACACACAATGCATAGTCACTTCCTCTTTAAAAAAAAATGCTTAATGAAGTTATCTTGAGAAGATAACATCCCTATCAAGCTTCGGAACTTTTTGTGATATCTTCATGATATTGCTCAAGCTCCAGTGCATTTGAAGTGCAACAGATGTTTCCCCTCAGCTGTGTGCATGCCTTTGTTCTGGAACAAGGCGAGCCCTTGAAAGTAGGGTAAGCTAATTATAAACATAGTTTTCTTGTTGGATTTCAAATTCCTTGTGGACACGTAATTAGGAACAGCTCCATGTATAGGTATGCCCTTATGTCCATATCTTTCCGTTTATTTACAGAAGAGACAATACCTGCTGCAACAGGGAAAGTTCCCTACCCTTGGGAATAAATTTCTGGTTTAGCTGCTGGAGGATAACTTGGTTTCTGTGCTCCAGCTCTTCTTTCTGGGGTCACTAACAAAGCGTCAGTGGCGAGATGATAGCATTCCTTTCAGTTTGGTGGAGTTCAACCTGTAGCCTCACGGTGGAAGCCATCACATTGTACTGTCCTCTTGATTCATGTGTCTTTTTCCCTTTTCTCCTAATTCTGTGCTCTAAACCTCTTAGTGCTGCAGGACTACCACCACCTAACTTGCACCGCGGATAAAATGATCAGAGGTACTGCACGAGGGCCTCCTGCAGAGGGGGGAGAGTTTATCAGTTCTTCTGAGTATTTGCACTATAGGGCTTCAGACCTTCGCAAAACACATCATGATTGGAGTCAATCAAAATTATCTGATTATCAAAGATTTACAAGGCAATATGTGAAAAGGAACAGAAGAAGTTGCTGGAGGGTGGAACATAATACATGAATCTTGTAAAACAACATGAAGGCTGAACCCCTGTGTCTGTGTTGATAGTGGAATTAGCAAGTATTTTCTGTTCTTGTTTGCTTTAAGCTTGAAACACACCTGCTGTTCTGCTATTTATTGTCGAGATTGAGCTTAAAAAACAGCCCAGAGACCAAAATATAGACTATTTTTTTTGCTTAAAAAGAAAAAAAAAGAAAAAAGACGGATTCACGATCTTCTTTTTCTCATGTCTCTTGTATACCTATCTGGGAAAAGTGATCAGTGATAGTGACCCCATTGTAGCTCTGGAGTAAAATAAGGTCATGAACAAGGATATTGACAGTGACAAAACAGCAAGGCTAATTAGCTGCAAAAAAGCCTTATGCATAGTTGATGCTAAGTTGTCATGAAAAAAGTTGTGAGAGTGTGTATACATGTTTGTATAAGTAAAGATATGTGTGTGTGTGTGTGTGTGTATATTTATATATAAATAATTACGTGGAAGTTAGTAGGGCACACTGTAACCTTGGAAAAGGGTAAAAATCTGAACTTAGTTCCTCATCTCATAATCCCTTCTTAAAACTGTAAGATACTCAGGTCCATAATGGGGCCATCTGACTTACGTAAAAATACAGGGGTGCCAGGAATGGATGGATAGAGGGTTATTTGGCATCGTATAACTTTATGGGKTTTTTTTACCCATAGACATGGGGGAAGAAAACGGATAGTTTTTTTTTTCTTGTTATGACCACAGGATTTAGCAATAGACAGTCTTCTCTGCTGATTATTTCTTTGGGGAATGAAAGGTACATCCCATTGTACTTAGATAAAGGTAGCTTGTACCAAGGGCTTGTTTTTTGATACATTGCATTGTGAAAAGAAAACTTTAAAGTTGTTTTTCTCCTTGCTTTAACAATCGTAACTAAACATTTTCTGCATGATATGGCTGCGTGCTTTTTATGAAGTCTTTCTAGCCCTTGATTACTTGTTTTTTCTAGTGAATATATTAGGTATAGCAGATTAAAAAACCCCACCTAATCTGTCATAATTAGGTTTTAATTTTCTTATAGAAGTACTTCAGGGTAACTAAATCTTTTTCTTCTCCCTTAATTAACAGAGGAGGAGCTCAGGAAGCTGAGAGAAGAAACAAACGCTGAAACATTAAGGCAAGAGCTAGAAAAGGAACGGCAGAGGAGATTAGAACTAGAACAAAAAGTCAATGAAGTGCTTAAAGCAAGGTAAGAGAAATATCTAAAGCAAGGTAAGATAAATATCATCATTGTAAAACCGAAAGCCACTTGAGATCTCTGTCTCTGAGGAGTTCTGGTGAAAGAATCCATTTCTAGCTTAGGCTCTCTTAAAATAAATTACTAGCTCAGAGAGAGAGAAGCTGTCTATGTTTTCCTGTAAAAGTACATCTTCTACACCCACTACACCTGAACTACTTGACCATACATACTGCCCTATCTACAGAGGTGCCCTGACACTTGTCTAGTTGGGATATTCTTCATTTCACCTTCTCTGATGCCCTCTCTCTGGGATCTCACCTACCTGGAGCTATCAGCGTGCACTGTGTGCTACTGAATGCCAAGCCTTTGCCATGCCATTGCATATGCTTTGCCTCTCCAAAACCTGTGTCATCTCCAGACTGCCCAGTCCTTGTCACTCCTGTTCTAGCAACCACAAGGACATCCCAGTACCACAGCACAACCCTAAACGTGTGGGAATGACTGGAGTTTGAGCCTTTCTTGCCACTGCAGTGACAAATGCAAACATGCCTCCCTATACCCCTAAGTCCTTTCAGCCTTGAGGACACCCACCTTGATGATGCAAAGCGTCACATTTGATGTTGTCTCTCCTTAGTCTGCCTAGCTGCATGGACTTTAGATCTTAATACCATAGCAGCTGCTTGGTGGCCTTGTTGGTCTAGACCACTTGCATACATAGCCGCCTGTGTTATCTTACTGAGCAGTAGCTAAGATTACTTGGCTGAGCAGTAGGATCTGTGGTTCACTATCAACTACTGTCATCAGGAGATAGTGCAGGCTGAGTTGGTAATCGCATGTGATAAGCACTGCCAGTTACTTAGAGGTGACAAGCAAGAACAAACAGGCAAAACTTTTCGCTTGGATGTGAGGTTTCCCAGTGCCATACAAACTCTTCCCACCCTGCTGCTTCCTTCTGTACTCATCCTGACCTTTCTGGTCAGGCCAGCAGTCCGCGTCCACTGGTATTCTGTAGCAATGGAAATAAGAGCCATTTATAGGAAACCTGTGAACCTAGTTGCTTTCTGTGGTCTGTTTACCTCCTACTGCTATAGAATCATAGAGTCATTTAGATTGGAAAAGGCCTTTAAGATCATCAAGTCCAACCGTAAACCTAACACTGCCAAGTCCACCACTAAACCATGTCCCTAAGCACAACATCTACACATCTTTTAAATACCTTCAGGGATGGTGACTCAACCACTTCCCTGGGCAGCCTGTTCCAATGCTTGACAACCCTTTCGGTGAAGAAATTTTTTCTAATATCCAATCTAAACCTCTCCTGGCGCAACTTGAAGCCATTTCCTCTCATCCTATTGCTTGTTACTTGGGAGAAGAGACCAACACCCATCTCTCTACAGCCTCCTTTCAGGTAGTTGTAGAGAGCGACAAGGTGGCTCCTGAGCCTCCTCTTCTCCAGGCTAAACAACCCCAGTTCCCTCAGACGCTCCTCATAAACATCCACAAACATTGTATTTAGGGGTATCAGAAGGTACATTGCTGCCTTTTCACTTCAGTATCTGTTTGCAGACCTGTGATCCATGAATTTATTTAACCCCACTTGAAAGTGCTGGAGCTATCTACCACTGGAAGCTATGGAGGTAATACGTTACAGAAGTCCGCTCTTGACTCTGCAGAAGCAATTTATTTTCTTTCCTTTTTAACAGATTTCTTAGTGGTTTCAAGAAGTGTCCCATGGTTACAGAATTGTGAGATTTGGTGAATAACTGTTAAGCCTTTAGCTTATTTACCACCCGTGGTCAGTCCTTCCCTCTCACTCTTCTCCTCTCCAGACTGAAGAGTTCCGGCTTTTCCAGTGTCTCCTTAAGAGTACTCCATCCCTTTCATCACTTCAGTTGCCATTCTTTAACTGTTGCCTTAAGATGAAGAGGCTGAGTTCATGCAGTATTCAAACTGTGGGTTTGCCAAGGCCTTATACAGAAGATAACTTAGGCCTTCCCTCTTATGCTCAGYAGCCAGCACAGTGGGGTGGTTTTGGCTGATGTTTCACACTGATGGTTTTCCAAAATCACTGGTTCCGTGCAAGGTCAGTCCATGTGCAGTCTTCACCTGAGCTGCCAAGTTGCATGCTTGGAAGGGGCTCTGTGAGGTCCTTCTGGAGGAGTCTTGTTCCCAAGCTAGCCCTGTGACGTGCACTGGAAAGGTGATCTGGACGACTCTGATCTGGAGGTTTTTTTAGTGATGTTTTGCAGTTGCTCTTACAGCTGGGAAGTGGCAGTGCATTTTTATTGCCTATGCTGGTTGGCCTGGCTGTATGCACATGTAACTTCTATTTTGTGTCTAGACTGATGATGCCTGGTTGAGTGGGCTAGTGGGGACAGTGGAAGAGGACAGACTTGGACCTGTCCCCATGCTGCGAGTATCTGTTAGCTCCATAACAGCAGTACAAAGCAATGAGTATTGTTTTCTGGTATTGGTAGATAAAGCTGATGATTCAGGATACCTTCTGTCTCTGACTTGCTGCCTTGAAGAAGTCATTTGAGATGCAAATTCCACATGCTTGTCTTTGAGCACAGTGCATGTTATACCATTAACGCTGGTGTGGGCCTTTAGGCTCTCTCTCGAGAGCGGATGTGCCTGGGCTTTAGGTCACGTGCCAGAGAAGGGGGAGAGTGATCCCATCATTGCTGGGAGTCCTGGAGAAGGATGAGGAGCCGCCTTCCTCTGCAAGAAGGTGCCCATCATCCTGCTCTATTTCAGAGTAATGAGGATGGCCCAGGGTCTGATATGGCCCACTGTGACTTATGAGTACACGTGTTTTAGAGAAAAAAGAGTTTGAAGGTCTTTGTTTATCAGTATTAGTGTCAACATCTGCGTCTTGTTGGACTGTGGACAACAGCAAATCTCTAGCAGGCGTGCCATTGCTAAATTAAGGTAGCATGACCTCTTGGCTTCAAACACTRTTATTCCCATTTAGATATCCTAAGGATTACACTAGCCCTTTTAGCTTGGGTATTGCACTTGCGGATTACATTCAGCCAGTTATCCCCTTTATCCGAGTCTTTTTCTAACTAGTCTTGCTAATATTCCAACCTTTTTGGGACAGTCAGGTATATGTAAGATGACAACAAAAAAAGAGTTTGAAGACTTTCCTGGTTTCTACCAAGAAGAAGAAAAATCAGGTTGCCTACGATTTTTCCTTAACTTATGCTCCATTTTGTGAAATTCTTTTTCACTGCTTTTTATCTTTTTGCACTTCGCTGTAGACATTTTAAAATACTTTTATTAGTACTACAGGCAAAGTGTTGGCTGACACAATCAAATACATAATAGGCCAAATTTGTGTCTGATGGAAACTTAATTTTATTAAGCAAAGTTACTGCAGAAAGTCATCTCTGCTTATGTCAACAAAACCAAATTTGCCCTGCTTCTCAGTTAGCTAATTTTTCATATAGTCTTTAAATAGACATGCATATAAACGTGTTTGCATGTACTCTCCTTTTTGCTTAGAGAAGTGAACTACTAATAAAAACCAAATCATGCTGGAGGGTGTAAGAAGGAAGAAATTATTTTAATAGTTGTATTTGTGAAGTAGATCAATACATGTAGCTGTATAAATACATGCTGCAAAGTGTTCAGCAGGGAGAAAACAATGAGCCAACAATCTAGATTTTTTTATCATTTGGKTTTTTTTTAGTGAAGAACATGGGCTTCTTTCATTGAATTGTTCACAGGGAGGAGGGAGGAGTGAGAGAGGAGGATACTTAGTGGTTTTGTTTGTCATGGTGTTCATGGTSTGTATGTCTGAGTATTCAGAAACATGGTGGCCTCAGCTGAATTTTTCATCGACGCACTTTGGGACAGCCCAGCATTTGGTACACCAGCTGAAGCTCATGATGTTTTGCTAGTGGAACAATGTGTAAATAATTTGGAATACTCTGTGTGAGCAATGCTTGTTTAGTGTAAATTGTGGGCTGTTGCTGCCTTATTTTACAAATCGTGAGCTAGCTCCATCACACAGAAAAGGAAAAAAAAAATAAAGTTTTGCAGCAACACCTACCGACAAGCTGTGACTTATGCAAACCTTTTTATTAGTATCATTGTGAGCTATTTTTAAGAGGAGAAAATAGACAATGCTTCTGCATAAGCCACTATTCCTTCTGTACCATTTATCTTGGTTAACTCTTTCTGGCCTCTTGTTAAATGACGTTGTCTTCCACACATGCAATGTTTTGAGCATGGCTGAATTTTTCTGTTGAGAAGATGCCTCAGCTTGAGATTGCTCTGGAGGCTGGAAGTGTTCCCTCCTGGAAGGATCCCTGTCAGGCTGGGACTCCACACAGGTAGCAAGAACCTGAGACCTGGGTCAAAAGTTTCTCGGCCGGCTGCCGTGCCGTGCTCGGATTGCTGACATACGTACGTGATTCCTGACACAGTTGGCTGAACTTCGTGCATGCCTTTGTTTTTAACTTCGTAGATTTGGTGACAGGTTGTTGCTTGTAAAGTAGCTTCTGTCAAGAGCTTGGGTTTGTTTTTTTCTTTTTCTGCCCATGAACATTTAGACCTTGTACAATTTTGGGTTGATGATATTTCTTCTGAAACCTTTTCTTTTGTTTCTACCGGTTTAGGACACTAGCCATGTAAACTGTGGGAGTATCTGGTGAGGAGGACAAAGGCTTCTCAAATGTTTGGTGTATTTTAATGACAAGGAGATGCAAAACATATGAAAATCTTTTAACTCAGTTTTGTGACAGCTGCTCGGGCTAAGAAGCCATGTGTACTTGAATGATTAGTCTTTAAACTAGGCTGTGAAAATACCTCCTTTATGTTTATTTTTGCATTTCTGAGGTTGTAAGGTGCTTTCGATGGAAGTGCATACATATTCACGTTGCTTTGAGCACTAAGGAAGATATAACAGCCTTGACTGTCTTCTACAACAGCTGTCAAAAGAATGATGATGGGTTGCTTGTGAACTCAGTACTCGGAGTCAGCCTGTAGGAAAATTGCTTTTAATATGTCTGAGAACATCCCGGCAGCAACTGGACCTGTTGTGTGCAGTGAGTCCGGTCTTCACACGGTTGTTGGGGAAAGTCTGTTGGGACACATGCCTCAACTCGCAACTGTGTTCAAGGCCAAAGATGCACAAACCCAAAATGTTTAGTTAAGGTAAATGGCCTTCAGTGTCAAGGCTCCCTTAGCTTTTGTGTCATACTTGCAGCTACAGAAATAATCCTTTGGTGCTATTCTGTTGGGCAGCATCGAGTGGACGCTGCATCAGTGTGTACTGGTCATTTTTGAATGCTACACATCTACTAGTCATGAGCAGCTCTAACAGTCATGCTTCCCTGACTTTGGTATATATTAGAAAAATAAATAAAAATTGGCACATTCATGTTTGTCTTCTCCATTGGCTTTAGTTGCTCTTATCTCTTTTAATCAGCCTGTGCTTTTAAATGGGTGCAATCTCTAGTTGCATAAACACGACCTAGCCTCAGGTTGGGGATCTGTTGGCATTACCAATCGCACCCTTTTTTTCTGGATGGAAAGCATGGTCCCAGAGGAATTCATGCAGCTTGTTTTCTTTGGTGCAAGCTGTAGTTAGGAAGCCCGCATAGAAACACAGCCTTTTGCATTGTTCTGGGGACCATTTATGTTTTCCAGCCTTCTAACTGATTTCTGGCATGAAGAGTGGTTCAGAAGCTGTAGGAAAGATAATTSCTCCCCTCTGTCAGTGGTCTTGATGTACTGGCTGGTTCAACATGACCTGGTTTTGGGATTGAGCTTCCCGGTGGGTGTGCAGGCCAAAACAATGAATTCTGAGCTTCCTGGCCCAAATCTGTCTGAAGTGGCTAATTATAACCTGATTCACAGGTGCAGTAATGAGCTGTCATTAACCTGATGATTCGTAAAGGTCAGGTTCTTCATGGGGAAGGAGTAACAGGCAGATGGCAGGTAAGACATTGCCAAAAAAATGAAACAAAAAAGCACCAAGAATGGCCAAAGCCAAACCATCGTGCTCCTGATGGCGTCCAGTGAGGCTGCTATCCAGAACAGCTTCTTGATGAGGTTTTTTGGATTTTTTCCCAAGAAACATGGGGAGTAATGACGCTGTGCTGCTTCTGAAAATATATCCCAGCATGTCAAAGGAAGACCCAGCCTGAAGGCTCTGATGGCTGGTGGTGGTGGGATCCCATCTCGGCTCTGTCACTGGAGCCATTCAGGTGTGACACCCCCCCAGTGCCTTTGCATGACTGGAGTGGGTTGAGTAGCTGGCTCCTGCCTGTGTGAACCTGGTTGTGAATGACTACCTCCTTTCTTCCAAAATGTGTCTTCAGCTTCAGTGAAACACGATGGCAGTGACACACTGAGGATGAAAATGCCCACCTATATGGTGTAACCGTCTGATGTGCTGAGAGAGGAAAAGAAGACACTGCAATATAATAGTTTGTGCAAATTTGATCACATTAATTGCTGTTTGTCTTTAGAGAGACAGAGCTGGAAATGGAGGCAATACAAGGGTGTGGGGGAAAGAGTAAGGAGAGGAGGAGATTTTAGGAGGGGAACCCCTGGTTTGTATAGAAACTGAGGAAAAATAGCACAGAAAGCAAAGTTAAAGTTTAGCTAGAAAAAATAAACTGGTGGAATTTCAGGTGGCTTTTGAAAAGAAGAGTTGCTGCAAATACAGAAGCCGTGTGGAAAAGTCCTGAAGAGGCATGAAAACAAGTGGCTTTGAAAGCAGAAGCCATTGAATTCAGCTACTGCATGCTGATAGATGTCCAGTTATAATTTTAAATCAGTAAATTATTTCTAAATGTTCCTTTTAGAAATTAATGAGGATGTGGAAAGCTCATTAACTATGGAGAGTGCTTAGGAAGAAAGGGAGGTAATTATTTCTGCAGTTTCTCTGTCATACTTGTTCACACTGCACAAATTTGTAATGGTCTTTTCCGTGTGCAGACAGTACAGCGAGATCCTTCCCTGATGTACTTTCTAGAGGAACAGCAAGGAAGAGAACTATATATCCACCTATATTGCTGCAATCTGCCCAATACAGTGGGATCCCTTTTCCCACTCTCCATTTGCTGACCAGCATCCCACTTGGTTCCCTTCCTGAGGAGCAAAGATGAAGGGAACATTTGAAACCACCTATATTGTCTGATAAATGAGTGATAATAAAATCACACGACCGACACGTTTTTGTGTCAAGCAGTAATCTTTTCAATCATACAACTCCCTGTCAAGTAAAGCTTGCTGCGGCTAGTATTATGTTGTCAAAGCTGCTGCTTCATTAGAGAAATCATTCTGTAGGATATCTACATGGATGACTGAAGACTTTTGGACTGAAGCCTGAAGTGTTCTCAAGACAGGTTGGCAGTTGGAGGCAAATGTAATTTGAAGCCTTGCACATGTGCAGAATGGCAAAAGTATTTGTGTTTTCCAAAATCTGTTCACTTTTAATGGATGAGAATATTATTCTTGACTCGCTTTGAAAGATGAGACCAATGATGCCCACTACTTGCCATGTATTTTTAGAATATTTTTGTCTCAGTTTTTCAGACCATTATTTAAATTTTGCCAGTTTTTAAAAAGATATTTTTAAAATTGGTTGGTATCTGTGCATTTCAAGAGCTTACAACATAACATTTTAAATAAATCGTGACACCTGTTCATCTCATTGTGAAGATGAGTGGTGTTTGGCTCTAGTAACGGTGGCAGAATTCAAGGTTCATGCATTAAACTGTGGTTTTGTTCTAGTACTGTGATTATCAACTTGCAATATGGAATCCCTTTTCATTTATTACAATGGGAAAAGTCAGGGCTCTGAAGAGTTTTCCTGGCAGGCATTGCAATAAATATACAACCCAACGGCATAAGTAATGCAACAAATTTGATACTAAATTATTTAGTAGTTGTAAGATGAAATTGAGCTGTCAGTGACAGGAAATGGCTGAACCACACTTCTCCCTCCAGTGGATGGTATTTCCCTGGATCCTAAGTGCAATGTGCAGTGAATGTTTTGAATCTTGCGAAAGGGCGTAAGTTTGGTTTTCTCTTGTCATGGTTGTATTATCTCAGCTATGGAAACTGTGGAGATTCCAGTTCTCCCTTTACCTAAAAGGGAAAAAATTCTTCATCTGTAGCATTTTACATTGCTTGCATTTTCTTTGTAGGACGGAAGAGGTGCCTGCAGCTCAGCAACCTGCAAAGCCACAGACACAAGCCAATGGAACAGGTAGTCTTGGTCAGATCTCTAGCAGTTTGATTCAGTTGGATTTTTTTACGTCTTCTATTTGATCTTTAGAAGATCAAACCTTGCTGAAAAACTTGCTGGGTCCTTAAGCAGGCTTCTGAAGAAGCCAAATATGAAAGACCATTTGAGCAGCTTCTTACCTCTCTGTGCATGATTCTGCATTTACTTTTTGTAGTTGACTTTGCACACCTGAGCAAGGAATTTATTTTGTATTGTAAAGCCTTTAGGAATGTAATGAAACCTGTTGCCTGACTTTATTGTTCTTGCATGCCTTGCTGATCCTTGACTTATCAGAAGACAGGTGTAATACATAGAAAAGATGTTCTATTTTGTTCTCAACTGCAAAAGCTCTTTTATGCTATTAACCGTATTACTTCTTCCTTTTTTCAAAAGAAAAGACGTTCTGGAGAAGGAATAAGCTGAAGAGTTACTAATTTTTTTGGACACCTCCAGAGTCATCTACATTTCTCAAGCTGCTGCTTATTATGAATTCAATAATACAGTGATTTCTGAAAGAACTAAGGCAACTGGCAGATTCTCAATCTTTCAGTACACTTAAGCTTTCCTCCCCACGCGTCTTGATCGAGACAACCACTTAGGCTTTTAAATCTGCAGATTAAATTTGAAGTTGCTCTTGCTATACTCCCATAATGTCAATACTTTGTTATGTGAACTATAACCTGCCATTTTTTTCTGTCTTGCATGTTCAAAATTTCTTTCTCAGTACTATCTGAAGTATTAGCATGTGGGAAGCTACTTTCTGGTTTTTTATTTTCAAATGTAAGTGTTGTCTCAGCTGTACACTGCCACTAAATTCCTTGTTTTTCTAGGTACCACTGCCACTCATTAATAAATAGTCTGATTCTATTTTCTTAGCACCGGTTGCTTTTTCTCACGTGTTTAAAAGCACCATTTTGGCTGTTGGCTGATTAATCTTTCATGCCTCTGTTTAATCATATCTTAATTTTATGGAGTTCTATACTAAGTTTGGTCCTGGAATAGTTGTGATCAGTGTCCTCTTTGTGACATTGCTGTATTGAGCTACCTTTCCAAAGAACAGTCAGTCTATTCCTTCTAGACAGTGATTTTCTGAGTTACATGTAAAGCAAAAGGTGATTGTTTTGTTCTCACCTGCACTGCCTTAAGGCTTTTACCCTTATATTATTTGCATATACCCATATATTTTTATTTTTCCACTGAAACTGACATACAGAAAGTGTGCATTGATTCATTACTTTGCCATATAAGACTTTCCAGGCAGTATTATGACTATATATTCTATATATAGAAAGTGGTATATACAGCATAATTTCTGTGGCCTGGCTTTAGGAAAAAGAAAGTGCACGTTATATATACACACACGTGCGCACACACACGCATGCACCCTTTACATCCTATAAATGGTTGGAAAGTGGTAGTAAAAATGCCTCTTGCAGAATCTTGCATAAGTTTCCACCTCCCTTTCCTGTCAAATTCGTGTGGCTGCAAGGTGATTGTCCTGCTCTCTGCTCAGGACAACCTTTACACTTGCTTTTCTCGAGGTGACCCTTCAGCACAATAGGAGCGCTGAGATTTAYGTCAGTCTTTTGTTTACAGAAACCTCTTAACCAGAAAGTGTTTTTACAGTGTTCGCTAAAAATTCTCATTTGTTAGGATGTTTAAGTAATCTCTCTACTTCTGGTAATAAGATGCTTCCATGTGCTGTACTTAGAGCAAAGCAGGAGTCACCTTAGTCTTATTTTACCAGCTTAGTGCAGTCGSGGTTTCTGTGCAATGGTAGAAGTAAATTGCATAGTGAGTGTCTGTGAAGAGTGTTGGTGTAGGACAGGAAAGCCCTACAAAGTCTGCTTCCCAGCGAAGCATGGTGTGTGGGAACAGGGGCGGGCTTTGTATGAAGATGTCTTCTAGTATTATCCTGATACTTAGTGGTTCTTTTTTATAGATAAGCATAGTCACACAGTCTGTTCAAGACTCCAGAAGTGGTTTTGTGACAAATTTGGGGAGTATGTTGAGGACTTCAGATTTCAGCCAGAGGAGAATACAGTGGAAACAGAAGAGCCACTTAGTGCTAGAAGGTAAATCTCTAACATGATTGTGAGAAATTGTTGGCTTCCTTAGAAGTTGCTATTTTTCCTCTTTTCTTGTTTTTACAACGTTTTACATGGTTTGAGCAAGTGTTTGCSTAACAAGTAATAAAACTGAAAGTACAGAACCATCTCAAAAGGTTTGTGAATGCTTTGGCCAAAACATGAAATTTGAAGTTTATCTGCTCTCTGGGGTAGAATAGGAGTTATATTATTTACCAGGTTCTGTCATATGCCTCTCGAAAACTGTTAGTCTTAGTTAGGCGGGAGAGCTTTTACATTTCAATTTTTGGTCTGCTGCAAGGTAGGCTGTATTAGTTACTAGAAACATATAACAGGCAAGAATGAAGCTTTATGCACAAACGTCTAATTTATAACTGTGAGGAGTATTTCAGGGACCAAATGCACACAACTGTGCACTACTTGCCTATTTAACAAGTTGCTTTTATCCATTATTTTTCAGGTTGACTGAAAATATGAGAAGATTAAGTAAGTACTTAGCGGTATTTTATTTTCTGGAAGTAAAAGTAGTTCTTAGTAACCCTATTGGGAGGATTGCTGCATTTTAAAATTCGGTGTTTTGAAATACTTCTGCCAGTTCGTAAGCAGAAATGATTCTGAAATCCTAAATTAGCGTTTGGAGTGCAAACTTAGAGGAGCAGTGGTAGAAGTTTGCCTTTAATCTTGAATTACATAGGGTATCTCTGAACTAAAAATGTAATGTTACTTAAAATGTGTAAACATGTAATGAATGAGAACAGAGTATTTGTCCAATGGCAAAAGTAATAGTGTTCATACACTTATGCCTGAGCTGCTTGTAGTTTGCTTGCTAGTCTATTAGCTTATGCTTTCAAAGAGGGAGGGGTTGGACGATGCATACCCTGAGTGTGTCTTCCATTTCTTTCTCTCGGATAGCTGATAAATTATTTTGGAAGGTGGAAGATGCAAGGTGGCAGGTTAAACAAAGTAGTTAAGCCCTCCGAAAGTTCTGTGCAGCAAAGAATTGCTAGCCTGAAAAAAAATAATGGCTGATTTATACTCCAAATTGTAGGCGGGAAGGTGAAGTTCAAATAAGGGTCTGTAGTCTCCATGTAAGGTCAGTTTTGTTCTCCTTATTCTAATACTGGTATTCATTCTAGTTTCATTTGGGAGAATACTTGTGACCTGTTCTCTGTGGTGGACGTGCATTGCCTTCAGAATAGCTTTAAAAAAAGCAGTATTAAGCTTAAGCTTTGAGTGGTTCTTAACTTCCACTAGGTGAGCCACAAAATCTAGATTCCTGTTGTCCAGGAGTGCCTGACAACCACCTGGAGCTCCCGAGACCCTTGGTTGCTCTCAAGACCCCTGTTGTTGCCAGCAGTTTCCAGGTGTTGACCTTCCCTGCAGGTTTGGTGTAGGATGGTGGAGCAGAACTTGAGTCCATGACCTCCTCCAGTGCCTTGAGCGTGCCCTTCCACTTACTTCATCTGCTGCTTTGGTTGTCCCACTGACGCTCAAGGAAATCTAGTCCTAGTTGTTTAATTACTTCCCATAGGGAATGTATCAAGGATAGCTGAATTTCAAGCCGAACAAACTAGGACAGCAAGTCACAGGCTGCCTCGAGGAAAGCTTTCAAAGTTGTGAGCTGTACTGCAAATGAGGGTGGGTACTCCTGGGGCCCCCTGTGCGAGTCTTCAGTCTTCTCAGCAGGGAAGGCAAAACCGGTGTGTTCCACCAGAGAAAGCAAAGGTCTTCTTGCAGCAGCTTTCTCCTGTTTTTGTGTGTCCCCTAGCTAGTTTGCCCAAGTGGTAAAAGAGCTTAGAGGAATAGAAAGGGTAAGGGGAAAGTGTTTTTTGGGGAGCTGAGGAAGAGCTCCTTTTGCTGGCTCTGGCTGGCCGTGGGCATCTGCGCCTGGGGGTGATGCCTCTCCCGGCACAGGTTTGTCTCCCGTGCAGTGACAGCAAGAGCAAAGGTCTGCAGAGGTGGGAGACAAACGTCTTCAGGCAGCAAGGTCCTGTGTCTCTTGGCTTGGGAAGAGTAAGCAGCAAAGTGCTACCAATGGATAGACTCCTGCAGAAATGTAACCAAGAGAGATACAGCCTGGTTTTAAGCTAACTTTGTCAAGCAGAAGCAAGTTGTTCCTCAGTGGCTTGGAGACCAGTTAGGCTGATTTACCTTGTTTTACAGTGGGTTGAACTGACCTGTGCGGAGGTCTTTGGGGTAGTACCAACAGGGCTCAGAACAGACTCCTATCAGCATCCAAGCTACCCTTGTAAAGGATATTGTTGGGTTTTTTTGGTTTTTGTTTTTTTTGTCTATACTTAAGAGTTTAGACATAACCTTTGTCTTGAATAACACTAGTTTTTGAAAATGCATTCCTTAACTAATTGTTCAGTTACATTGATGGGTTTCATTTTTCTTAATTTGCATAAGCCTTTTTATCATTACATGTCTTGAATATTCCTATTAATTTTCTAATTTGGTTGTTTGTCATTTACAAGTTATTTAACCACTGCCAGCTAATTCTAACAGGTGTGTTTTTTTCCGCTTCTGTTTAGAGAGAGGTGCCAAACCTGTTACTAATTTTGTGAAGAATCTTTCTGCCTTATCAGACTGGTATTCTATCTACACTTCTGCTATTGCCTTTATTGTAAGTTATCCTATTCCTACTGGAATAGTAAGAACTTTTAAAATGTATTATTTACTGAAATTCATTGAAACTGCCATGTCTGAGTTAGGGGTTGTGTTACGGTTTAAGTCAAATCAAATAGTGTGATTTCGTTTAACACAAAATACCAGTAGTTGTCACTTCAATTATATTTCAAAGCCACTTAATCTTTGTATTCTGGGTTTATTGTAGCATAGTTTTGTAACTGTTAAAATAATTTACAACAATCTGGGTGTTGTTCACTCATGTCTTGTTTCCTGTCCTCTAATTTGATTGTTACTTCAGCCTCTTCAAAATCTCTTGTCTAGGAGTGAAATGCTGATAGCGGCTATGTTTAATAAGAAGCTATCGTTCACCAGTAGTGCTCTTTGCCATTCATTAGGATCATACTTACTGATGAGAGACAAAATGCCTTGATTTGATTATCATTTAATGTATCTTAGCTAAATTCAAATAAGGAGGTTTGCGTGCCACAAAGTGACATTACTATTTAGTGGAGTTTTGATTTGTTTTCCTTCTAATTGTTAATTAAATGATCTAAATTGTTTTGGTCACGGTGTGTATGAAATATTTTGATATTGAAGGAAATTTTTACCGGTAGTTGCAGCTGAATGAACCTGTTTGGTGAAAATGTCACACACCTTTTCATTAAATGACCCCTCCTTGTAAGTTATAGAGCTCTATTTAATGCTTCTTTGCATGGCACAGCTGAAGGAATATTGAGGAGGGGACTTCCCCCTTATGGTGCCCTGTGTCTGTCCCTTCTCCTAATCTAAATATTTTTCTCTTGCCTTTCCTGACAAACCCATTCTTCAGATAAAAGCTGAAAGAAGGGACTTCAGCTGTTGTTCAGAAAGCTCTGGGACCTCGGAGCCGGAGCGATGGTTCATTTTGGGGTCATCAGTAAAAAGCCTAACGTTTCTCAGCAGGGAGGCTGTAGTCTCTATATTTTCAGAAGCTGGGAAAGGGGCAGAATACCTTTTGAAGCACTTTGTATTTGTACTTGTTAGGTAAAATAAAATCTGTTTTCTCTCAATCTTTTTAAGCTTGGTAAAAATATGGGTTTAAATTGACCTGAAATAATAGAGCAAGAGTTTATCCTGCTGCCCTGTAAGGGGCTAATTGTTATAACTCTTTTATTATACCATTGCTTCAACTGCCTTAGGTGAGGTTAGACCATATCATGGTTACATAGCAGATTCATAGACTTCAGCGTTTACTTTTTCTTTTTTCTCCCCCTTCATGTAATTGCAGTGTTGGAAATACTCAATACTCTCTCTCAAGCAGCTGAGAACTAGTTAAATGTCATCTCCAGAGATTTGTTCAATCTTAGTTTCAACTTTACATTCACGAATACAGTGCTGTTGTCAATCATGGTGTGGCTAAAATTTATTAATTTTTGTGACCTGAGTTGCATGATTCTGAACCGAATAGTACAGTGGGAAAGGATATTTCATGCAAGTCACTATACTCCAGTTCATAATCCGTGTCTCTCTTTTTCTTTCTTTTTTTTTTTTTCTTCTTAATCTGCAGATTTACATGAATGCTGTATGGCATGGCTGGGCCATTCCTATGTTCTTATTTTTAGCAATTTTGAGGTTGTCCCTAAATTACCTCATAGCCAGGTATTTACTTAAATACTAGATTACTCTCTTGTAATGCTTTTCTTGAAAGATGTTTTATTATTCTTGCATTGAGTTGTAAACTGTTACTTTTTCTAAAGTTGTGAGTTAAGTCTAACAAAGTGAAATTCACAGTCTAGTATCCTAAATTTCATTGCTCAATTTCTATAATTTTTCACTATTCTAAGGAATTATCTTCACATCCTGTGACTTGGGTCATCATAAATGATGATGCATGTTCTCAGGCAAATCCCTCAGCACGTTAAAATTGTAAAATAAAATTCTGCAGCATTCAAAGTAATTGGAGAACATCACCTTAAATATTGAAGCCTGCTGCTTTTCCCTGGAGAGAATTTTCACCTAGGCCTAAAATTGCAGTTTTGCCTTTTTCAGTAGCTCTTGGCATACTTTATCCAAAGTATCTTCCATTTGTAAATTCAGTCTCTATTAAAAATTAAGACTTCTTAAAAAATGTACATTTTCTGTACTGAGAGCATCTTTTTAAAATGCTGGTTTAGGCTGATGGTGTTTTCTCCCTTAAAATGGTGGAGAGGATCTTAATGTGCATATTTTAAAATAATTTTCTGACTTCTTAATTAATACTTACTGTCTGACACTCTATTCTTTGAAAATTACTGGTAGCAAATAGGCTCCTGAATAAGTTGGTGTGATTCTGTTCACATGAAAAAACAAGAAAAAATATTCCTAATTATTTACTCTGTGAACACAGTTCACTTTTGTTGTGAAACCCACAAGCAGTGATTCTGTGTAGTATCTACCTAGCTAATAATTTATTTTATTTTTTAAATGTATATACCTTTAAAGCTGTCTATGGTTAGCCACTTGTGCTTTTTTTATGTTTTGGGTTCTTCATTAATTTGGGGATTATTTTATTAATTTTTTTAAGCCATAGTGCTTATTGCTGAAAACGACTTTTTAACCTCTTACAAATAATCCGTGTTGACAGGTGAAGAAGTACTTGCTCTCTTTAACTATTTCCATAACTTCTAGGGGTTGGAGAATACAGTGGAGCATTGTGCCTGAAGTTTCTGAACCCATGGTAGGTCTTTGATTGGCTTGACCTGTATGCCTGTGTTAAAAGTTGCACCTTTGAAACCTTCCTCTGCGTTTATGTGGGTAGCTGTGAAAGGAAGGAAGAACGAGGTGCAAATGGAGACACTACAACTTTTTTCTTTCTCTTGCAATTTAGGAATCTTTGCTAACAGCACTCTTAGGTTTGGGTGTTTCACCCTAAAATATTCCAAACTTGAATCACGTTTCTGGAATGTTAATATGCCAGCTTGGGACAAGTTAGATCCTGTGGGATCTTCAAGAAGCCTTACATTCTGTTTTCTTTGTAACGTTTTGAAATTAATGTTTGCATATCCTGCTTTAAGCAGGAAGGATTTTAAGTGTTAATGTAAGATGGAGCTCTTTGAATTCCAAACCTTTCACTAAGACTTAGTGAGGCCTTGTCTTAAAAGACCAATAATCTATTTAAATAAATAAATTAAAAAGTTCTAGATGTAAAACTTCTAACAAAAATGACATTTCTGTGTTAGGCCAGAAATAGGTCAGTTTAAGTGTGTGGTCATAGAGTGAAAGTCATTGTAACCGTGCTACTCCAAAGACTTACTGTGTCTTTCACAGCCTCATATTAATACATTTGCATATACCATGGTGGAAAAGCATCAAGAACTAAAGATAAACAGCAATGAAAGACATAAACAGTAGATCTGAAACAAGGGAGGAAGTCAGTACATTTAGAGACTGTTTAAAGTGAGAGGACTATTGCCAAGAATGTTGAGACGTTACCTTGTCATGAGGAGTTTTGTAAAATACCCGTTTTGGCTGAGCTGAAAATTAATGGTTTGTCTCTTTCTTGCCCAAGGAACCCCCAAAAGAGGACCTGACCGTGTCTGAAAAGTTTCAGCTTGTTCTGGACGTGGCTCAGAAGGCGCAGGTACTGTGCTGCTCTCGGTCCTCTCCGGCTGCTTCCTTAGAAACAAGGAGGTTCATAGTCCAAGTGGTCAAAGGACGTTGTTATGCAGCATGTGAAAACAAACACTCAAACACGCAATACTTTTCTTGCATAGGGTTCTTTACCTACGAGCAATAGAGATCTCAGTAAGATTCCTGGAGCTTCTGAAATGGCACAATGCTTCAGAGAACTGGTTGAGGTTCTCCCRTCACAGCTCTGAGTGAGGTCTGGAGGGGAACAGAAGCAGCTTCTGACAGTTTTTCCCCATGTGAGCTTCTGATAATGTAGATCAGATGGCAGATTTTACCAATGTACTGGAGCGTGTGGATCCATATCCCAAATCTGCTAGTTGCAAAACTGGTGTAGGAGACCCTATTCCTTCAAGATTTAGATGAAGGCTACTGTCTGTTTAGCTGTGTTAATTCAACAGTTTGTACAGCGTCTCTGAAATAGCCTGTTTTCAACACCACCACTCCTCCGCCCCAGCCCTGAAATCTGCTGCTTGTGTGGGAGAGGGTAAAGGAAGGTTTTCTCCCAGCTCCATCAGTTTGATGAGCTACCCTAACAGCTGAGTGACTCCACCATCAGTTGAACTGCAGCCTTGTGCCATGTCTAACAATGTGCTGCTGCTGAAGTAGCTTATCTTTCTCTTGCCAACGGTATACACTCAACTCCTTCCTTCTGGTGGTGGTGCATATGTTTATATGAACACCTTTGGAAATTTATTGGGAAAATGAAATTTACAGGTGCTGTGACAGCAGGGATCGGTCAGAGAAGATGGCTGTTGTGGTTTAACCCCAGCCGGCAACTAAGCCCCACCCAGCCACTCGCTCACTCCCCCCCCCAGTGGGATGGGGGAGAGAATCAGAAGAGTAGAAGTGAGAAAACTCATGGGTTGAGATAAAGACAGTTTAATAGGGAAAGCAAAAGCCGCGCATGCAAGCAAAGCAAACCAAGGAATTCATTCACTACTTCCCATCGGCAGGCAGGTGTTCAGCCATCCCCAGGACAGCAGGGCTCCATCACATGTAACAGTTACTCAGGAAGACAAACGCCATCACTCCGAACATCCCCCCCCTTCCTTCTTCTTCCCCCAGCTTTATATGCTGAGCATGACGCCATATGGTGTGGGATATCCCTTTGGTCAGTTGGGGTCAGCTGTCCCAGCCGTGTCCCCTCCCAACTCCTTGTGTACCCCCAGCCAACTCGCTGGTGGGGTGGGATGAGAGGCAGAAAAGACCTTGACTCTGTGTAAGCACTGCTCAGTAATAACAAAAACATCCCTGTGTTATCAACACTGTTTCCAGCACAAATCCAAAACATAGCCCCATGCTAGCTACTATGAATAAAATTAACTCTATCCCAGCCAAAACCAGCACAATGGCTGAATAACCCTCTTAGTCCTGAGCAGGGGTCAGTTTTCATCAACAATCGCTGGAATTACGTGGAATCTAGTAACTCCAAGGGTGTATTATAAAAACCTGGTAGTGGTGTGTTTCCGAAGAAGCTAACAGTCCAACAGTTGATGAACTCAGTAACCATTTCCTGACATTTCAGTGCTCAAAATGTGTGAAGAAACTTCCCATTTTGTTACCTACTGACAGAAGCTCTTAATTTTTAGATTGACAGCTTAATTTAAATTTTTTGCAGTGATGTAAACACTTCCCAGTTGTGACATTGGGGTCAAATAGCTTCTTCATTTCTAACAATCAATCATGAATTACAGAACAAGGTGTTAAATGAGATGGAAGTCATCGAGTATTGCTATTCTGTTCTGTATTTACTCAGTTGTGAAGTACATAAATGGCTAAAAATGAGTTAAAAAATCACTTCTGGGAATTACTTATTACCAACAGAGTAAGATAACTCTGTTGGTTTCTGTTACATGGACAAAAAACCAAAATAATGCAGGACTTGGTTTTAATTCTCTTGCTTCTTATGCAGAACCTTTTTGGCAAGATGGCAGACATACTGGAAAAAATTAAAAAGTAAGTTATCTGACATGAGTCTTTTTTTCCCTCTTAAAACACGACTTGACCAATGACTGGAATGCTAGTAATAAAATTTTGCTTCTTTTTTTTTTTTCCCAGCTTGTTCATGTGGGTCCAGCCAGAAATAACACAGAAGCTCTACATTACTCTATGGGCAGCTTTTATTGCATCCTGCTTTTTGCCCTACAGGATTATTGGGCTTGCAATGGGTAAGTGCAATAAATAATTGACCTGTTACAGTCTAGACTTAATGCGTGATCTTCAGAGGAAGAATTCCAGAGTTTAAGAAAGAAAACCCTGCATTAATAAATAATGCTGTATTTTAAAGTATTTTCATTGTGCTTGGCATCGTTTGCCATGTGCGTTTCAAAAACGATCGCTGAATACGTAATATAATAGAAAAAGACTGGATAATGCATTCTTTCCTTGAAGAGGGGAAATTTATGATGAGCTGTTAGCAGAGGGCTTCAGACTGTCAGCTATAAGGCTTCCAGGAAGTCCTATATTTTGGGGTTTTTTTGCTCATACATCCTTGCAAATGAAATACGTGTGACCACATAGAAGGCACAAAGATGACAGGGTTGGAAAAAAATGAGAGGGTTAATGGGACCACTTTTAAAATTTGGAGGATAGGCTGGACAAAATGAATAGATTACTGTGGGTGAAGTTACAGGTACTTAAACTCTCAACTGGGAATTGGGAAAAGAGGGTTCTCGCTATAGCATGAGACTGTCTTTTCTCTAAGATATGAAGCCATGTCCCATGAACCAAGAATTCTCATTTTTTTTTCATTAAAGTAATTATATGATCACATGAGTATTACTTCTAGTGGCACTGAACTTCAAACTGTGTTAACTTGAACATAAACGTAGGTTTGCTTGATGTGGCAATTGAATTAGATGTGTGAGGAATTATTTTTTTCCTCTGACTCTCAGAAAGAGATCTGAATTGCATTCAGTAAAGTTTTGAGAGAGTATTCCAAGCCCTTTTTAATCTGGCGGCATGCAATGAAATATCTTGTATAAAATAAGAGGACATACTGGACTGGAAGATAGAGTTTAATGTAGTACATGAGAGCCCTCTGTTGCCACTTAAATTCTTGCAAGGTGCTACACAGTTTAATGCTCTGGTGTGTTTTCTGTTTTGGAAGTATATCATGTTTTCAGAATGCTTGTGGTAATAAGGAATGTATGTTTGATCTATTTTAATGTTCTTCTGCATAATAAGAAGCTACATAAGTGGTTTAAAAGAACTGGGGATGCGGAGGAAGGAATCTGGGCAGGGGAGGGAAAGAAAAATAATTTCCTGCCTTTGGAAGAAGAATCAAAATATTAAAATAAAGAGAATGGTTTAGCACTATGACTGAAGATACTKACAGAATTTTGTTTCGTTCATGAACTTGTTAAAACATGATCAAAACAGTGATGTTCTTACTGCCCCTACAACATGCATACTAAAGTGACCTTTTTTTCAGGACTCTATGCTGGAATCAAGTTTTTCCTTATTGATTTTATCTTCAAACGATGCCCCAGACTAAGAGCTAAGTATGATACTCCTTACATCATCTGGACAAGTCTCCCGACAGATCCTCAGCTCAAAGAAAGGTCTAATGCGACAGTGTCGAGACGGGTAAGGCTAATAAATCTTTTTGTCCCTTTGTTCCCAACATCTCAAAATCAAATCCCTTTCTCTCTTCCCCTTTTCCCCAGTGACTAGAGCACATTAAAGGGAAGGTTAATTAAATCCTAACAGTCAATGTTAGTTCTTTTATATTATTATTTTTCTAGATCCACAGAGTTTTTATATGGATTCTGTTTCTTGTATAAAAGGAATCTATTCTCAAAATGTGTATATAAACATATATATGTATCTTGGAAATTGTGTGAAGCTAAATGCACAAAAATAACACCATCCATATTCATATCAATTTCTGTAACATACATTCTGCGTGATTTTATTGTCAAAATCTAGTCTTTTTGTATTCATTTCTCTGTTCTCAGACTTTTTTTTTTAGTGGAAATTCAGCTGCTTGTGTAGATTGAAGAACAGCTAGTTAAAAAAAAAGGCTTGAGTATAATATGCAGCTTACTAATGGGATAAGCATTAACAGAGGTAATAAAGTAGTTTACAGATTTAGGCATTATGTTTTACGACTATTTGTATTAGATGACCTTGTAGCATAGTGGTGATAAATGACTTTTCACCATGTAGGTACTCCAACAGTAAATTTTCCTTTTGTTAAAATCTCATAGTTAAATCTTTAAGTGTTGTGTTTGTGCATCTTTGCAAATTGTTTTGGGGCCTGACATGATAACTGAAAAGCAAGTCATGCTTTTCCATATCCCTGAATTTGTCAATGTTTATTAGTTTAAAAAAAAATGGTTGTAATAAAACTTAAGTCTAATCCCATTTTAGCATTTGCTTAATGCCTCTTATCACAATATCTAATTGCATTCATGGAGTATCTGAGTACTGTCACAAGCTCCCTGACTAAAATGTGCAGCACGTAGCAATAATTCAACCTGAGTACACAACTGGAGAGCAAAAGGGATAAACACATGAACCCTCAGTTGTTAACCTGTGAAGAAGAAGAAGAGGAAGAAGTATGGGGTTCTGGGAGAAATGGAGCAGTTGGTGGTAAAATGATAACTGCAGCTTAATCAGAGTATTTCAGAAGGAAGTGGAAGACAAAGACAGTCTCTGAAAGACAGTGAGTCTTTTGCTCCTATTTTCCAAGGGACGAGAGAGGTGAATGAGTGCTTGGTGTCGAACACGCTGATGTTCCAAAAAGGACTGTCGTGGTTTAAGCCCAGCCGGCAACTAAGCCCCACACAGCCGCTCGCTCACTCTCCCCCGGGTGGGACGGGGGAGAGAATCGGAAGGGTAAAAGTGAGAAAACTCGTGGGTTGAGATAAAGACAGTTTAATAGGGAAAGCAAAAGCCATGCACGCAAGCAAAGCAAAACAAGGAATTCCTTCACTGCTTCCCATGGGCAGGCAGGTGTTCAGCCATCTCCAGGAAAGCAGGGCTCCATCACGCGTAACGGTTACTTGGGAAGACAAACGCCATCACCCCGAACGTCCCCCACTTCCTTCTTCTTCCCCCAGCCTTATATGCTGAGCATGACATCATATGGTATGGAATACCCCATTGGCCAGCTGGCCTAGCTGTCCCGGCTATGCTCCCTCCCAGCTTCTTGTGCACCTCACAGAGCATGTGAGCTGAAAAGTCCTTGAGAAAGTAGACTACCTAGCAACAACTAAAAACATTAGTGTGTTATCAACATTCTTCTTATACTAAATCCAAAACATAGCACTATACCAACTACTAGAAAGAAAATTAATTCCACCCCAGCCAAAACCAGGACACTTGGACAGAGCTGTCCATAGCCTGTATTTCTCTTGCTTGCAGAAGATGGGCTTAAAAGTTTCAGTGCCTCTTGAGCTTACAGGTTATCATTCATATACTGTGGTGGTTGTGGCAGCTTCTTGCTGGTCTCTCTAATCTGCCTTAGAGGTGGAAAGGCTCTGAATTGCAGAACTTGAATCCATAAACTTAGAGAGTAATTATCCCTTCTGGCTTCTCCTTATGGCTTAAGTTATGACAAGTAGACTAGGGTTTTAGTACTACTGTGTCTGACTTGATGGGCTTGGCTTGTCT
The DNA here is from genome assembly GCA_030449065.1 of Oceanodroma leucorhoa. Lineage (NCBI taxonomy): Eukaryota > Metazoa > Chordata > Aves > Procellariiformes > Oceanodroma > Oceanodroma leucorhoa. The sequence goes on along the minus strand of JASVER010000009.1, from coordinate 2,308,160 downwards.
CACTGCATTATCTGCTTCCAAATATCTTTGAAAATATTAACTTGGCCTCAGTAATTTTAGACAAACTTTCTTACCCCTTGAGAGATTTCTGGGAACCTCGTAGTATAAAAAGATTTTTTTTTTGTACGAAAAGGTAAAAACCAAATAGGTTTTTAATTTTTTTTTCATAGAAAAGGCAGAGCCCAAAAGCATGCAGTGCCAGCATATGTGCATTTGCTTTGGCTTTTTATCATTAAGCAGCATACCGTAAACCTAGACAGGATGCAGTATTCATTGCCTATACCACCACTCTGACCCTGTGTCCTTAGAGAACAATCCTGACAACAGTATCTGATGGGTAAAGGTTGTATGTCAAAAGCTGATGACAGATCAAGTGAAAAGGATTACTCCAGGTATTCCTACCTCCAGGTTGTTGATGACATTTTTAGACCGTCAGGACTCTTCTAGCATTACAAATCCAACCACTTCCAGTTAGATTTAAGGCTTATCAAAATTGGATGCAATGCTTTTCTTTTAGTAATCGACCATAGGTTGTCTCAAGCCTGGGTAGTTATAGATAAATTAGCTGCTTCTTTTAAGGGTAGAGGAAACATTCACCTGTTTTAGGAAGGACTAGAAGTAAGGGCAGAACTTTCTCATGTCTTCAGCTGCCAGATGGGACATCGTACTGAAGTTTAACCACCTTTTCTTATTCTCTTTATATAACGGGTAGGTAGGAAGCAGTGTAACAGAGAGCAGGAATAATCCTCCTTCCAGTGCAAAAAGCATTAGACCTCTTGCCCTGACCTTTTGTATGTTTTAGGCCATGGAGCTTCACCTGGTTACATGCATATGGAGCCAAATAACTTGTCCAAGAAAGCCTTCCAAAAATTCATCTGATCCTTTCTTGCACACAAATTGTTGGAGAAGCTATTATTTTCCTTGGTTCCAGGGGCTTAACCGTTGCTAAGGGCACAGCAGAGGGGCAGTAACTGAAGCAAGAGTACAGTTATCATCAACCATTTGCTTTCGATGTCAGCTTTCTTTATTCTTTTCCCCTGAGGCATCATTGTATTACAGTTACCCTAAAAGCTGGATGGTAAATACCTTCTGTCATGCCTGTTTTGTCAGTCTGGTTTCTAGTCAGTGATTGCAGTGCTCATTTTTTCATTTGCTTTGGATTTCTTTTGTTAGCGCTAAATCCTGCAAAGTGTCAAGTGCTGCCAACTTATGTGCAAAAAAAAAGCAGCAGAGGCTGGTTGGCCTCCAACAGCATTGGGCCTTTACAGAAGAAGGGCTTAGTCCTGAGCTTGCATGTTGTCAGTTTGCCAGTTGTTTAACTGCATGTGTACGGTAGGACTGAGAACGGAGCTGTTAATGCTTCGATGACAAAAGCCAGCCTTTGGAATTGTGTGGTGCCCCGCCAAGATGAAAAAGCAAACACAAGCAAGCTTTCCAAAAGAAACTGCCTGCCGTCCTTCCAGAAGCAAGGCTTGTTTGCTAGGGCAGTCTCCAGTGGTTCAGGAGCTCTGTTTAAAAGTAGATTTTACTCAAGTACTTTGGTTTTGAGAACTCCATGCTACCTTTTTTCCCCACCTAAGGATGCTGACAACCATTCTGATTTTATTTCACATGTCAACATTCACATGTCTCAAAATTCAGTGCATCTTCAAAGCAAAGGAAAGATCAATGGCTCTAACGCAACCTGAATAAATTGAACTGGTGTGCTCTAACCACTGATAACTCTTCTTTTTTTAATTGCATTCATTGTGTGTAGTCTCTTGGTTTGTGAGCAAGATCTTGCAGCTTCACTCAGTTCATGTTTTATTCTGTGTATTATCCTGTTAAACAGACTTCACTTTTTTTCTTTTGTCACTGTCACATTTGTGTTGTTTGTTTCTTTTCCTGCTAGCTGTCAGGGCATGAAAAGGTATGGATCGGAGCGTGAAAAACTTCCTTTCAATTTCAGTGTATGTGTTCCTAATGAGCTGATGCAGTTTTGCGTGGCTTTTTCTTTGTTTGCTCTTTTTTCTTTCTAAACTTATTTTGTGCAATAATATTTTGTGCTTGGTCTGTCTCTTGAAGAGAAGCCAAGTATTGATAATATATTAACTGTTATTAGTCCCACTAGTATAATAATCGGAGTTGTGTGCAGTGACTTAGCTGTATCTAATCAGATATACCCTTTGCTGTAGAAAAATGGCATTTTAAAGTAGGTACATCTAGCACTATGTGCTTTCATCCCTGCAAAGGGCGTCCAGCAAAGGGCATCACATTGAAAGGTGATCTTCAGATAGCACATTAGAGCTTTGTGCTATAGCAATAGTATAGTGTAATAGTCCAAAATTAACTTTATTGAAGTAATTAATGAAAATTGTTGCATTACAGATTTTTTTTTTTTTTTTTTAAGGAAGAATAGTTAGCCAAGTTATTTTTAAGAGTGCAGCTTAAATGTTGCTGTTCAAATTTCGGAATCGTGTTTGTTTTTCTGCAGCTTCAAACAGCAGCATCCAGAAGTTACGTGGGCTCAAGCGCCCCAACCGGAATAAGCAGAGATGAAGACACAAGTCGTTTTCATACCACCAAGAGGGGGAATTTCCATGAAGTTTTTAACCTGTCGGAAAATGAGCGTCCTTTGGCAGGTACTATGCAACAGGAAGGCTACACTTTATCTAAAAAGCCAAGGATAGTTTATAGTTGAATTCCCTTTCTGTGCAATGTACTGGTATAAGCTTTTGATTAGAGACTTGCTTTGAATTAGGATGAATGGAGACCATCTCTTTCATTCCACATCCTTACAGTTCTTTGAAAGAATGCACAGCCTTGCATACTGTTTGTGGTAATGCAAATGGAGTAGTCAAGTTAAAGGTAATAATTGTGTGGGTGGGTTTTGGTTTGTTTTTTTTTTTAAACCAGTGTTAAAACAGATGTTATGATGTCTAAAAACACCTTATTTAGGCTTTTCTTCGTAAACACTTTTAGTTTTAGGTATCTAAAGTTTAATTTTCAGTGTTTTCTGCTGTTTTATAAGGAAACTGTTGGGTGTAATGCCTGTCTCTTTCTTTTTCTTAAAGTAAGATTTCTTGTTATGACTTTTTCAGTGTGTGAAAATGGCTGGCGCTGTTGCTTGATTAACAGAGATAGGAAGATGCCTACAGACTACATTAGGAATGGAGTTCTTTATGTCACAGAAAAGTGAGTCATTGCACTCCACACATTTCTTAAGGGGGAAATGCAACAGATATTAAAAAAATTGAATCTAGAAGTAATCCTTTAACAATGTTTTGAAACAAAAGCGCCTTAAAAGCACCGTAGGAGAGGGAGAGCTAGATCTGGGGTGTGGTAAGGCTTAACAAACATGATTTTGCCTTGGAAAGGCTTGCATAGGAATGCAGAGTAGCTCTATGTAGTCAGTTGTTGGTAGCTGCAGTTCTTGATGTGTATAACATACTATCTATATATATATACACTAAAAAAGAAACCTAAAAGCTAAGCGTATTTTGGGAGTCGTCGTAAATGGTTATTTGGCAAATACTCTTAACATTTCTTTTTTTAAAGCAAATTGAATGTATAGCTTCCTTGAAACAATGTGCAGCAAAAAGAAAATAGAAGTTCAAGCCTTGGTTTCAAAACTAGTACTTAATTTTTATTTTTTTTAATCCTTATTTACCCCCTAGCCTCCCAGGGCTGAATAACTATTGTCACTACTGTTTGGGTCTTGCACTGAAATTCCTTTGGAGTGTAATGAATGAAGTAAAGCTCATCTGTATGCAGTGTCACCTAGTGATGGAGACCACTCTCCAGCATTTAGAAATCTGAGCTTTTGTCTGCATCACAATAACATGAAACTAATGCAGTGTTTTCCATTAATCTTCTTTTAGGATAGTAAAAGATTTATAAGCCTTTTGAGATTTGGTATTTCAACTGTTTAAGGATATACGTGCTTCCTGTGTCTTTAAAATGCTTGTCAGGTTTAACCATTCAGTGCAGTAATATAAATACAAGATTTTTTTGTGTGTGCATACCGTATGTTCTGGGCTTTCAGGAACGTTAGCCAGTTGCTAGAATTTATGAATGTTTGCTCTAAATTAGAAGCCATAACTGAATTGCGTATTGTATGCCCTTTTTTTTTTTTTTAAGCTGATTTTAACCTGTGAGATTTCAAACTTCAGAAGTGACAGGAGGGATATTGAAAGCTTTATTTTAGAATACTGTATCAAAATGAGCATTTTCTTTCCTTGTCTTCAGTTACTTGTGCTTTGAAAGCTCCAAATCCGGCTCATCTAAAAGAAATAAAGTTATAAAGCTAACGGATATAACAGATATTCAGAAGGTATGTCTGTTTGTGTTGCAAATAGGGGAGAAAGCTGGTTTTCTGTTCAGCTAGTCCTGTTTTGCTTTTCTGCTTATGTTTGAAAAAGCATGCCATTGATAATTTTTGTAAGTAAAATGTAATTCTTTTTGTAAGTAAAATATAATTCATTTCCCAGAACTGCATGTTTAGCCATTTGGACTCACCACAAGCAAGCTCACTATGAGCGTAAAACCAAAGTAATTTACTAAACCCTTACACTTCTGAATTATTTTAAAATTAAAGTTGTGTTGTTTCTTAACTGCTGCATTGACTAGAGCTGTGTAGGCTTTAAGAAGATGTATTGTTAGCAGGAACTGTGTAATACTAACTTCAGTTTGGGTGTTGATATCGGTAGATGCACCATCTTAAATGCAGGTGCCTCAGAGTGAAGAGGGATTATTGTCCGTGGAGGAAGGTAAATCATTAGAATAGTCAGACTGGATCAGGCTGGAGTTTTGTCTAGTTGGGATCCCATCACTAACAGAGGCAAGAAGTGGATGGTTGGAAGCATGGCAAGTACAATGTGATCCTTCCTCTGGTCAAGTTTTATTAGCTTGCAATCACCAATGGCTTTAGAGTGATGCAAGGCACCAATATATGGCGTTTAATGTCACTTTTTGTTACCCTCTCTGCACTTGTCCTACTCTTAAACACAGACGCTCCTGCTTTCTACTACATCCTGTGGCCATGAGTGCCACAGATTAAATCGTGCTGTGCAAAGAAGTACCTCAGCCTGGTGTCTACTGCTTAAGTACTTCCAGATTTTCAAATGAATTCCATTTATATCACATGTCTATAAGGCAGACAACTTATGCTCAACTTGAACGTTCCTGTTGGAATTAATAATTCATATTGATGGACTTTAAACATCATACTTGAAGTAATGCTGGCTCGTTGTTTAGTAGGTCTTTACTGCCGTAAAGGTCCTTTTGCATCCGTGTAGTTTTTTCAGTGAAGATGAGACAGGGATCATGCAGCCAAGCATAAAAATGTACTGTGCCTGGCTTTATTTAGGGGTGGGAAACACAGGCCAGACTCAGGGTCTCTTCCCCCTTGGGGATATTCCCCAGTTCAGCCAACTGTATTCCTTCTTAGCATTACGGACTTTCTTTAAAAAAAAACCAAAACCAACCTATACATACCCTGTTTGTCTATTTAATTTTCAAAAAGAAACTTTTTCTGGTCTGCTTGCTGCTCCTTTAAACAGTGGGTGAACGTCACTTCTAGGGAAACCTCTAGGTGATACTCACAGGCACACCCTCACGTACGTATATACACATGGGGCCGGGGCGTGCTACCTGCCCGCACCATCCAGCTGCCCGCGTGGTCCCTGGCGTCGGGCTGGGCCGGCTCCCATGCGCTGGTGCCATACTGGGGTGCCATACTGGGGTGCTCGGTTGGCGCTGGGGCTGGTTCCAGCAGGCAGGCTGGGTGCCGCGGCGCATGGGAGGAAGAGGAGAGGCAGGCTCTTGCTGTACTAGTGATGCTGTGCCCATTGACTCTGGGGTCAGAGAACAGCATCTGGCCCCTTCTTGTTTGTAATAGAGGTCTGCTAGTTGTGTCTAGTGACGAGTTGTGTAACCTTCTCAGCACCTTTGCAATTGTTCCGTACACAAGACCTCTTTGGACTGTGTGTTTTTTTTTTCTTTTTAGTATAAAGTGCTCTCTGTTCTCCCGGGATCAGGGATGGGTATTGCTGTATCAACACCATCTACACAAAAAGTGAGTAGCTAGCTGTATCTGTACTGCTGTGTTTGACTTCATGTCCTTTTTGTCTTCCTTCTCTGGCTAGCACCAGCATAAAGCTTTTTTTCCCCCTTATGTCAGTGTGTGGCTTTTTTTTTTTTAATTCACTTGTCTATTATTCAGTGTATTTGGCTTCAGAATTTTAATGATTTAAACATTTAGCTTGTTCTACTGCATCTGGACTATTTTACTATAGCACTTAAGAAAGATTTGCTCCATCCTTTCTGCTCCATTATTTCATTACCTCAATTGACCATTCCCTCAGCATCCTTCATCAGGAGCATGGGGGCTGCTCTGCTGTGCAGTCTGGAATGAAAAGCTGATGGCTTGACAGTATCTGTGGGTGAGGAGGCTTTTGGGGTGGAAGGGCCTGACCCTCAGATGCAGTTTTCCTGTTTCAGTCTTATGGTGCTGAAGATCTAAGCTTCTCTAAGCCTCAGATACCCTTTGCCCTGAAGCTTTTCTTAACATATGACCGAACCTTATTTTAATCTAATCACCTATAAATAACTTTTCTCCAAGTCACACGACTGTTGTACCAGGCTTTCTGCTCGTTGTTTAATATTGAGAAGCACTTCTTAATTATGAGGTTGAAAATGTTCATCTACCTAAATAAATACTCTATGAGCTGAAACAAAGAGGCACTGATAAAGATTTCTTAGAAATCTTTAATGGAGGCAGAGGTCAATCAGGAAAACATCATGCACTGAGTGGATGGAGAGGAAAGAGAGTTGAAGTGTTCTCCATTGCTAATACTCTATGCAGATGCATTTTATGCCATGATTGTTTTAAGAAGAAGATGGAGAAGTGAAAAAATCTTAGAAATTCTGCCATATATCCAAGGATTTAGTAGAGAAAAGGATTTTTATGTCTTTATTAATGCACTTCCGAGTACAGTTCATCTCCTGTTCCTATTGATCTGGCCAAAACTATACCTAGAGGAAGATTTTTCTTTTCTGGACTGACATGATTTTTTTTCTGTCATTTAGCCTTTGGTGTTTGGTGCCATGGTACACAGAGATGAAGCTTTTGAGACAATTTTCAACCAATATATGAAAATAACCTCTGCATCATCAAGCAGTGAGAGCTAGTATCTTATCTTAGAAGATCTAAAGGAAACTTCCTTATTTTACAACTTAGTAGTGAAAAAAATGAACATCCTCATCTATTTTGCAATAATTTTTCCTGTCTGGTGGTTTATATTCTATGTTACATAAATCAAATGTATTTTGTATATGCCTTCATTTTTGTTTTTAAGGTTTTTGTAAAAAAAAAAAAAAAACCAAACAAAAAAACAACAACAACAAAAAAACAAAATGAAAGAAAACAGTGAAAGTGCTATCATCACTATTAGCCTTGCACATTAAGCACTTTTAATGTTTATTTACTGACATTAAAAGCTGGGAAGATACTTGGAGAACTGACTAAATAACGAAGTGAAACAGATTGATCCCTTTAACTCCACTGATATCACTAGAGATACATTTGTCCGTTTATCTTAGTTTTTTTTCCTCGAGATGCGAGAATGATGACTGCAACAGCCTGAAGTCTGTTTCTTCAGCTCAGAGTTTTCAGTTGGGTTCTTTATTAAAACTGATAGCAACACCAAGGAAGTATTATCATCTTAGTATTTCCATATTTATAACAGCACTTAAAATAATTCCTCCTTGCTAATTCTTGCATTGCAGAAGGATATTTTACCGGTTTGGTTAGGTTCAGTTTTTCCTGTATAGACGCTTAAATTGCTTATACAGTGAATTGGAGGAGAAACTTTGTAACTATATCTTCCTTTCCTAATTAACCAAAGTAAGAGGAAGGAAAGCAGGCAGATACTTTTTATAAAAGAGGGCACAAAAATGTTGTTCCTAAAATGTTAGGCATCGTATATTTGTATTTCTGTAGATGTCATAGAAGGGCTCAACTATTGTACATGATGTATGTACAAGGTGTTTGTATGTTAATGCATTAAAGACTTGCAGGCTTTTTGTGTTGGGGGAGGTGGAATAATTAAACTAAACTGAGACATGGCTTTTTTTTTTTTTTTTTTTTTTTGGCTTTTCTCTTGAGTCACCTTGTAATAAAATAACACTATAATGTAGCAGCTGAAAGCACTAGTTCCTTTTCAAAGCATAATTTGAGGGGCATTGGTATGTTGCTGTATTTCCTCTTGCAAAATTAAATTTTAGTAACAATTAAACAACTGCCAGGTAAAACAGGAAGGCTGTGCTCCTTCTCTAAACTCTCTCAGGCCTTTCTAGCAGCAAAGCACATATTGACCTTTGTCTTTAATATTAGAAAGCTTTTATACCCTATATAATAGCACCCATCTGAGAGGTTTAGAATTTTATTTGCATTTGTGTGAAAGCACAGAAGGGAGTTATGCCAAGCCTTCCAGTATGTCTTTTCCTTTGCTATGTCTTTTGATTTGAGTAGTGTGGATGTCTCCAGACATTATATGAAAATCCCCCAAAAAAGCAGTGGAGATGCAAATTCTTATGTAAAAATGGGACTTAATTTAATGGAAATTTTTTTCTCTTTTTTTAAACAGGAATTTTCTTTCTGTATAGGGAAAGGGGTAAAATGAAGGAGGGAGAAGGGAGATAAACACCAGAGGGTGTTTAACTCTCAGCACAGTTTTTAATTAAAGTCTCTCAACAAATGCAGCAGTAATGAAGAAGGTGGTAGTCAAATGGTACAAAYCTTATTTCAGTCTGGCCATAAAGAGGTATGATATGAAGAACTTAATATGAACTTGATATACTGTTGAATACTGTGATTTGGTTGGGTATTGTAAAGTGAAACACTGATGGGGTAAAACTCTGTGCCCTGAGTGGAAACGGGAACAAGAACTGGGGAGAATCCACTGTAATGGCTAAAATGCTATTTTTGAGTTCTCCCTTTAGAGTAGCACTTCAACATGTCTCTACATGACCTGAAAAAGGGGTGTATTTCTAACACCTCTTTAGGTATGGTGTAACTCAGGGCCTGAAAACTTAAAATATAAATGAAGCTGGTGGGAAGTTCATTTTGCCACCATGTAATATGGATGTAGCTTGACAATTTATGGTTTCTTCACTTTACACATTCAGGTTTTATGTTTAAGTAAAAATCCTTGATCTTTAATTTTTCTGATCACACCTACTTTAAAATCAATTAATCTCTTTTTGTAATTGCTGTGTATTATCATTTGGCTTTCCTTTCTAGAAGCTTCCTTGACTAGTAAGTGTGGCTAACAAATAGGCATTAAAATCGCTTAATGTTATATAAATCTTAATCAAATTCATTCATTTTGTCTTAAGAAAAAAATCCCTTGGGTGTGTTTAAGGTTATCCTTTTTTTTTTTGAAGAAACAGAAAACTATATTTTTTACAGAGAGCATGCTCTTTTTCTTATTTTTGTATCATTTTTCAAGTGTAATTTATACCTTCACTCTGATCATAACAGCAGTTTCAGTAGGAAATCAGTTGACTTGCACTTATTACCTCCTCCCCCTCCCACCCTTCACTGGTTGACCCTAGTATATAGGGTTGTCCTAGGTTCTGGTTCCTGGAGGAGCTGTAGGTCCTACGCTGATGGTGCCAGGACAATTAACCATACCTAGGCTTCGGAGAGGGAGGAAAGAAATCATTATCCTTTTCCCAGACTGAAATGCCTCATGCATACAATACGGTCTTAAATTTTTTTTTCTGGACAAAGAAATTAGAAACCTCTTATAAAATCTGATGTGTTGACGTTCGAAATTCATCTGCACTTTAACAGTGTGAACGTAAAAATTAGCAATTCTTAAAACAGTAAACGTAATGCAAACTGCAATGCAACATTGTTTCATTCTAATATATAGAAAACAGACTGGATTTTTTTTAAAAAAATAGAGTTGTAATATAACTGACAAACATCTATGTACATATTTTTCAAAGTTCACTTTACATTGGGTTGTCCAGGTTCCTGCTACATAACTGCTCCTGTGGCGTGCGTAACATCAGAGGCACTAGAGGATAACCTTGGTATGTTTGCTCGCAGGTACTCCTGTGCTTTTCCTCCTGCTGCACCCTCACAGGTTTGGAGGGCAGGAGGGGATGGACAGTGAGTAAATATATACTTGAATTGTGTAATTGCACTGAAGTTCACCTTAAATTCCAGTCTTTCTACATAGTTTTGCAGTATAGCCTGCCGTACTTCAGTAACAGGCTGGGTGGTACCACTTAATGTAAAGTGCTACTTTCTAATAGCAGAAAGTGATGTTCTTGTCATTCTGTCTGTTTGCTGTTTATATTTGCAATTCTGTTGATGTCTGTGTTTCATTGCTGGATCATTCACATGTAATTGGATTTAACTTCTTTAGAAATGCATTGGTTAGTTTGAGTCCCTTTTAAAGAGGAAAAAAAAAAAGGGAGATGAAAACTGACTGCTTTAATTCTTTATCAGTGACCATTTAAATTCCAAAGGCAAAAAAAGCTGAAATATGAAATCATGCCTTTCCGTGCACTGTAGCTTTTGTGAGGCAAGACTGAATGAAACAAGCTATTTATTAGTAGCATCATCACACAGGACGCCAGCAGCAAAACCCTACCCTTGTTCCTGCAAAGAGAAAAGAGATTTTACCCAATCGTGAAGAGATGAAAGGATGTACTTTTTTTTGGCTACTTAAACTTGTATTAAAAACACTGGTAGTTTTTATTGAATTCTGTACATTTTGGCAGATGTGTAATTTCTACTAATCATTGAAATATAATGGATGTTAAAATTTTTATGTCTGAAGTTTGAGTCTATATTTTGAAGTTGTAAATAATTCATTATCAGTGTAACTTTTGTTTGACAAAAGACTTATACTGTATGAAGAATTGAAATAATGAAATGATTTGCCCTGTACATTTTTTAAGAAAATCTTGTTTGTTTAAAAAGTCTTGTATAAATTATAATTTTTATTTAAATAAACCTAAAAATGCTTTGTGCTAACACTTTTTACAAACTTTAATAACTTACCTGTCAAAACCATGCCTGATTTCTTGAAACGAGGTGAGTTAGTGCTTTTTGGCAAATTCATAGCCACCTAAAGTCCATCACTGCGGGGGAGGCAGGTGGGTTTTGTTTCTCACTGCTTTTGAAGCCCAAGGAACATGCTTTTATTTTAAATAATCCTGCTAATGTATTGGAGAGCGTATGTATCTTTTTGGTTAGATCTTTGTCTATAAGTACATCTGTCAGTTTGTAATCATACGGTTAATTTAAGGGATGAAAAAGCAACCAGTGGTGCCACTGCAGGAGGGCATGGGTGACATGAGACTGTTTGTAGAAGTACAAACTCGTATCTGGCAGAGCTCCTTCACGAAACAAATARCTGCAGACTGTGCTACAGGTGGGCACCGGAGGTAAGAATAAACCCTTTTCCACCCCAGAGGTATGCAGGAGGTGTGCTCAGCAGAAGCATTTCACAGCCAGATATGGCTGTTCTTCTGCAGCATCTGCGGTCACTTCAGCTCATCAGTCACACCGACACGTACGTGATTGTTGAGCTTTTGGCTGGGCTTCTGTGTAACCTGTAACCCTGTTGGGGATAAATGGCAGGGCTTCTTTATCCATGGTGTACGCCGGGGAGGCTCACTGCCCAGCACTGGCTTTCACTGGGTACACAGGCCTTTGTCTGCAGTTAGAAATGTAATACCAGGAGTGAGCTGCCTGGTCATCTAATCCAGACCTATTTGTTTGCCTCTACAGTACTCCTTTCTGTGTTTAACTCAGCTGAAGTAGATCAGTCTGTGACAGATCCTCCAGCCATGAATGCGTGCTGCTCTATTTATTTCAATATTTAGTTTTCTCATGATAGCAGCAATGCATCTGGCAATGCAATGGTGCTTTTAAGCTGGTATTTTGTGTGTTCTGAGAATACTTAACTTCACACTTGTACTGCTTTAATGCATTTTTCATTGAGTATTTGTACAAGATGAGTTGCACCTGCAACAGTACTCACAGAGATTGGATTCAATCCTGCCTGCCTGAAGCCTCGTGGAAGGAGAGTGTGGGGTCTGGAAGTCTCATTTTGGCCTCATTTTGGCCATGAACTGTGTGGCACTTTGGAGGAGGGCACAGTCCTCCTGAAAACAGCACTTGCTTTCTCAAGCTTGCTTTAGCAGCCCATGAAAACAATAGAATTGAATTGAATGAGCCATTTACCTGCTCTCCAAGTAACTCTAACGCCTATGCAAGGAAAGGAGGCATGCTGGCAGTGGTCTGCAGGGTGTCACCCGCACGCGCTGGCTTAATGCAGACGAGCAGATAAAAGCATGGCCTTGTGCAGTACCAGGATTAGCCATAAAGGACAGTTACAGCATTTAGCTTGGAGAAGCTGAGGGGTTTTCTTTGCTGTTACTTTTAAGTAATCTTTAAGTCCGAGTTCCTCTACTGAATCTCTGGATTCACTAAATTCCTCTGTTAAACAGTTTTATGATAAGCTAAATATTTCACTCACAAAGTCCTGGCTCCTCTCAGACCTTCAAATATCTTTCCTACATCATGAGAAAAAGGAACTAAATATGTGAAGTGTTCCTTTTCTGTGTTAGAGAAGTCAAGGCATTGCAAAGGGAACAGTCCCGTCCCTTGCAGCAACAGCATCCTCACTGGGCTGTGGATGCTCTAGAAGTTAAGTGAGCTTAATGCAGTGCCTCAAGGATGTAGTTGTTGTCTCTGATGTGATATGTAGCCTGCACTGATGCCGTATTTGGCCAGGTTGGATTTGGTTGGGAGACAGAGGGAAGATGAGGGGAAGATAAATACCTCCTCCTGTGTTTAAATACCTGGCTTTTCTCTGTACCCTGTGAGCTTCACAGCTCATTTGAGATGTGAATTAGGCAAAATATCTGCTTTTGCATTCTCTATTGAAGCTCCATCTTTGACAGTTTCCATGGAAAATAGTTACATGTGGAGAATGACTTCCTTCAGTCTTTCACTATGTTTTTCTATTAACTACTAATTTTGGTTATTCTGTAGCCTCTGCCTTATGCTTCACCCTCCCCTAATTCTCTGTATATGTTTTCCTTTATGCTTCTTTCTTGCTTCTCCTCATGTGCATATACAAACTTCCCTTCAAAACCACTTGGCCTTTTTAGCCTACAGCATCTCTTTTTTTTATCCCCTGCTCTTTATTTCATCTCTGAATGATCTCGTGAATGGATAAAATCCTACTAGTACTTGCATGCCTAGATGAGAAGTTTCTCTTCATGCTTACTTCATTTAGTAATTTGTGGCTGGCTTTTACCTTATAGTCTAGCTGACAGTTCAAGCTGAATTATGTCCAAAGAGAAGTTACTCTTTTTTCATTCCTAAACTGCCCAAATTTCTGGTTTGCCATCTATGTGACTGCGCCATTTTTGGATTGAGAACTTTCCCATTTCCTCTTATTTGTGGTTTTCTGCTTCAGCAATGTTCCAGTTTTCTTCCTCTGACAAAAATGCCCTCATACTTTCAGTCGTGATTATTTAGAAATACTGACTGACTGTGTCCTGATGAACATGTCACAAGTTCACTAAAGCTGCCTCTGCCTGCTACATCTTCCATTTTGTGTAAATTGGAGCTAAATTACTATCTCTGCTGGCTTGACTTACTCAGTGGCTTCCATTTTCTCACACTGATGTGTCATGTCTTTGCCCCTGATGATCTGCACAACTGAAGGGAGAGGATGCTGCTTGAAACTGCTGAGTGAGCTCTTAAAGGCAGACAATCTCTTCTTGACAAAGCCAGTTTTACTGGTGCAAGCCCATGTCGAGCAAAATACGTGTCTGTAGAAGAATAAACGTAGAAGTAGCTGCCTGCTGCAAAATGGTATTTCGGAAGGACTGTTTGAACCTAAACTAGTATTTGCTCAGGCATCTCCATGCTAGTCTCTTCAGCACAGGGCGTGAGGTTTTACCCTCTCACAGCTAAGTCAGTGAGAACTGAAAATCCTCTGCGTAGTTTTTTTTTAGGTCAGATAAGTATTTGGGAAGGACTGCTCCTAGTATAAAGTCTCTGAACCAAATCATAGAATAGAATCATAGAATTATTAAGGTTGGAAAAGACCTTTAAGATCATTGAGTCCAACCGTCAACCCAGTACCCATGCCCACTAAACCATGTCCCGAAGCGCCACATCCACACATTTTTTGAACGCCTCCAGTGATGGTGACTCCACCACTTCCCTGGGCAGCCTGTTCCAATGCCTGACTACCCTTACGGTGAAGAAATTTTTCCTAATATCCAATCTAAACCTCTCCTGGCGCAACTTCAGGCCATTTCTTCTCGTCCTATCACTTGTTACTTGGGAGAAGAGACCAACACCCGCCTCGCTACAGCCTCCTTTCAGGTAGTTGTAGAGAGCGATAAGGTCTCCCCTCAGCCTCCTCTTCTCCAGGCTAAACAACCCCAGCTCCCTCAGCTGCTCCTCATAAGACTTGTTCTCCAGATCCTTCACCAGCTTCGTTGCCCTTCTCTGGACACGCTGCAGCACCTCAATGTCCTTCTTGTAGTGAGGGGCCCAAAACTGAACACAGTATTCGAGGTGCGGCCTCACCAGTGCCGAGTACAGGGGCACGATCACCTCCCTACTCCTGCTGGCCACACTATTCCTGATACAGGCCAGGATGCCGTTGGCCTTCTTGACCACCTGGGCACACTGCCGGCTCATGTTCAGCCGGCTGTCAACCAGCACCCCCAGGTCCTTTTCCACCGGGCAGCTTTCCAGCCACTCTTCCCCAAGCCTGTAGCGTTGCCCAGGGTTGTTGTGACCCAAGTGCAGGACCCGGCACTTGGCCTTGTTGAACCTCATGCAATTGGCCTCGGCCCATCGATCCAGCCTGTCCAGATCCCTCTGCAGAGCCTTCCTACCCTCAGGCAGATCAACACTCCCGCCCAGCTTGGTGTCATCTGCGAACCTACTGAGGGTGCACTSGATCCCCTCATCCAGATCATTGATAAAGATGTTAAACAAGACAGGCCCCAAAACTGAGCCCTGGGGGACACCACTCGTGACCGGCTGCCAACTGGATTTGACTCCATTCACCACAACTCTCTGGGCTCRGCCGTCCAGCCAGTTTTTTACCCAGCAAAGAGTACACCCGTCCAAGCCATGAGCCGCCAGCTTCTCCAGGAGAATGCTGTGGGAGACAGTGTCAAAGGCTTTACTAAAGTCCAGGTAAACCACATCCACAGCCTTCCCCTCATCCACTAGGCGGGTCACCTGGTCGTAGAAGGAGATCAGGTTGGTCAAGCAGGACCTGCCTTCATGAACCCGTGCTGGCTGGGTCCGATCCCCCGGTTGTCCCACACCTGCCTCATGAGCACCCTCAAGATGAACCTCTCCATGATCTTCCCTGGCACCGAGGTCAGGCTGACAGGCCTGTAGTTCCCCAGATTCTCCCTCCGGCCCTTCTTGTAGATGGATGTCACATTGGCAAGCCTCCAGTCGTCCGGGACCTCCCCCGTTAACCAGGACCGGTGCTGAATGATGGAGAGCGGCTTGGCAATATGAGGGCATTTTTGTCAATGACTATATTCAGTGTTGGTTTTGCTTTTTGAAAAATCGTCTCCTCTGGCCAGAAATGTCATTAGCCGCTCACAAATGTTAACCAGCCACACAACAGGAATAAGAGTCACATGAGCTGTTTCTAAACCCAACAATCCTTAAAAATATCATGCAAGCCTATAAATTTGCAGAAACAGGATCTGTATGAGAAGCATCTGGGACCAAAAGAAGCTCTTTGCAAAAAAGATTGGGGGGGAAAAGATTAAATCTTCTAGATGCTATTATTTGGAAAAAGCTGGGAGTGGGTCCTGGAGTGTGAGCTAACAGCAACCTCCATTGGACATTTCTTTGTGGAGTGTGTATATATAATGGTAGCCTTTACCTTTCTTTACTCTCAGGGGGTGGGGTTTGGTATATTAATGCAAGGCTTTCCTGTGTTCAGGTGGGTTTTTCTTGCAATACCCTGTGTTTTGGATGCTTGCAGGAAACATCTGAGTGATGTTGGTTAGTGGACATGCTCTAGGAAAGTTTCCAAAGCTACACAGGGCATCATCATTGCTCACCTGGTGGGGGAGATGCCTCAGAAAACCACCTTCCTTCTCATAGATGGAGCTTCACATTGTTTCTCATGGTGTGTTGACCCCTACGACTTCCCAAAATAAGCAACCCTGACTGCATAGCTCATGGAGTGGTGGCATCTGTGTCTGCGCTCAAATCCTCCTGCAAGTTGAGTGGTTCTGGGCACTTTCCAAGGAAAGCAAAGCACAGTGGAAGGAAGTTAAGCCCTGGACTTGGTCTAGGTGATGCAGGACTGCAATGGTGTGTGCTGGAAGGGAGGACAGATGGGATGCTGGGGAGAGGCAGCTTTGAGTCCAAAACTGGATTTGTGACGGCTGGGGGTGCTTCCCCCACCATCTGTGGCTGAGCAGAGTTCAGAGGCTTTTGGAAAAGGAGAGGAGATGCTGTCTTCAAAGACGTGTAAATATGTTGAGACTCTGCTTTTAAATATACCAAAAAGCGTATAAAGAATGTTTATGTGAAGAATGCGGATTTATTGTATTGCCTTAACAGCCATTTTCAATTATGACCACTGTGGTCTTCATGCTATGGCACTGTGGCGAATATCAGTTGCATTTGGGGACTTTTGGGGAAAATAAAGAGACACAAAAATCATATATGGCCTCAGCAAACAAGCTGGATGTACTGCTCTACTAACTCATGCCTAAGATTTATTCCTAATATTTGAGTAGGTTTATTGTTTATATTCCTTACAACATGCACTGCTTAGTGAAGCCTTACTGTGCACCTTACAGCTTTCTCCTAACTTATAACTTACAGGAGCCCTTGAATGCCTGCTTCTACAGGTGTGCCAGGCTCCAGGTCCAACTGGGTAAACACCTTCTTGAAAAGCCCGAACTCTGGCCTGTGCTTCAGCAAACATTTTAAGCTGACTGCGGTTTCACGCCAAACTAAGAGCTCCCTGCCTCCTGCCACCTGCCTTACGCCAGCACTAGGGCTCACCAGACCCTCCTAAAATGGCAGAAACCCAGCGGAGAACCCGAGAGCAATGAGAAGAGCAGTGTACATCTCCCATTCCAGCACGGCAAGCCGTTACAGGCTGGCTTAGCTGCCCTTGGGTCTGCAGCCCCGGGTGTGTTTTTGGTGACCATAATGGAGCTGATATATACATTTGCTTCTATGTTCCCCTTTTCAGTTTTGCAATGTCCATCAGATTTCGGAGGTAACTTTTGAATGTAAATTGGGTAAACATTAAAGGCTGGTCCTGAGTTTATAATATTAAAGAATAATGCAAAGAAACCGAGCTAGAACTTAACATCTATGTGTGCAAGTTAACTCTGCACAAAACCTGATTGTGCAAATATTTAGAGTTGGTATGCTGCTGGTAGAGCTACGTTTAATCTGCTAAAACCGATTCCTTCAAGCACTGACTTTTCCCCTGCTCCTTCTCTCAAAACTTCAACCAGAGCTGGCAAAAARAAGGTGAGGAGGGGGTGGTAGTTGCTCATCTGGTTTTTTGGGTCGTTGCCATCAGAGCAGGGATGGTTGTAGGGGAGCCAGGAAGCATGGCCAGGAGAGGTGCTGGGCTTCTGTTTGAGCACGTTGTCTCAGGGGCTGCAGCTCTGCCGGCAGCACCGAGTGCGCGGGCAAGTGCTGCGCCGAGTTGGGCTGGTCCCTCCGGGAAGCCGGGGGCAGGCAGGGCGGCTGTCTCGGAGCACCCGTGCCGGAGGAGCAGAAGACTTGACATCTGCAGGGCAGTGCATTCTTCTCGTAAAAATCGCAGGTAAGGATCTTGGATGTCGTTAAATTGAAATAATAAAGGATTTATTTGTCGGGGTTTTTTAACCCACATTACTCTCCAGTTTTACCTTTTCCTTTCTGCATCTGTGCCTCTGGGCACGTAGCCGTGTGCACCGACAAACGGGCCAAGAACTTGCCTTTCAGTGCACAGCAGATGTGGTCGCATGAAGGTGGGCCTTCTTTTTCCAGGCCCTTAGCCCCTGCCCAGCCGTCGTGCTCCTGCAGCTCTCCCCATTTCCATTCCTGAAGCTGTCCCCAGCTGCCCCGTACTCCCATGGGGGCTGAGGGCCACCGCGTGGCTCGGGAGGTGGTGGCACTGCTCAGGTGCTCCTGCCGCTGGGAGACTCCTCTGGCATCGCCTGGAATCTGCGATACTTCACGGCTAGGAGTGCTCCTGCCTGCTTTAGCTGGTTAATAACTTTTCGGATAAATCTGCTGGGAAGTTTGGCCTCTAGAGGGTTGGATCTGGGATGAGTTTTTGCCAGAAGGAAGCTGTGGTGCCTCCTTTAGCAAAAGGGGGTGGGAGAATAACTGGCAGAAATGGTTTTATCTCATTCCTTGCAGCCCCCTCAAGGAAGCACAACGCCCTCCCTGTTTTTCCCCTATGCCCAGTGCTCATCATCTCTTTAAAGTGCAGCTTATACTTGATCCAGCTTCAGAGGATCAGACATGGGTTGGTATAAAATGCAGGTAGATACAGGGTCGGATTGTGAGCCTGTGTGAAAAGGGAGTTGCTGGTGGTGCTGGCGTCCTGAATTTTTGCAAAAAATCTCATCCTTGACTTGTAAGCTGCGTGCAGAGGTGATGCTGGTTGTACCAGCAGCGGCGGCTGCCAGGGGAAAGCTCAGGCTTTCCAAGCCCCTGATGGCATATGCCTGCATGAGCATTTTTCTCAGGCACACACCATTTCTAACACTTGATGCTTTTAAAACCTAGATAGGAGTAACTCGCATTCTCAGATGGGGTACGTCCTGCTCCTGTTATGGCCTCGTACTTTTAGTCTGCAAAGAAAATACTATCTCGCTGTTAAACACACCCAGATCTACATATTTGCACTGGTGCCAGCAATTTCAACATTTGCTGTATTTACCTCTGTCTTTCTGATTTTGCTCCCTCGCTTTTCGAAAGCATCAGCTGGCTGAGYCGTGGAGCTCACCAGCACCAGGCTGGAGTGGGGACTGTGCGGCCGTGGCTTGGCCCTTGGCGCTGCCTGTGGCCTGAGRTGCTGCTGATGTTGAGAGGTTCCTGTGACAACTCAGGAGCCTGACCTGTAAGGTCCGTGTGAAAATGCACCACACAAGTTCCTTTATAACCTATTTATGTTATTCTATGGCTGAGATGATACTGTATAACACTGTATTATAATTCTTGCTGCTAACATTGTTGCTGGATAATATAAAATCAAAATATAGGTGCCTGTTTTCAGTTACTTCTTAGTTCTCATTTTTAAGAATTAGAGTTTTGTCATTGCTGTCAAGAAAGCCCAAATGAGAGACACATTTCCCCTGCTTTCAGCAGTGTCATTTTGGCAGTTGCATTAGATTGCTGAGAAACAGATCAGCCGATGAGAGAAGACCTGAGCACCTGGCGTGAGATGCCACACACCATGCAATGGGACACTGACGGGGGGGCACAGTGGTGACAAACTTGCTTGGACTTCTGATTTCTGGCAAGGCTGGATCTCAAAGAGGTAGTAAACCCCAAATGTAGGTGCTTTAAAGCTCCTTTGGTGGGTACTCAGCCCTGCAATTGCCTGAAGGGACAGAGCTGGCTGAAGCGTTTCAGCCCAGAGGACATCCACAGTGCCTGCAGCCTTGATGACTCCTCCGACCCCGCTTGTGCTGCTCTGCTAACTTTAGTAACTGGTTGGAGGTGCCTGCACCGAGCTCCAGGCTCCTACGCAGCTGTATGGGGAGGTGGGAGAAAGCAGCTCACGTTCCCCCAGCACAAAGAGTGGTTGGACCGARGTTCTGTCCCTCTGCACCTCCCGGATGGGTGCAAGTTACTGCTTCATTCTCCTCTTGGCCAGGAAAGTCATCACCCCCTCATAGTCAAGCTTGTCCCAGCCACGACAAGTGACAGAAACGCCCAGGCTTTGCGCCTCTGGCAACTGGCATGTTGGGCCAGTGCTGTCCCCAAGCCACCGGTGGGTGGGCAGAGGTGGAAGGGGTCYTGCTCTTCTCTCCTGTGGCTACAGCTGGAAAGGTTTCAGTCAAAAACTGAGCTTTTCTCTTAGCAAAATAGAGTTCTTGTTTAGGCCATTATCCTTGCTTCCACCCTGTTGTTCCACACTCTATAGTGTACGTTTATGTTTTTAGTCAGGCAGCTCTGTATGGGAAGGACTGCACTGCTCGCACTGTGCCTGGTGCCAAGGTAATGAGAACAGCCATAACCATGGAATCACAGGATGGTTTGGGTTGGAAAGGACCTTTAAAGATAATTTAGTCCAATCTCTCTGCCATGGGCAGGAACATCTTTCACTAGATCAGGTTGCTCAAAGCCCCATCCAACCTGGGCTTGAAAACTTCCAGGGATGGGGCATCCACAGCTTCTCTGGGAGACCTGTTCCAGTGTCTCACCACCCACATCATAAAAAATTTCCTTCCAATCTAAATCTACCCTCTTCAGTTTAAAATCATTGCCCCTTGCCCTATCGCTACAGGCCTTGGTTAAAAATCTCTCTCCATCTTTCTTATAAGCCCCCTTTAAGTACTGAAAGGCYGCAATAAGGTCTCCCCGGACCCTTCTCCAGGCTGAACAACCCAAAGTCTCTCAGCCTTTCTTCATAGGAGAGGCGTTCCAGCCCTCTGACCATTTCCGTGTCCCTCCTCTGGACMCACTCTAACAGGTCCATGTCTTTCTTCTACTGGGGACCCCAGAGCTGGATGCAGCGCTCCAGGTGGGGTCTCATGAGTGTGGAGTAATATTGAGGAGAGAGGGGCACCGTTACAGAGGAGGCACTTGCCTGTCCTGCGTCGTTTATCATCTTTTATTAGGGTAACTGTTTCTGCCTGGTTTTATACTGTTTTGTGTGGCTGAGGTGCAGGAACTACCTGGTCTCTCCTTTTCAGAGGCCAAGTCTGCAGATGAGAAGCACCACCAGCAGAGCCAGGGGACTGTACTGTGCTGGGCTGGACTCGGAGCGGGGCACCCTTGGTCTCCGTTTCCTTTCACTATTGATGTGGCTGAGGTGACCTGAAAACCCTTTCCCTCTGTTCATTTGTTGCTGAAATACAGCTGATGAGTGAGACTTTTAACCAATTTAAAGGGAAGCCCTTGCAGGGGATGAAGTTGAAGTGCGTTTACCAGATGTTGATTTTGATGCTCTCTTTAGGAAGAGCTACATTGCAATCAGTCTAATTTAAAATGTTTTTAATGAGCAGCAGGTGCCTTTGTCACCAGCGCTTGACTATCGGCCGCTGTGGTGGATAACGTGCAGGAACCTGTTGAGCTGTGAGGGTGACGTGCTGCTGTGCAAAGGATGGGGAAGAGCCGCTCGTCCCCATGTGGTACAAGGATTGCTGTGCTGTGCTGGAGCTGGAAGTCTCCATCAGCCTGAGCACTGCTCAGCTGGGCTCCTCTGAGACCTGTGGGGTGGGTATTTTAGCCAATGTGTTTTCCTGTGAGCTCTTGCCTGGTGGGTCCTGCTGCGTTCAGCTCACGGTTAAAGATGACCCGCATCCTCCCCGAGCCCTGGGCACGGCTGGGTACAACCTGAAGCCGAATCTGTCTGCTGGTATTTAATAATGAGGGAAAGGAACTTGGAGGAAGTGYACTGCGGTAGATCTGCTCATCGACAGTTTCTACACACTTGTCAGCACTGAGCTGCAAACAGCCCCTGGCTACAGACCAGCGAGCAGGTTTTGGAGAAGGTCTCCATACCTAGTGATTACAGTGGTGTCTCGATGCAAGTTTTTGACGTGCACCCAAGCTCCTTAAAAGAAGAAAACTATGTTTGCGTGTTCCAAGAAGAGAAGCAATGCGGTTAATCCAGGTGCTCTGGAATACTGAAATGCCTTTGTACCAAGGTGGAGGCTAAAGGCTGAAGTAATATAATTTCTCACAGCTCCTGATGCAGAAGCCTGGCAGGGTGKGGAGGGATGGAGAGGCCTCATCTCTGGCAGGACGTGTGTGGCTTCCTCAGGCTCCAGCAAGACGAACAGACTGGAAATAGCTGGGAAAAGGTCTTTGCCTTTGAGGGTGTGGTGTCTGTCATGTTTAATCGGTGACTTGAGCAGCCCAGGGGTGACGGGCATATCTGGGAGTAGCTGTCTAATTCTCCCCCAGCCCGTCCTCTGCCCGTGGCTCGCTCCTGGGCTCCAAACCCCGTCGGGCATGCCCGCCTCGTGCCTTGGCTGCCAGGGCACAGCCCCGTGCTGCCTGGCACTGCCTGGCACTGCGGCACGCCAAGGGGCAGCCCCTCCAGAGCAGAAAATACTCACCACTGCCTTTTCATAGGGTCGGAAGGGACTGTGCGCTGCAAAGCCCTGTCCTCTGAGGCTGCTAAACGGTGCCTGCATGCAGGCAGGCATCTTGCCTGTCTCTGCTGCCTATTTTGCCTATTTAATGCCTAACTGGTACAACTGCTGTCAGGCATTTTGGGGAGGAAGAGCTATCTTTCTTTTTGGGAAGCCCAGATCCCGGCTGTGGTCAGTGGCTTGGCAAGATAATGGAAGCAGGGGGTAGGATCTGGCCGACGAGAAACTGGCCTCCGGCTTCCCCCCTGCTTCTCGGCCCCGGAGCGAGGGCCTCCGGCCCTGCTGCCGTGCGCTGGTGAAGGGCTCGTGGCGAGGCACATCCCGGCGCTCCGACCTCAGATGCAGCTGGCTCTGCTTTCACAGGAGGAGTTTTTATCCAGAGAGTTTGTCAGGCATATGCACAGATATGATTCAATATTTAAAAAACAAAAAAAAAAAAAGAGAGAGAGGTTTTTAAACAGTTTTATTATATCTCTTTGACTTCTTCCTGAGACCTATCAGGTCTTCCAGAAACAGGGAAGGGTAAGAAAGAGACAACAGACAATAGCTATTTCAATGTCATTATTTTTTGTAGGCAGATCTAAACTTTTTAAGCCAGGCAATAGCACACACTTTGTAAAAATTTTTATATCTCATCTCTAATATAATTAGCTGTGGTTGCCGGTGTTTAAGGAACAACTAAAATAACGATGTTAGACTGTGATATATACCATGACAGGTCATTTTAAGGGTCTGTGAGTGTTTACCAATGGAAGGAGGAAGCAGAAACAGGAAAAGTCATTATGAAAAAAAAAACCCTGAAGCCTGAAGTACAGCAAGACATGGTCTTCTTCCAGACCTCAGTTATTTGCTTTCCCAGGTGTAACATTGCTTTTTTGCTACTGGAATGTGTTATTTACCCCAGTGCATACTTAGATCCCTCCTGATGTACTAATTCCTACTTGCTTCTCTATTTATACTCCTTAAACTTTCCCTCAATAAATAAGAAGTGTAGATTTGGGGATATTCAGTGCTTTCATGAGAATGTTCATATTTTCTTCCTGTTTCTTTCTGGTCTGTTATGAGGTTCAAAATCAGAAGAAACCCAGGTTTCACTGAAAAGATGTAAAAAATCACATTCCCTTTTAAGACACTAAATTCTCTTGATAGTAGTCCTCCTGACTGCTGCTTTGTTGCTATGGTGATTACTAGTCCATTTAAGCCACTTTAAAATGATAATGACGAGCAAGAAAACCGGATTCATAACGATGTCATTAGCATAGCTATTTTTGTGTGTTTCATGAGATTAGGAAATGGCCAAAGAAGTCTGGTGAATAGTAGCCTGATTTATTTTCAGTTTTTACAGACCGCTGATGATTTAATGGCAAACAGATCTGATGCTGGCTGCCGTCAGACGCATCAGCTCAGAGCTCTGTGATGATAAAGCCACAGGACCTTTGTGATCCCTATGGTAGAATAAGCCAGCTTCAACTAATTAAAATACCTTCAGGGACATCCTCCATCACTGGTGTGACATCAAACAGGTGCTCTGTGAAGAACCTGGCCCCGCTGGGGCGGTACCAGGGAAGGGAAACCTCTGACGATGTTAACCTCGTTCCCAAACTTTTTGGACCCTCAAGTCCTTGCAGCCATAAAGCTGAGTGGTGGGACTCCATATGCCACCACCCTTGGCACTTCAACTGAAGAACTGCAGAGGTGATGCTGTGCTTGTGGGTCAGTAGCTTTGAATTAGGAAGCTAACTGGGGGACCTGAAGGGGGGCTGAAGGAGACCTCAGCTGCAGGGCTCGAAAGGGGAACGGACAGGGAGAAAATCCCGGCGCTCACCATAGGACACCTCTCTGCCTGTCAGGACATCCACCTTTGCTAGGGGACTTTAAATGAATGGAAGGCATCACTAATGCTGGCGTGCAAAGCGCCTGGTGAGCTCCACAGGGCCGATGGCTGCAGAGGAGGGCATGGAGGATGACCCACTGAGCAGGTGGCTGAGGCAGAAGCAGGAGAGGAGCCTTTGAGCAGCACCAGTGGGGGAAGTTGGTGCTGTCCAGACACACCTGCATTTCTTTTAGTCTTYTGGGGACTGTTTCAAAATATGATAATGGGTTTATCCCCTTAGTGAATAAAGTAAATATGTTTCTTATCCGTAAGAATCATTGCACAGGGCAGTTTTGGTTATTGATGCCGGTAGGAGTTGTGATGCCCTCCAGCATTTGGAAGGATGCTCCCACCCTGCTGACAGGCCTTGTGTGGGGACAGATGATACTGGATGCCATGCCAGCGAGACGTGGTTGGCACAGGCAGGTGACAACCAGCAGCAAGTGGGATGTGAAAACAGGTCTGACCCAGGGACGGGTGCACCCTGCAGTGCCCTTTCCTTACAAACTGGATCTATTACAAATTCATCCTTACTAAGCTCATATATCAAGGACGTGGCTCCAAAATCTCTTGTTTAATGGAATATGTATTACATAAAAGAGATTTTTGTGACCAAAAATCTTAGAAGTATTGCCCAGCGTGGGGGGAAGGAGAAGGGGAAGAGTTAAGGTAACAAAATAAAATAAAAAAGATGAAGTGGCAGACTCTGTGTTGCTGATGTCGCTGATGTTACTTTGGCTTAAGACTTGTATGAGGTGAGAGGAGTCTGAAGTCCCAGATATGACAGACAGGGGTTATTAAATTAAAGTTACTATGAGTATTTTTACGAGGCACCTGATATCTAAAAGCCCCTCTCATTTGCCTGTTGAGAAAAATGTTTGAACTGAAGTATAAAAATATCACCTGCTATTCAAGGCCAATTTCTTTTKTAACTTCTGAAGTAGGCAAAATGGGGATCTTGTTATATCCTGGGTCACCCAACAAGTGAGGAAACTCTAATTTCAGAGGCAGGAGGCTGCTGCTTACAGCTGTTGCAGCAGCCTTTGCATGGCAGGAGGCACGACTGGAAATACTCTTGTCTCAGCACCTGGCTTTAGGGCCTGTCTGCCACTGATTTCAGCTGTAATAAACGGTGCAAGGAAGAAAAAAAGCTAGATATTGATTTTATGGTGTTTTTTTCCTGACCTTCCTCCATTTACCTGTGGTTAAACGTGTTAGTTGTTCATGAACACGTAGTGCTGGCAGCCTGGTTGGCAGCATGTGATGCACAGTGGGATGTCCCGCTCTAGAAAACAGGCTCCGCAAAGCCGGGAGTCGGGCAGCATGTTCCTGCGAACCCCTCCGGTGTCATCGTGGC
Source organism: Oceanodroma leucorhoa (assembly GCA_030449065.1). NCBI lineage: Eukaryota > Metazoa > Chordata > Aves > Procellariiformes > Oceanodroma > Oceanodroma leucorhoa. The sequence goes on along the minus strand of JASVER010000009.1, from coordinate 2,282,562 downwards.
CCAGCAATGCCTCGCTAATACAAGGATTGCTCCTGGGTCCATCTTCCGTAGGAGAGATGCTTGAAGTGCTTTTAGTAAATCCAAAACTGATACTGCCATCCTTTCCTTACTTTGCCTCAGAATATATACATATATGTATAATATACTTTGCCATATATTAAATGAATGGATCTTGTCAAAAAGGCTCCTATGAATTTCAGGTTTGCTTTCCACAACCCTAAGCACCAGTGTCGTTCTCCCCAGTGCCACAGAAAGAAGTTAATGCCTTTGCAAGAATTGCAGACTAGTTTGCAGAAGGGAACCCAAGATACGCTAAAAATGCTGGACCTAATAAATTCTTGTAATTTAATACCAGTATCTGCCTACCCCAGCAGACTGCTGACCACCCTGACAGAAACCAGTACGCTGTCTTCTGCGCTGGCTGCAGGTGCTGGGTCAGCCCAGAGGCGCCGGCGTCTTGGCTCCCCGTTGCTGGTGTCACGGAGATGCCCATCGCTGCGGCTCGTGCAGCACAGAGGAGCTGGAGCTGCTGTTCGGAGAGCGCGGTGACCAGGGACACGGTGGCAGGCTTGCGGGGAGGAGGTATATTTGGATGAGAAGTTTGCTTTGTAGTCAACAACAGATACAAAAATTATCCCACCTGTTGCAGTCTGAAATTGTTGCTGCTTTCACTGGCAAAGATAAAATCACCCCACCCAGTGATTCCTCTTGTAAAAGTGGAAGACGTGCAGGATCTTTCATGTGTTTTCCGACATGAAAAAAATGGGATGCAAGAACTTTATTTTAATTCAAAGCCTGTACAACGTGACATTTTCCTCTATATCTCTTCCATCCATATGTGGCTTCTATGTGAATAGCAACGTAAGAAAAACAACATCAAAATTAAAAAGAAAGCAGTAATACTTTTGGCCTGCAGAAATTTCATCAAACACTTCATCACAGAAGTGGCTGAGCGAAGACAGACTCAGCTTGTCATTTTGGATGCAGGCAAAGGGAGAGGTAAATGAAAGACGAAGAATGAAGGTGTTGGGTCACTGTCTGTAATAACACATCTAATTCTGTTGTTATTCCACCTCCAGGTTGATCTGGGGAATTTGTTGAACTGTGAATTTCTGTACACATACAAAGTTCATGCTTCAGTGCACAGTGCTGATTGCTCATCAAAGGCCTGTGGGTGAAGGCAGCTTCTGCAGAAATTCAGTTCTCCTTCTGTAATGAGCTGGTCTAAAAGAAAGAAGAAAAAGGATTAAAGTAGGTTATAAATTGTGTGTGTTTTATTTTCCATTATAAACTTTCTTTGCAAACATCTTAGGTTTTCCCCATATGATTTYGGTACAAATAATGACGATATCTATTTTTTTCTTCATTTAAACCTAACACCAGATGAATTCTCTTTGTTACAGACATGGAATAATCAAGGGAACAAATGAAAACTCACTGAATGGTTATTTACTGCCTGTGATGTTTCAATGAGGAAAGCCTTCCTGTTACCAAATTAACCAGCTTCCTCCTCTGTTTATTTGATTAACAGATGAACAAGTCAGCAAGACTGAAAGAATTTGCTATTGCATCTTCTCCCTAGTAATGAATCAGTGTGGAATGAACTTCACTGCAAGCCAGTGGATGCTGCAGTGACGAGCGCTATGCTTGCAGGGGGTCTACTAGCCGTGGCACTACTATTAATGTGAARTGTGGCTCTCTTTCTAGGAAGGAGATTCGGCAGAGAAAAAAGGGACTTTTAAACAAATGGGMCATTTAGAAACAATTCACACAAATGGGATGAGTCTTAGAGTGTGTTTTAGAGCAGTGACAAGGATAAGAATTTGATAGGAGCTGTTTTCTGTTCATCTGCTATCCTGTTCAAGGCTATTAATTATTTCTTCTTATTGGAACGTGTATTAAGGACAGCTGAATCCTATTCAGCTCTGCAATGGTGGCGTTCTGTTTGCTTGTGAGCCAGCCCTTAGAGCAAGTGAGGGTCTTTCTTAGAAGGTTCGCAGTGAACAATCCTTTAAAATAAAATTAAACTCTGCAGGTTTTAGTGTATTTCTCTAAAATCCTGCCCGTGTAATGTCTGCTGAGTGTTACTGCACTTTCCACAAGGTGGCCAGCTGCATCGCTTCACAGCGGCTCCCTGGCTGCACAGCAAGGGCTGGGAAAACAGCTTAGAACCTTTTGCCGTTCGACCTGTGGTGGTAATAAATTTTGTTTCCACCATCTCAAAAGCACTTCTATTTCTGTTTTTCATTAGGTCTTAATCATGGCCTGGCAGTAAAAACACACAGCTCTATAAAATACATCTCGTTAAGGTAATATTGTCTATCGTGTGTATCACTTCAGTGCTTGCCTTAGTCTTGTTTATCTCCAAGGGTACCATCAGCAGAGGTCGGGGTCCCAAAGCCYGGCTGCTCTTCAGAATTGCATTTCTCCTTACACTGCAAAGTCAAGTAGGTTGKTTTTTTTTGACTGTTCACGAGCCATTAAAAAGTCAATGTTTGCCAGTTCTTACCACAGGTATAGTCTGCTTTTAATTAAGCCTCTAAGCTACTGCAGATTGTTTATTTTCTACAGCCCAGTAGAAATTAGGTTTTTCATCCCAGGGRAAAAATGAGTTCTTCAGCATTTGTTGTTTTGTCCTGATGCAGGCTGGAATATTCACGTGTGTGCACATAAAAATCTGCAAAAATTGTTCAGAAAGCACCATYTAATTTGGAAACATCTAGACATTTTTGCTTCAAGCTGCGATCTATAGCGCGTACCTGTCCCTGAAGCTGCAGTCTGTGGGGGTATGAGTTTATGTCCTCTTTGCTCCCATTTTCCCCTGTGGCATTAGTCTTCAGGCTTTGCTACCTCATAGCGAAAAATCCTGGTGAAGGAATGCCAATTAGGCAGCAACCTACTTTGCTTTCTCTCATTTACCTCTGTGGGTCCTTGTCAGCCTCCTGAGAACATATGAAGGGCTGAGGGCCCAAGGATCCTCTCTTTGGTGGAACTATGTCTCCCATCGCTTACCCACAGTCATGCTAAATCAAAAAAATCCTTTTGATAGAAAGCTCCTGATAAGCTTTATAAACTTGTTTGGTAATGGCATCAAATTCCCAACTTGAAAAAGGAGACTYGTGCAAGCTACCACTTTTCTGTCTGATAAATTTACCTGTTCTACGTTTTCTCAGTTACCTTCAGAAGCTGTGCTGACTCCCAGATTGCTCTCAGGTTAGACAGGGCCTGATTAATATTTTTGAGTTTGGTGGGATTTATGTCTAATCAGGCACCATGAAATGACTAAAGAGATTTCTGGGTGCAATCACACAGGAAGCAAGCATTAGACTTACTTAATGTTCTCCACGGYTAAAGTCAAAACAAGGGTTCTTTTCCTTTCCTTCGCTTGTTTTAATGCCCACGTCTGCCAAGTCTATGGAGGGTCTACTGCGTGTTTACCTGCCAACTCTCATTTCAGATCCAGAAACAAAATTAAAATTGCAGAGAGAGGGGTTGACGTGATTCACAGAGTTTCTAAAAGCATAGGAAAAGCATAAACCAAAGAGAATTTAAAATCTGGGTAACATGAGAAGGAGCTCCTGAAGAAACTTGGTGTGATGCCGTACAGGAAGGGACGTCACTGGGATAGCGTCATAGCCTGTAAATACTTTCATGTCAGCAAGTGTTTAAGGTCAAGAGTTCTTCAGAGACTGTAGGAGAAGAAACCAAGTGTGAGAACAGGTGGGTTAGATACTGTGACAAACCTAACAGTATGGCTAACAGASTAGGCCATGATGAAATAGGGAGCTGAGACACCGATAGTGCAGGCATCTGGGAACAGGTTAGGTGAAACTTTGGAAGAAATGGCATTTACTGTCTTGTAAATATATCACTGACCAGAAAAGGCAAAGGGGTCACTCTTTGTCCAATTTTACAGATAATTGTGGAAAAAAACAAACCTATTCTTCTCCTRCCACTTCAAAAGCAAACCTATTTTCTGTATTCAACTGTGATTTCAGCATTCAGTGTGTTACATATTCTTTTTAGTATTTTTAAATAGGCTTAAATGATCAGTTTTCCATTTAGAGCTGTGGGCAGAGCAATATCAAAGCTCATTCGCATCTCAGTACTTCCATTCAGGACAATCTGGGGCCAGGCTAGAATTAAGAGCATTTTTTAGATGTGCGTGGACCCATGTGGGTGGAAAAGCTGCTGGTGGATCCAGCCATAGGATCAGACTCTACCTTTTGTTTAAAAAAAGTGAGACCAACAAACTCCCTCTTACCCCCGCGAATCACAAACCTCAAGCTATTTCTTTTATGTGTCTGTGATATTTTTTAAGCGGTAGAGAGAGGTAATTAAAAAAAATCCAGTAATAAGATGTTTTGTTTTCTGCTGAGGATTAAAAAACTGCAGTTTGGTCCCCAGGGTTCAGGTCTCCTATACACGTTCTCCGCAAAGTCCTGTCTGAGATTTTTGTGCTTTTGGTGTTTTGCTTTAGATCAGGGTGGAAGTCTTCAGGACAGGTTTTTTTGTTATTAAAATGGATCTGCATTTCCCTGCTGTCACTGTTTAAGGCATTTGAAGGATGTAAAACCATCTGGAATTGGGATCAATTAAAAAACAAAGTGAATCAGATTAAACCTYTTTGAATCACGACTCTGAAAGAAACGCAAAATTAGAAACAATGATAAAGGGGAAAGGAATTGTTTTTAAAGGTTCAGTTGAAATTCTCTAAGCCGTGGAGATTAATTGAGGCAAAGATTTTTAATTAACATGATTTTTAAAGTAAAATATAACACTGTAGCACAAAACCTAATACTGAAACATTGCATTCAGCAGTTCCTCGTAGCCTCCTGCTGCTATGGGACAGAAACTAAGCAAAGAGCATTCAGCGGCAGTGCGGCGCTGCCGCTCAGGTGTGTACGATGTGGGTATTCACATCACGCAGGTGAGAGCTGCGGAGGCTTTTTTTCTTCTACTCAAGGAGAAAGGGAAGGGAAGGCTGGGGGAGATGTACGTATAGGGTGGATTCGTGGTAGGGGGAGATGAAGGCTTTGGTGCTCGTGGAGCKCTGTGCCTAATGGGACGTGTGCTCCTGGGGATGAGGTCACCTCTGGGGTGCTGTGCCAGGCAAGGACCGGACGATCAGGAAAACTGGATCGGGATAGCTGAGGGGTTTCATGTATGCCAGCCTTCCTGGTTAAATACAGCTGTAGAAGCACAAATCCCCTATATTTCCAGTCTGAGGCCAAACTTACAGGGGATATGTGGAGCAGCTGAACTGCATGTGCTCAGAGTTTTACATGGGAATTTATGGTTCCACCAGGAAGCGTTTTCTGGGCCAGGTTTTCCCTTCTTTGGGCTCTCAGTCTCCCAGTTCACTTCTATCTCACCTGGACACACACCAGCTTCTACTATCCATAAAACCTTTGTTTTGCCCTTTATTAGCCAGCTCTGTTGTCTGGAATGCAGATACTGGAGCAGTGGATGTGTTAAAAGAGGTAAAGCTTATGTGTTCACCTAACACATGCTTAGTCTAAATCTGAGTATCGATCACAGTAGGATTGTCCTGATACTTAAGCATGTGTTTGAACACTTTGGTATATTGGAAGTTAAATTATGCGATATTTATGAATGCTGTTATGAGTTGCTGTGTCATTAGAGGTTCATTATCTTAATAGAAAGTGAAAAGCGGTTACTCATGAACATAATTAAACTCTTTGGCTATGATTTTGACTAGGGTTGGTGTACAATATTTTCCTTCGTCTATATAATATTTTGTTTCAGGACAAATCTATATATTGTACCACGCAACCACAAATTGCTGAGGCTGGAAGCACCCCTGGAGACCATCTAGTTCATCCCCTCCTTAGAACAGGGTCAGTCACAGCAGGTTGCTCAGGACCATGTCCAGTCAGGTTTTGAATATCTTCCAAGGATGGAGACCCTACAACCTCTCTGGGCAGCCTGTTCCAGTGTTTGACCTCCCACACACTAAAAAAAAGTGGTTAAAAGTGCTGTATACTACAGGTTCTGGCTTCCTTGAATCACCATACAATGGCAAAATAGACATCAGTTTAAATACACAAATATACATTTCTCCTTAAATAAATTTTCACCACAATGTATTATATCATTGCAATAASGAAAACGCTGCTAGCTGCTAAACTCCAAAAGTACAAGGAAGACGGCTGGATACAAAAAGCTGCTTAGATGTCTCATACCCACCCAAACCAAGGAGTACGTACAGAGCTTCAAAAACATGGTCTGAATGACTTGGCCAGGATAAGGGTTGAGCCTGACTCTCCAGCACACAGCCCTAAACTTCTCAGTTTACCTGGTCCATCTTCTACCTATCTCCTCGTGAGATCTGAAATAACAGTTTTGGCCTTTCTGAAGCCCCAGACGCTTTATTCCTCACAGAATTCAGACGTTCAGACTTAGTAAAATATGGGCCTACCAGGGTATTTTTTTGCTGCGTGGACTGTTCATTATGAACCCCACCTGACATTTCATGAAAATATRAAAAATTTGGATCTTTTAAAATTGAAATCCTCACTACTTTAACTTTCTTAGACATTGTATAAAGGTGTGCAGATCTTATGAAGCGTGACTTTTGTCCAAAAAGAAAAAAAAAAAGAAATTATCCCAGTAAGAAGGATTCTTTTCAAGTACGGAGCTTTATCTTTCAGGGTAGCAGAAGTAGCACACTCTCTGAATACTTGCAGGCTACAAAATGCAAAAGCAAATCCTGTGTAGGGAATTTAAAAAAAACCAACCAGAAGATTAACATCTTAAACCAAAGCAAACCACTATTTAAAGTACTCTTCATGAAACATTTTCTTTTTGAAACCTGCAAAGCAGCAACTCAAATCAGCCCCCTCCAAGGCTGGGCAGACAGAGCCCTACCCACAGGGTCTGAAAATCGGAGTCCCATCATTATGAAGCTGTCAGCACAGTCAGATACCGCATCTTTTCAAAACACTGCTACAGCGGAGCAATGCGCTGGCTTATTGCGGGAAAATACCTGTAGCACTTCTTCTGCAAATGAGGTCAGTGAATTCATTAAGAGCCAAATATTCTTGCTTTGGGTTGGCTCTTAATAGTGGATGGTGGAGTCATATCTCACAGAAGCACTGGATGGCAGTAAATGCACAACAAAACCGAGGCAGACAAAGGCAATTAAATAAAGCAAGGCAGAGAGAAACCGAAAACTTCAACTGCTTCAATGATCAGTTCTTTACAAATGGCTATTATATAATATAATAAGTAACCAGTTTTACTTATTCATTAGAGAGTTTTGTGCATGACTACAATCCATCTGCTTTAAATGGCTTGAGAATGAAATTAGCTGTCTCAGATGTTATGGGAGTTGCTGAATATCAGGAAGGAGTAAAAACCTTTCTGTTTTCAGGAATATTGCAAAGCGGATGAACTAAAGGTTTTTTCTTTGAAAATTTAAATAACTGAATATATTTTCTTATTTGCTGAGGTTTTGCAGATTGATTGCTTTTTTGTATGCATAGGCAAATGAGTACAGAGCAGTATTTCTGTCAAACTTGATATTGCTTTTTCTTTGAGATGCAGTTTGACTGATAAAAGTAACAGCATTGCCAAACTCGACACTGTAGGGCATTTCATTTGATAATGCATGACATTCTGTTAAAAAAAATAACCATTTCTGTACACAAGGCAATACAAACCCTTATCAAAAGGCTCAGAAATCAGCTAATGGACAGATCTCAGAAAGTAACTATAGCTGAGAAACCAGTCTCCTGGTGGAATGTGCTCACCAGGATTTCACAAAGTGCCTGCTCATGGTCCTGTCCTCATCAACATCCTCCRCAGCAGGGGTGCAAATACACCCCAGGGGACCTGGCTGCAAAAAGCAGGGGGGCAGGTGATAAAGGGCAGCCCTTCAGAGCTATCCGATGGCACAGCAGTCTGGGCTTCCTTGAATAATGCACCTTTTAATGTTGGGATGAATTGCTGGAGACGGAACTGCGTAGCTKGAATATTTTTATGCAGGTACCAATGATAGGACTCGGGACTGTATTTCAGCAATCTATGGCCAAGAAATGGTTTCATGGTGGATAGCTGAAGGCTGATGGGCTCCCAGTCTAGCTAAGTGGCTAAAGTGCTAAAGCAATCCCTGGCTGCAGGGGAAGAAAATGCTGATGAGAGGCTGGAAGAGAAATTATCACTCCRTGAGGCACTAGCAAGAGCATTACTGGAACAAACTGACCACTTCTTGGATCCCTAGTTTAAAGAGTATGCTGATAAATTGGAAAGGATTCAGAAAAGTACTGCGAGAATGACCTGAAGTCTGGAAAAGCTTAGAGAATGCCAAGAGCTCAATATAATTTATCCAGAAGCAGCTTAAGTGCCTTGGTCATGGCCTGTAAGTCCCTACCCAGGGAAAAGGTTTCTGAAGTTTCTGAGTCTTTAACATAGCAGAGAAAGGCTGGAGCTAGGGTCAGAGCAAGGCTGAAGCTCTAAGCTGGAAGACAACAACTTTTTCAAAGTGTTTGTACATTAACCATCAGGACCCTGGGCTCAGCCATGCAGGGACAGCTGTGATGGAAAAAAATAGCATTCTGTGGATGAGTTTCTCCTCTGGTATAGCAGTGGGTATCTAGATGAGCAACTTAAGTCAACAGTTGTTTTAGATCTATCCAAGCATAAATAAGAGCAGATTTTTTTCTGCCCTTCACCAGGCAAACTGTAACGTTCCTAATTTTTCACAGCAATATTAAAACAGGGAGAACTATGTTATCATAAAATAAATTGTACAGTGCTCAGAAACAACATACTGTAGACAACAAGGTCCTTAGGATAAACAGATATTTTTGTTGCAAATACAACAGAGTTCTTTTTATATAAAGAAAACCAGAGATGTATCAGATAAAAGCCTTGGTACATAGCTAGATAACAGACCATATTCAATAAGTTTTCTAAACATCTTGTTCTGTCTGTCAGATCTAATGATGACTGGTGACTAGACACTTCAGCGAAATGCTGCTTTGCTATTTATTTCTCATTTATTCTCCTGAGAAATCTCAAAACATTTCCAATTTGATTTAAGGAAGTTTCCCGAAGTCAATTGAACATGCTACAGAAAACAGTTCACTTTCATGGTCAATATGCAGTCTATAAAGAACAATAAGGAGAAAGTAATTTCATTTTGATGATGCTAACCTTGTATGTTTATGCTCTGCTTGGATTCTAATCCCCCTGTCACTTGCTCTGAAACTTGTTTTATGTTGAATCCTTTTGTCACATCCAAATGTTCACTGAGATAGAATATAAGGATGCACCTAAACTTTGCTCAGATGAAGGCCAATCTAGTCAGCGGCCTGGGAGGTATGAAGTGGGAGAGCCCACAGTCGCAGACGGTGGTAGAGCGCTGTGTAACAGGACTTGTGCTTTCTAGCCCATCCTGTCCCACGCTCACTAAGGTGGCTGTCCTATTTAAACATTCCCTTGGCTGCATTTGAAAATGTTGCCAGGGAATTTAACTATTTTTGCCAAAGAGAATGGGATAGTAAATCACTGTCTACCTCTAGCATCAAAGTCCCTCAAGCCAGTAAGACTACTTTTACAATGACAGAATTGACCTTCTAGACCACCTTCAWATCTATACCCATCTTATGGACTGCATATGTGTAGGTCTGATCACCAGTGTCCAGAAAAGATGCCTGAAAACCCCAGTCATTATTATGGCTGGCTGTGGAAAGGAGAAGCTGTCATTCAAGCAGACAGCAAAGGGTCTGTGTTTAGCCTGGTAAAACATGGACTGAGAGGGAATATGCTCACTGCAAATATATTATCCAGGGAATGGCCCTCAGGGAGATTTGATCTGAAGGACAGCTTGGGTATGGGATATAAACTGGTCTTGAATAAACATAGGCTGGAAATTACCAGAAGGATCCCAACCTATTAGAAGGGTAAGATCCAGGAATAGTGTCCTAGCTGAGGAAAGGTAATTATCTAAATAACTTTGAGGTGGACCTAGTTCATGATGAAGGTCATACTACCTGACTGCTGAGATGGCAAAGGCTGAACGCCATGAGCAGGGAGGCCCGTGCAGCCTCGAGCTTCTTGCTGGCACGACCCGCTTCTCCGGATTGATCGTTGCCCTCCTACAAGTCTCGTGCCAAACRGCAGCCCTGGTGTTTTTCTGTTCTCTCCCTCCCACCCACTGTGTTTATTCACAACAACTATAAGAAATCTTCAGTCTGTGGTTTCCAGACATTGTGGGTAGAGTGAAAAAAAAAACCCAGCAACCAAGCAATAGTTTTGCAGTGAATTTCAGGCCTGATGGTTTGTTGCCAGGCTAAACTATTTTTGTTTCTAACATCATTAAGTGTTATAATTCCATGATTTAACACTGGGAAATTTGTATGTGTGGACAAGCCAGCTCTGTGTTTTAATGATACTTATGTATATGGAATTTTAATGAAGATTGCCTTTGGTGGGCCATTTSTCTAATCAAGAATATGTAAAATGCTTCATTTTCTGTGGAGTCTGAAGAGCAGTGAGAGACAAGCATTTGTCCTGCCACCATGCAATTAACGGTGTGACATCTTCCATCTGCAACTGGACAGGCGAAACGGGGACAGACCCGTGCAGCTGTGGGAGCCTGGGGAGCAGGAGGCAGTGGCTTGGGAAAGCTGCTGTGATCTGAGGGTCAGGAAATGCTGGTAGAGCTTCAGGCGTGCCGCTCGGAGAGGACCAAAAGATGCTGAGCCCCAAAGATCTCTGGACTAGAGTTTCTTTACTCGTCATAAACAGAAATGCAGCACATGGGGGTATGTTGCTAATTCCTCTTCCACTCCCTCCACATCTAGTCCTAAATAAAAGAAAGTAATTTCATAATGACATTCACAAGGTCCTCAAATCAAATCAAATACTCTGTAGCCTTTCCTGGTGCTGGTAGTAGCCTGCTCATGGCAGTGTCGGTGCCTTGGTGGAGCCCTGGGGACCCTCGTGYCTCGGGGACCCTGTCCTGGGTGGCAGGCAGGGTGGTGGGGCCGGAGGATGCTGGTCCTTTCCCCAGCCRTCCCTCCGGGGAAGCAGAGAGCCCGTTTTCCCCGGGCTGGGAGCAGGGGCTGCTTCCTGCCTCCCACCAATGTKAATTTCTTGTGACAGGTTTAGCAGCTGTGTTTGCTCCCTGCTGAGTCAGAAATGGCCAGTGGCTTCTTGCAGGGACTATTCTGTCTTATTTCTGTAGGGGTGACCACCTTCTCTGCCTCCATGTCTCCCTCCCAAGCATCATACCCACGTGCTTTCCCGGCTAACCGCTCCTCGCACATTCGTGTGAGGGCTGTTGCAAGGCTGAATGCACCTCTGCACTGATACACTGAGGTTTTTTCTGCAGATGCACAATACATGTTGTTTTTAATATTTCTGAGGTTGCCCAGCCCTAAGAGAGCTTAAAAGACCTTCATCTGAGGAGAGCGCTCCTTCAGCTAGAAGTAGCTGAAACCACCTGCCAAGTCACCTTCCTGCGTCTCCCTGCTTCCTCCTGGTTTCAAGTTCAGTTTAAGTGTTGAATTGCAGGTGGGGAATGTAAAAGGAGAAAATATTGGCACCAAATACTTATTTGGCTTGAATAATATGTTTTCCATTTTCTGGCAGTTAATTGAAGGCTGACAAATTAAAAAAAAATACCTCATTTTTGTTAACTCCTCATGTTAAATTCTTCTGCAAATCCGAAATCTGATGGTCTTATCCTTCAGGATGCTGAGTCCCCACTCTCACTCCCCGGGGGAACTGAAGCTTCCCAGTACCTTGCAGGGGGAGCACTTATTGCTACACTGGCATGGAAATGATGTATCACAGAAAAGCTGGAGCTGAGCGATCAGGCAGACAAACACCTTGCTACCTCTGAATAGTTTTTAAGCTGTGGCAGGCTGTTCATTGTCAGAGTGCCTGTTGGGTTTGGTACTGAAGGAGTTAATAGTGGCAGCCCTCCATGGCTGTGGCAGAGGGCTGGAAAACACACTTTTTAGCATGACAGTGCCTTGCCACCTGAGCAGCATTTAGAGATGAATCATATTTCTGTTTTAAATTCACATCCTTGCCTCAACAATATGCAATGCCTCCATCTCCATGGAAATCCTGGTGTTGTACAGTGTTCGCAGCGCAAGGGTGAAACACAGAAGATGCATTTTTCCTGTGTAAAGAACGGGCCCAGATCCTCCTGCAGCTGCCAGGGGCTCCCCGCTGCTGTTTGCTCATTCAGTACCACAGCTCGGCTTAAAATGTTTTTTAACATCAGCTCTCCAGACTTCCTCTGTCTCAAAACACCTTTAAGGAATCTGACCTTACAGCAAATTCCAGGTCCGTGTGAAAGACCTGCAGGCAGGTRCAAAATCACCGCAACATGACCTCCCCTCTCCCGGCAGCTTTTGCACACCCCACAAGTGTCCATGGTTGCTGAAAGGATGAATGAAGGAGGGCTCTGAGAGCACCCCTTGCTCCTCACATAGAAAAGAGCAACTGGGTTACTCTTTTTCCCCTATGTACAGGTCTTTTTCTTATGTATCCATACTGTGCATTTATWAAAAAAAGCAAACAAACCTGGAGGTCTGTTTTATTCACATGGCGCTAATTGACTGTTTCCTTTTTTACCAGCGGGAGGTAGAGAAACAGCTCTTCAGGTCGTCTTCTGGAGAAGCTGGGGAGAAGCCCTTGCCTGGAGAGAGCCCTTTCCCTGCACCACCCAGCACCGRGTCCCTGGCAGCGGCTCCCACCTGGAGGCTGCTCCCACCCGCTTAGCACTGGTCCCCATCCCGGTAGGCACCTGGGGAAGGGAGGTGGTGASAAGAAACCCAGCGCAGGGCAGGCACACCGAAACAAGTGGTGGGGAGGCCAGCGTGAGAGGGGGCAGCCGTGGAAGCTGGTGGGATGTGCTGGTGAGCTTGGCCACGTCCCTGCTCCTTTCAGGAGAACAGGGAGAATGACAGTAATGTCCTTTTGTGGGAGTGCTTTGAAATCTACAGATGAAAAGCCACTATACAGAGGCTAAGTACTATTATTGCTACTTCTATTCACACAGTATATGCTTGAAGCACTCTCCTGCATCTGCTTTCATTTTTAACACAAATAGGAAGAAAAAAATACATCTAAGAGGATGGCCAGCCKATAGTGAGCTATCTTATATGAAATTATGGTTGTTTGAACGAGGCAATGGTTTCCTGAGACCAGCTCAAGCTCCCACTGGCATCAGCCACAGTTTGTTCCCATCTGACAACTCCTCACTTGCATCTCTGGGGCAGCGGCCGCGGGGCTGTGGGCGATGGGTGCCTGCCCCCTTCTCCCTGGGCAGGCTGGGGAGGAGAGAGCGCTTTTCCCTTTCATTAAGCTATTGGTTTGAGAGAGGATTTCTGTTAAAGTGTAGTTTGTGATGGGTAAGACTGATTAAGACGTTGGACCAGCCGTACACGTTAGTTACATCAGAGTAAATCTAAATAAATAGCTTGGAGCTTAGTGGTGTTGTAGTGTGTGATCGAGATGTCAAACAGGCAAGAAACGCCCGTCGCTGGGTTTTGCTGCAGCAGTTGTCACTGCTCATAGCAACATAGATTTGCGTTTTGATGTAAATTTGTATACTTTTTAATAAAGAGCTTGGACTGCATGTTTGAAGCCAACCCCAGGGCTGCCGCGTGCTGCTTCTGGAGTAGCATCACGTACCATAAGCAACATCTGCACAGCATCCTTTCGCYCCCCGAAAGGAAGCTTTTTTAAACAGCTTCGCTGTGCCGTGCTGCCATGAGGAATGATGGCAATTCCCAGAAAAGGCCAGGCCTGCAGAACAAGCAGGGGAGAAAAACAGGCCAAAGCCAGGTAATCAGCTGTAACAAGCCAGGAGGATGCTTGCCTTGCATTTACCTGACTGTCCAGCAAATGCTGCAGAGGAAAAGGCTTTAAAGGCTGCTAGATGGAGAGAAACTAGGGTTTCTAAAATTGATAGGCAAATACAAGCTAATGCTTAGTGAGAAAAGCTGCTTATATAAGGATGAATATGGCATCATGTATAACAAGGAATTATTGGGTTTATTTTAAGCTGATTTATTTTAAAATAATTTCTGAGCTCCTGAGGAACTACATAAACATTTTTCATAGTATTTTACAGCAATAGCAAAAGATCTGAGTTTTTAATAGAGCTTAAATGTTGTCTCCAGACCCCACTAGTTTTGTGTATCTGCTGGGCAGCTAACATACTTTGGCTTTTTGGCAATCCCAGCCCAAATAGGAACTGGTAATAACAAAGTAACTTAAAATAAATGACACTGGAATATTTTAACCATGTTCAGTTGGATTCACCTGGTAACACTGGCAGCCTTGATTCTTCTCACCAAGAGGGGAGAGAGACAAGAAGAGGTTCCTCCTACAATACTCTGGATGTCCACAATGCCAAGTAGCTGCATCTGAGTTGGCCCCTGTGGTGCCCCTGGTCACAGGGGAGACAAACTGATGGATCCCACCCAACAGAAGCCCTTGAGGGTACTTTGGATGTCTGACGTGMCCTGAAGCATGTCCCACAGGTGGCACTGCCACGGTCAGGTGAAACAGGGAGATTGTCTCTGTGACTCTGCAAAGAGCATCTCCAGGTGGTGGAGAACATGGCTTCTTTGAAATAGCCCATCCTGCTTAGAGGGACAATCCTGCTGGGAGATTCGGGCTCTGTGATCATGCTGGGGAGATCATGGGCTGAGCCTTGTAGGAGGCGGTGAGTTCCAAAAAGCCATCCTGAGGTGGCCAAGGATGTCTCTTGGTCTCCCAAGCTGCTTCCCTGGCTGTGAAGTAGAAAATGCCACACTGACGCTGTGCTGTGAAGCCCGTGGGCTAGCTACAGATTTTGAAAAGTTTGGGGCAGCCAACTCCCAAAGAGAGGCTACCCCTGTGACTTGTACCACTGACAGTCCCAAGGTTATTACAAATGCAAAAATTAACACCTTTGTCTTTAGAGTCTGTGAAAAACCTGATGGAGTTATTTTTATAAATGAGTTGCATATTTTTATGGGCTTAACCTTTTATCCTGAAACTTCTCATAACTGTTTTATTAATGCTCAAGAGATCTGAAGTACAGATTGCTTAGCTTAAATAGTGTAGGAAATTTAAATTACAGTTGAGACTTGGCAGGAAAATTAACCTGAGCCACAGCTGCAGCTTGGAATGAGTGGCTGGTGGGTTAGGTACCTGCCACTGACTATCCACCTGGACAACTTAGATTTTGTACATTCAGGAGTAAATCAGGGATGATGCTGCAGAGGGTGMAGGACCTGAACTGCTGTGACCAAGATGCATTTGGGATCCCCCTGTCCCATGTGCTGCTTTTTAGTGGGCTGTGCCCGGGGACACACTGGGGCCGTGGAAGCCCCAAACCCATCCTAGGCTTTCCCATGTGCTGCATCCCTGGGTCCTCAACAAGGGCACTGTGCAAGTCCTCGGTCCCCTGGAGCTGAGAAGGTCGCTGTGACCCAGCTCTGCGCCAGGTTGAATTTTGGCAGAGGCAGAAGCTGGTTTTGCTCTGAAGGGGAAACTCTTCCTCCATTAAAAGGTGCAGCACCAAGAGAGCAAATTAAATATCAGAGACATCCCAGTCTCACTTGATAATTAAATTAGAGGTGACCTCTAACTTCCAAGTTTTTCACCTGGTTCTTCAAATGCCATGTTAATACTATAATTGATATTGTTTTTAGAAAGCCACAAAGGTTTGCCTTACTCTCATTCTCAAGAAAAGAAGATGAGGACTTTGGGAAAAAAATTAAAGCCTTGATCTTCTCAAAAAGAATAGACATGAGGATAAAGCCAGCAACATATGCTTCTGTATCTTRGGTGAGGGAGAGGAGACAGAGAACAGCAGTGTGGCTCAGAGGAACGTGGCACGTGCAGTGGCAGGGGACAGGGAGCCATCACACGCGAGGCTGGTCAGAGGAGAGCCATCAGCACCTCTCCCTCTGTGAACTGTGGAAAAGTAAATGGGAGATGGACTGMGCCCAGGAGGAAAGGTTGATGAGAGACAGCCAAAGGACGCCTATGAAGCCAGAAGCATACAGGCGAGGATTTCAGAAAACTCTAGAAAAAATAAATCAGAGGGTTATGACATGAATGCAAAAGATGGCTTCTCTTTCCTTCTTCATGTGGATATAGACATTTACTGAGCATCTTTTGAAGCCCACAGGATTCAAATGTCAGCCTGGGACAATAGTACGGGTTAATTCTTCTGCAGGCCTGGACCAGACAGCGCTAAGGCTTGCATTGGCATTATGGTCAGGTAGAGAAAGGACTGCATAAATTGATTTCTTGGCTGATATTACAAAACCCAGACGGCTTGTGCTGGCCGAGTTCATGTGCAGGCTCACAGAGTTAAGGCCGGTAGGATTGTCTGGGGGCATCTGGCTCAACCCTGCAAGMAAAGCACGGCCAACTTTGAAGTTAGCTTCAAATTCAAAGCTAGACCACGTTGCTCAAGGTGATATCCTGAGGTACGTATCATATACCACATAGTTCACCTAGCTACATGGTTCAGTGAGACATGGGAAACCAGGTGTTGAAAAATTACAGATTCTTTCTGCCCCCAGAGAATCTGAGGAGGATTGGTGCCAACAGACTGTGTCTTACAGTTGATTGATCTAGAGATGCCACTACCGGGTTCACAGTTAGGTGATTAGGGCCTAGGAAATCCAGGGCTGGAAAATCAGTACAGTAATGAGTCCTGCAAAATATGCAGGCTTTGGTTGGGTTTGGTGCCACTGGCATCATGCACATTATCGTGAGTCATGTAACAAATGTGGGATTCCTGTGAGTGAAATGCCTGTGCCATTGCTGTGTCCTGCAAGGCCTGTTTGCTGAGATAAGGAGCAGTGTTCACTGGGATGACTGATTTGCTTTAGGGCTGGTTGCATTTCTTCGTTTGTTAGGGGATGAGATAGATAGATATGGGGTAGGGTTTAGACATCAGGGGTTGAAAAAAATTTTTTTTTATGATCCCTGCACAACATGCTGTGCTACTACCAAGCTTAGAAATAGCTCTGATCTATTGACCTCATTTCATACCAGCCTTCATTCCTGCCTGCAGTCATTGCAGGCTTTCAGTCAAGCTAAGGGAACCACTTCTCCCTTATCCTTAAACAGAGTCCATCTGTCCCGCCACCGTTAACTCCCACATCAGTCTGACATGTTTAGTTGTTTCCTTCTGCCTGCAGAGGAGGCTTTTTCCTCTGTGGAAAATCTAACACAAAGTTTAACCACTTGGTGTAGTTAAGGCCAGAAATAAATAAAACATTGAATAGTCCATTGGATCCTATCCCAGCCCAAATCCAGCATGTGTTGTGGGAGGCAGGGGAGAAAACCTAAATTTGTCAACTCATGAGATCCTCACTCCTAGCCTGAACCAAAAGCCTAACCTTCATCCTAGTCTACCAACTAGTACTTAATTGTACCCCACACCAACCCATAGCTGCACAACCCYGAATCCTAATTCTAACTCTTGCCATGTTACAATAAGTGAGATTATTATCTCCAAAAAAATTCCAGCATATGTTAATTCCAGCACATAGCAACCTTCCCCTTAGACCTAATGGCTGCCCCAGAAGCCATCAGGAAGCCTACTTGTCCGTCTCCTGGGGCCCTCAGACCTAGATTTAGCAGGAGCATTAGCCCTTGCTCTAAAGCTATGACTAAAGCAAACCTCAGAGACCCATGTCCAGGCCACATCTYTCACAGGCTGCAGCAAGGGACATACCAAGTTGACATAAGGACAATGTTTTTCAAGGAGGGTGGTTATGCACTGGAACCGGGTGGCCGAGTCGGTTGTGGAGTCTCATCTTGGGCAAGGGCGTGGGCAACCTACTCTGCTTTGTGCAGGAGGTAGGACCAGAGGCGTCTGGTTGGACATCCTTTCTCATCTAAACTGTTCTGCAATTATCTGGTTTTACCTTTTCAGTCCTAGAACTTAATTTCCAGCAATGATATTTACAACAGGGACCTGGGAAATGAACCATTTATTGTTTACGTGCATTGTACTTTGTCAAATCCTGCATACTAGAGTCAAGACTGGTGCCTGAGGGTTGAATGATTTGTATTTTATCTAACAAAGTTATTGTTTATGGCATTACAGTTAAGACAGAGGTGGAGTGGGATAAAGAACATCCTTTCTGATCTTGGGGCCCGCAGGACCATATTTATTACCATATCTCTGGCTGTATCTATACTAGTAAACTAAACAGAGCCAGGATGTGTGACTGACCAAGTCGTTTAATTGTTAGCACAGTCCCTGGCTGGGCATCTGATGGAGTTGGCTGGCTCAGACACCTCCTGCACACAGTTTGGGGCACAGCACCAAAGAGCTGGGGGTGTCACAGAGGTCCTGATGGGCTGGAGTGAGGGCTGGTTCCTCTGGGACGCACCTTCTCACAGATTGTGTGTCTGGCTTAAAGCTGAGGTCAGCTTAAAAGCCAGGAATTAAGGGCCTGAGGAGGGTTGTGCACTGGCACCTCTGTGAGGCTCCCGTGGGCTGGCACGGGCCATTGTGTGTTTCTGGCACAAATGGTACTGCTAGGCAGGTAACCAGCACTCCTGTGGGCACAGGTCTTCACCTTAGCCCTTGAAGGTGTGAAACATAAATCTAGCTTTTCAGACCCTTCCTCACACTGACATATTAATCCTGACCAAACCCTGAGACCTTTAGGATTAAAGACATGGTTTGGGTTAGCATCATGGGRGGAAGCACGAAATACTAAAATGAGAGATTAAACATGGACAAATGTCTTCTGGTTAGTGATAAGCTACGTTTATTCCTGGATCCTGCAAGAGGCATCATTCCTAGAACAAGGTCAGTGCCAGTATGAAGGAATCCCTCATGTTTAATTCTGGAAGCATAGAGGTATTGCTGGGCTGGGTTTAAAGCTAGAATTGGGGTTGAGGGCTAGAGGTAGTGAAGTGGAGGCTTGACATGTTATTTACAGGATCCTGCAAGAGCCATAAAGTTAAAATGAATCTTGATTCTCTCATGAACATGTGGATTATAGTTAGGTGATAATTAATTATTGTTCTGATAAGTTTAGGGTTAGTGCTAGGCTTGGGAATTGTGAGGGCAGAGAGTTTTGCACCTGTTGTTGGATCCTGTGAGATCCCAAGGAAGAAAATGAGGCTGGCATGGGTATGGGTGAATGAATGGTAGTACCTCTCCTAGCAAAAATAGATAAGTAAGGAAAGTGGGGAGTTGCATAGCATGGCATGCTTCGGAATAGGAAGCAACCAGGAGAGCGCGGCAAGGGCTGCAAAGCACAGAGCAGAGGGATGCCTGTCCGGGTGCTCTCTGTGTCCAGGACTGACTTCTTCCTTAGGTCTGTCTGCTGCCAGAATATAAAATGCAACTAGGAAGGCAATCTCCTTTTCCAGCTGAAATTTCCAGTTCCAAAAGAAATTGTATGCTTTTGAAAAGGGGCCAGACATAAAGGGACTGACCTTTTTTCTCTGAACATTGGGCAGTATATTCGTGTTGTGGGAAAGCGTCCATATGCAACCTTGATAAAAGGATGAAATGGAAACCTTCATATGGCTCCCACTGTAATTTTCCTGACCACAGAGRGCACTGTTTAATATTCGTGCTTTGGATGTATTAAAAGATAAAATAYGAATCAATAGCATGACTGGAAGCTGATTGTTTCAGAAGAAAGCAGAAGTTAAAACTTTTATGCATCTGCACATCAAAGTGTTATTACTAGCTAAGGTTTCTTTTTATAATTTAAGGCCATATCCAAATTGAATTTCAGTGGGCCAGTTGTGCAGTGTACTCCAATCTCCATATCAGTCAAATCTGACGAACACCCCAAAGCTCAGTGGCTGAGAAAGAGAGAAGAAAGAGCATGCCTAGGAACATCAAATGGGAGTGCAGACCTGATATCTTTTGTCAGTAGAAAGATTGTTTTAATACCCTGTCGGTCACAGTAATAACCTTAAACAAATAGATCACTTGTATTTACTTTGTAATATCAGTGCTTTTACAAGATTGACTACCTAGTGGGATTGTCTGTACAAATTCCACTGTTGTCCCCAGGCAGCTCTGTGAAGAGGACACTTTAACTCCATATGCCACAGAAAGATGCCTTCAGTGATGCTCCATGAATTAATCATATCCCCGGGGGCTGTGGGAGGATAATGGTAGAAAAACCTTGCCGGAGTGACTTGGAGAGCTCCACTGAGCTGTCGCAGCACCTGGCCACTTTGTGCAGCGGGGAGCAGTTATATCAAATAGGCTGCTACCCGCGTGAGCAGATAGCGCAGAACGTTGCCCAGCTGCTGGGGCGAGGGAGGGAGAAGCCAGCCGAGACCACGGGATTTGCATAACAGGTCGGCATGGGGTCCCCGCCGCCCGGGGCCACAGGGGCTACGGGAGAAAAGGGAGTAAACATTTATCTAGCAGATTATTCTTTTTTTCCTAATCCCCACCACTGCTCTTAAGTTACAGAGGCACTGTAAGGACGAGCTGTGCGTACTCTTTTTGCTGATAAAATTGCTAAGCAGTGAGCTGACAGTTTTGATGAACAAGTGGTTTTTTTCTTTATTGGTTATCCRTTGCTTCTTCCCAGCTTCTCGGATCCTACTCTCAAACGTACGGCCATGCCCAGCCATTCCCAGAAAACACGGCGCGTATGCAGCATGTGCATCCCAGGAAGGTGGGGATAACTGCTTGTAGTGAAAAGGTAAAATTATCACTGAGASCGCCTTATGTCTTCTATTCTTGTTATTTCCAGCAGGCTGTGTCAGATCTGGTGTCCTGGTTTCGGCTGGGATAGAGTTAATTTTCTTCCTAGTAGCTRGTATAGTGCCGTGTTTTGGATCTAGTATGAGAATAATGTTGATAACACACTGATGTTTTAATTGTTGCTAAGTAGTGTTTACACTAAGTCAAGGACTTTTCAGCTTCTCATGCTCTACTGACTGAGAAGGCTGGAGATGCACAAGAAGCTGGGAGGRGGCACAGCCGGGACAGCTGACCCAAACTGGCCAATGGGATATTCCATACCATATGACGTCATGCTCAGTATATAAACTGAGGGGGAAAGCTGGCYGGGGGACCACTGCTCGGGGACTGGCTGGGCATCGGTCAGCGGGTGGTGAGCAATTGCATCATGCATCACTTTCTTTGTATATTCTTTTATCATTATTATTATTATTATTATTATTATTATTATTATTTTATTTTATTTCAATTTTTAAACTGTTCTTATCTCAACCCATGAGGTTTTTTTTCACTTTTACACTTCCGATTCTCTCCCCCATCCCACCTGGGGGGGAGTGAGCGAGCGGCTCTGAGGTGCTTAGTTGCCGGCTCGGATTAAACCGTGACATCTGGTTTAATTTTCTTTCATCTTTTCTGGGCAACAGAAGTTTTCCTTTTATATGAACATAAATAAAACCCTTTCAGAGTAATGATATTTGCGTGGAGGGTGTGTTAACCTACAGGAGTGTGAAGTAGGTTTACATTCAGAGAACAATATGTGCATCAGGATTATTCCCTCCCCCCCCCCCCCCCCCCCCCCGTGTGAGACCTTTTCCTCTTTTGTTTCCATTTGAGTGAGGTGCCAGTTCATTACTCTCAGACATTTAAAATACATCAAGTGCAAGTAATGCATTGGGGTTTTTTCCTAAATGTTTTTCAGTTGGTCTGTTTCTACTGTATTTTAAACATGGTTTTGCCTGTCAAGACAAATCTTGCCTAGACAAATATGAGCACAGCTCTGGTTTTGTATTTCCTTGCACCTTATTCTGAATTTAACAAGTTCCTGGCTACAGGGTCTGATTAACCTCTCTGACCATGCCAAGGGACTCCCAGGAGGCCATTGAAGAAACTCCTGATTTACAGCCGTAGGAGAAAGCAGGAAACCAGATGCCTGCTTAAAGCTTTAGACATGCCAGGCACKAATCATCTGACCACACAGGCACTTCAATGGCCAGAAATGTAAGGCAGATCTGGAAAGATCCAAATGCCACTCTGCCCTAAACCTGCCTCTTTCTCCCAGTCAATATAAAGGGAGCCTTGGTGTGACCAGCTTGGATGCAGCCCTCTACCCTGCAGGCATCTCCAGYCTGATGAATGAGTTTCCCATCTTCCCTTTTCCCAGATTGTCACTCTTGCCATTCACCTTCATGCAGGAAATTGTTGTCTTTTAAAGATCTCAAGGCTGAAAAACAGACTCCATCATGTCCAAGGTGTRGCACCTTAGAGAGAAGTTCATCAAATGCTGTTGGCTGCTCATCTGGTTGATAGCTCCAACCAATACATTCTGGCTTGAACGGGCAGGGAAGACCTTCTTATTTCCCCATGTCAAGCTCCCCGGGTCAGGGCTTGGCCTGCCGGGCCAGTTAGGAAGGAGCTAGACCTGCTCAGAGATTTAAGAGAAAATTTCAGGAACCATGACTGCCAATAGACCTCATCTCATACTTATTGTTTTCATACAGCTACCGAGCAGCATGCCCACCTTCCAGGCACAGCTGGATGGCAGGGACAGATCCACCCTATTAGGTGCTGAAGGGGTTTACATCCTAACTGAAGTTATTCTGCATTTTCCACCTGCTCTGACAGAACAACCAGGGAAAACTTTTATCCAAGTTGCACTGTAAGTGCAATCCTATTTTCTACAGGATTTTCTACAGGCACAGCAGCTTTGGTGCCCTAAAGTGTTGGTGGGTCTGACCTTTTACCTCTCGTGCCCTCTGTGAGATTTCTGTCTCCTTTCCTTTTTGCATAGGGTAGTGGTTTTGTATTTCTGTTGAACTGGAGCGGGCTTTGGACTGGTCAGGTACACACCATCCATTTTACTTCTGCTGTGAGTAGAAATCTTAARCTGTTTAGACAACACGTCTTCTTCAGAGAAACACCTAATTGCCTGGCTGTTTCATTTTGAAGCCTTGTAGCCATGAAATCTGTTGGGAGAGCACGAACAGTTGTGATTACCTGACAGCTGACGGAAACGGCACAGGGACAAGATCTGTCTTTGAGATAAAAGTGCTGATWGCAGGTGGAGGCTGCAGGCAGATCTTTGAAACTTCTCCGTAACCTTTGGGCTCTCAGGAGCACCGACGGAGGGGGTGCCCTGCAAGTCTGCCTCAATGAGCAACACYGGTTTGATACTTCTCTTTTGCCCAACTGAGAGTCATTTGTTTTGTTAAACTAAATAGGATTGGGGGTGTCCGTAGTTGTGATGACATTGTTCTTCCTTAATATGACCACACAATTACACAGAGGATCCTAATAATACCGAGAGCCCTTGGTATTTGTGTTGGTTTTGGCTGGGATAGAGTTCATTTTCTTCATAGTAGCTAGTATGGGGCTATGTTTTGGATTTGTGTTGGAAACAGTGTTGATAACACAGGGGTGTTTTTGTTATTGCTGAGCAGTGCTTACACAGAGTCAAGGCCTCTTCTGCCTCTCACCCCACCCCACCAGCGAGTWGGCTGGGGGTGCACAAGGAGCTGGGAGGGGACACAGCTGGGACAGCTGACCCCAACTGACCAAAGGGATATCCCACACCATATGGCGTCATGCTCAGCATATAAAGCTGGGGGAAGAAGAAGGAAGGGGGGACGTTCGGAGCGAAGGCATTTGTCTTCCCAAGTAACCGTTACGCGTGATGGAGCCCTGCTGTCCTGGAGATGGCTGGACACCTGCCTGCCGGTGGGAAGCAGTGAATGAATTCCTTGTTTTGCTTTGCTTGTGTGTGCAGCTTTTGCTTTCCCTATTAAACTGTCTCTATCTCAACCCATGATTTTTCTCACTTTTACCCTTCTGATTCTCTCCCCCATCCCACCGGGCGGGAGTGAGCAAGCGGCTGGGTGGGGCTTAGTTGCCGGCTGGGGTTAAACCACAGCAGTATTGTACATGCTGTACGTGCCCCTTCCAAGAAGCAGGCCCTGACCTGCAGTCTAAAAACTCTCCAGGGGGAGCATGGAAAGGTGCACATGGGCAATTTTGCAGTGTGCCGAGCAGAAAGTCTGTCCTAAGGAGTCRGATTTTGGAGTGCTAAACCACAAATTCCTCCTCGTAGCTGTGGCTGGGACAAGCTGCATTTATGCCTGGTTATTTTGCAGCACAGCTCAYTGGGACTTCAGAAGGCACTTTCAGATGCTGTTTTAGCAGTGGGAGACCTAGGGAAGTGTTACTTCCCAGGGGTCTGCTCACTRTCTCAACAAGCTCTCCTTAGAGCAGCTTTGGAAGACTGAATTTATAAAATCCACTGTTTCCTTCTTTCTCTCTCATCCCTGTCTCTTGCTTGTGAATGTATTAGTCCATCTTGCAAGGACGTTCACAGGCACCGAGCCAAGACAGGCTGAGTTTCTCATCCACAGACCACTCATCTTCAGATCTGTTCACTCTCCTTTTCTGCTGCAGCCTGTCCCTTTCTCTCCCTTGCGCTTTCCTACACCCTGGTCTTCCCCTTCCAATTCTTTTTCCCCAAGACATTTTACCCATCAGAGTCTCCCAGCCATTTGTTACAAAGGGCCTTATGCRCTYTCCCTTTCCCTTTTCCTTTTTTCTCCCTCTCTCCTCTTTTCTTCTTATTTTCCCCTCAAAATAACTTTCACCATTAGAGCCCATACGCACCATCAGCTACAGATCCTGCCTATACACCTTTGTGTGTGTGACTGTGCTCCAGCACCCTTTGTGCCACAGGCAGGTGGGGAAGACGATCCAATCCTGCAGGAAACTCCCACRCTGCAAATTCTGCGGGAATATAAGCAAATCCCAGCGTCTTACTCCTGCCATGTAGTGGTGGTGAATCTAGCGGTGGGATAACTTAAAATACCTGGTGGTTATGCATTTGTTGGCTTTGCTTTTGAAGAATGCCATATTCGAGCTGCAGTGAGACCCAGACAGAAAGCCAGGGCCAGAGGCGTGTGTCCGTCAGGCAGAGCCTGGTCAAGGCTGTCACAGGTTACAGGCTCTGTGCGCGCTCCTGCCCGCTGCAGAGCTGTGCTGGGCCAGCATGCTGCTTTTTTACCAATAGCATATAATAATGGTGAGGCTGTGGAGCTGTGAAAAATCAGGACTGAATAAAGGAGGCTGACTGCTGAACTGCCTCTACCCCACCGCATGCCACTGGGGAGTCAGCCCTATGCTRTCCTTACCCCGTGGCTGGTTTGATTCCATTTGTGCCTAAATCTCCTGATAGCACAGCACCAAGCAGCGATGCTAGAGCAGGGAGCACTGCTCTCTTTCAGTAGCCCAAGTCATTAGTAAAAAGGAGGGGAAAAAACGTATAAATTTATGTGGACTCACTTGGATTTGAGACCCAACCTAGGTAGCACTCAGCTTTAAATTCAACTGTCCTGGAAAATACCCTCATGAGATTTTTGAACAGGAAAGTCAGAGATATTACAAAATGGATTGTTTGCTTGAGTTTTCTACCACTTCTGGGCAAAAATCCCATGAGAATAGATGTTCTTGTGAGTTTTCACCTGCATCTGAACAAGAAAGAAAGTATGTTCTTAAAGCATTAAATTCAATTCTGACACTTCACGCAGACTGAAAAATGAAGTGGGTTGAACTGCGTGAGACTTTTTTCACCCCTTGTCACATCCACAATATCTCCTACGTGTGGGACAGRCAGTGCTCAGCTCTGCTGCCCAGCACAGGGAGGCACCTCAGCCCGCAGGTGGCATGGTGGGACATGATCATCACGTGAGATGACTGGTCCTTTGCAGCCCCACATCCAGCACGACTCTGCAGGGAAGGGCATCACCTCTGCATGTGCTGCAGTGCCCCGTGAATGAGCAAGAGACTGGACCAAGCAGCTGGTAACTGGCAGTGGAGATGGCTGAGGTGGCCACAGTCCAACATATTGTGACAAACTAAGGGGAAAAACTGTATTTTCACCTGGTTTTGTAGAAAGAAGGGGGAAGAAAGTGCAGTCTTGTAGCTGCGGTGTGTGAAGCGTGCAGGTACAATGGGTTCTGAGGATGATGGGCTTTTGGGTACCACCACCAGCTCCCGCCTCTGGGGAGAGAGAGGTCTGCTCTGTCAGGGGTTGAGCCATGGGCGACCCTGGTGTGGGCCATGCTAGGCACTATCCCACARCCCCTGAGCAGGCAAGCAGAGCTTGGGGGTGGCAGCAGCAGGTCCCGTCCATGAGCCAGGGACAGGGCTGGAGCAAGACAYACCTACAGGGGCCCAGGGATGAGCCGAAGTGTGCTTGAGGTGGTGCAAGCATCTTTCTGAGAGACGTAGCAACCTAAATCAATAGGAGGATGTGCAAGACCTCCCCCATGACAACAGGGGAGGAAATTCTGACACCAGAAGATCCTGCCTGGGTTTCTCCGATGGTAAGACCAGGCAAAGAGTGCTAGCGCTGTGTGGAAGATGTTAGGCTGCGGGCAGAGCCCCAGCATTACACTGTGGCATCCAAGCAGTGTCCCCAGCTCCCATCCCATGCCCCTGTCACCCTCTGCCTGTGTCTCCTGGCTGTGGACACGGCCTGGCAGATCGTTTCTGCACATTTGTGCCCCCTGGGCAGCCCATCGAAGCAAGACCAAAGCAAGGACTCCTAGGGACATTTTACTGCCTGTGAAGCTTAGAGACATGGTTACGGTATAGCATAAGGTGCAGGCAGCTTCAATGTGGCCAGGAATGAGGCCACACCTCTAAACGYCAGATGGGTAGGGATTTATGCACAGCCCCGTTCCTCAACCAAAGGCTAGGAACAGCTGCTCTCCTCCAAGCCAGCTCAGTCCTCTCACCAGCAGCATCATGCGCAAAGCAGCAGCCACCACCCTGGGTTGTGGGTGCTGGGTGTGGAGGGCATTGCCTCTGGTCATGGTGCTGTGTCCCGCAGACCTCTGCTTGGAACCGAGCACCTACAGCTATGGTGACACCATGGTGGCAGGTGTCGCACTCTTGCGTGGCCGTGCTGCTCTGACCTCTGAATGCATGGTGTCCGCTGGGCACTTTCCCGCAGGGCAAATTCCAAAATTTCTCACTGGCTTTTCCCAGCAGGGATGGGGGGCTGATGCTTCTGGCAGAGCTGCCATCCAAGGCACTTTGACAGGGTCTGTGGTTGAGAGGGTTGTTTGCAACCAGCTCAGATAACAGACATTTCAGTCTGCTGATACACTGGGAAACAAACAGGCATAGTTTGCATTTGATTTTCATAAGGAGGCTAGATATGACCTGAGGTATGCAAATGCCTTCTGACGCGAGAAAAAGATTTCAGGACTGTGGAGGTGTAAGGGTTCGCAAATTATGCGGCATTATGGAATAATACTCCATTTTTGTGCAAATTGAGGAACAACAGCTGTTAGGCATGTCAGTATTTGGGGAGGCTAATTTTCAGAGCAGAGGAATAGAAAACATCGCTGTCACATACACAGAGACGAAAGGAAGTGAATGCAGTAATGAACAGGTGAAAGAGCCTCACGTTGTTATCCATAGGAGGATAAAAGCACTAAATCCTTATTTAATCCTTGCGGAGTTATTTAAAATATTGAAAATAGTGGGTCTCAGAGGGGATTTAGAATGGTTACAGAGGGTGAGCTGAATTACAAAGTGAACATTTTAGGGTTTTGGATTGATTTGCAGGAATAAAGCAAGTACTCCTTTTTCACAATGCTTTCTCTTTTTTTATTGGCAAAAAAATGCACACCACATACTCTTCTTACCAGTATTGGTGTCCTTTAAATCCAGAGGGTGAACCCCAACCTCACTCCCGCCCCCAGTGCTTACCTTGCAGAAGCCGGCTTACCTGACCCTGGCTCAGCCGCTTCTGAGGACTCACGCATCTCGCAGATTCTCCCTCAGCCTTAATCTCCTGCCCTGCCTGCCTCTTTCCTCCTAAAGTGTAAGCAATGATCTGATTTTCCATCTTCATAAAGCTGACACTTGTCTCCCCTGCTTCTTGACCCCATTCTCTAGACGCAATGAAGGAGTTGAGTCTTGTCCTCTAACTGCACCCTCCTTCCTTTACCTTCTGGGACTGGTCTCCCTCAGGCTGCTAATGATCCCTCAAAGACTCCACTTGTCCAGTTTCATTTACTCATGTTCATGCTGACAAATCTCAGGCCTATCCATTACAGTCTTACAGTGATCTCATATTAACACGGACCTTGGGCAACTGGCTCTACGTGGCCTGCTTGAGCAGGAAGGTTGGATGCTAAAGCACTTTAGCTTTAGTGTGACACTTCAGCAGCTGAAATATTTGACCTTGACATCAGGATGGAGTCAGTTTTCCTGCATAAGCTGGTCCAGGAGGACAGGGTCTTCTGCAGGCCCTGGAGGATGGATACCCTGGAGCATCTGACTCCAGTAGTCTAAGCTTAGGGAGCTCTCTGGGACACCTATCCACAGCTAGGGGTTAGGGAGTCCCACCCCCAGGACAGGCAGTGGAAGGTGGGATTTATGTGCCCGTGTTAAGAGGGACGCTTTGCACGTATCTGAGACAACTTCACCAGCCTGGCAGATGCAAGACAGGGTGACTGTGCCCTCCTGGTGTGGCCGCTGTATTTGAGGAAGCAGATTCTTGAGCATCTCAAATATCACTAGAAGCCTCTGTTTAGGCAACTGAATACAGTCAGTTGAGCCCTGAGAGCAAATTGTCCTCTTAGCTATTGAGGGTGCCCAAAAGTAGCCGCTTGAGTTATTCTACATATCCCAAGATACTTGAGACACTTGCTTAGGCTGGCGGATGTGACAGCAAGCCTGTGACATCACTGCTGGGATGCCAGCAAGGTGACTACAGCATCTCAAATGGTACTTGATGTCTATGTTTGGGCAACTGAATCACTCTAAAGGTGACTTTGCTAGAGTCAGCTGAATCACTCTTTGTGCTCCACTGACTCTATTGACTAGGCTCCCCTTGAGTGTAATACAAGCTTAAACGTGCAGCTTAAATGATGACACCTTGATTTAGTCTGGAGCTGAATCCTATCCTTAGAGTTGACAGTCTGAATGTAGTCCTGTGGTTTTCTGTAGAGCATTTAGTACACTTCAGGAGTTACAAGTCTTAATAATGATGGCACTGTAATAATGTCATTATTCTTATTCTAATTTGCTAATAATGAAGTCCTATTGGTTCTTCTATTTCTGTGACTCTGTAGTAAACAAAAGATGGGGTTCTTTTGCCCTCCAGAGCTTATCTGTAACTACATTATATATATTTAAATGACATTTATATTATATATATATATGTATAAATGACATATTGCTCACATCAAGAAATAAAAAAAAAACACTAGCAGAGGTAGGAACTAGAAGATGTTGGTTACARCCCTTCTGGAGCAGAGAAAGTTCAGGGTCTTGTTTGGAACAAAACCGATTTGTTTTCTCTCTTCCATGTAACGCCTTCAGACACACAGAGGAATCCTGCCTAATGCCGCATTACCCTGCCTTGGCTGTCTCAGCTCCCTGCTCTCGCCTGCTTGGTGCTTTGCTGGCTTTGTTTTTGCTAAGGCTTGGCCAACAGCACTCCTTGGCTGGCAGTGCTGCCTCAGATCTGCCTCTGAAAGCCAAGGAGGGTGGAGACCCTGGCTCTGTCCATCCTCATGGTTAGTCTGACAAGAGTCACTCCTGTAGGAGGACCAACTGAAATATTGTTTCTCCAATTTAGTCTCTGCCAGTTCTTATTTTTCATGTTCTATCTGTGCTATAACTTAGTTGATGCAGCAACTGTTGTAATATCAGAGGACCAGGTGTTAAAGAAGGGCAAGTGCTCCAGGCAGCCTTAACGCTTCACTCATCAGGCAGGACTGGTCTTTGCATACATGGTTGCTCAAAGGTTCCCACTTTAAACCCAAGCAATTGATCAAATGGCAGGAAAGTAGTTCTTTCTTCAAAATTGGGGGTGGGTTGATTAATTTTTTTAAGCAGCACCCCGCAAAAATGCCAATAATTTGTATCTGTCTGAGTTACAGCCAGTGCAATCACCTGTTCATGTTCCTCACTCGTGGTTGTGGATCGGGAAGTGGGTTATTTTTACATGGCTACGTAATGGCAAAGTTTGTTGCTATACAGCAAACCCTTGCAACCTGGGACATGAGAGTAGAAAGAGGACAAAGTCATGTTTGCCTGTTTCAAAGAGCAAAACTTTAGCACAAATAAAGAGCAACCTCCAGCAGTGGCTAGCGGTTTGGAGCTATATGTATCCAAGTAGCTCTGAGTCTGTTCATTCAGTTCGGCCAGAGACCTCAAGCAACTGATATTTCCCTATAGCTGACCAAGGTCAGAGTTTGAGCTTCTTGGCAAATTCTGATTTTTAGTGGGATTTGCATGTATCTAAGTTGCCTGCTGTGGTTGCAGAGCTGATGGAGGTGGCAGGGCAGGGCACCAGGCTCTGGCTCAGATTTAGCAAAGTGGCCTTGAGCATGCGATGGGTGGCAGGAGGCTTCCAGATGTGTTGGAAGTGTGTGAGCAGATCCCTCCTCTGCAGCAGTGGGAGACATCTCCTGCTCTTCTTCCTGCTCTGCCCTTACCAGGTGGAGGGACGGAGTGAAGCTGGCTGGGTGGCAAAAGGGCTGCAGGAGGTGAGAAGGTGGCACTGGGGTGGTGGAGACAAGTCAGGGCTCAGATGGGGACCAACTGCCAGGGAAGAGGACATGTAGGAGGATGTGAGGACGTACASAGCTGGGAAGGGGCAGAAGTGTTTCAGGTGGTGGGAGTAGAGAGAATCGTTAAACTGGTTTCAGAAAGGGCAGTTGCATTGGCAGGAGGATTGGATGGAGCAGAGCTGATTCTGAAGGATGGCAGATGTGGACAGCGGTGAACAAATGGACCAGGTGGAGAAGGAGCCACAGAGGAAAGACAACAGGAGATAGGGAGACAGAAGTGGGGGAGGCTGAAGTGGTACGTGTGAAGCAGGGAACGATTTGGATATGGGAAGAAGGAAAGCAAGGAATTGATAGGGAAAGATGGAAAAAAGAAGGATGAAACTGTAGCTACATTCCACAATGTTTCTCAGTTTCTCAGTGGCTCCAGGAGGATTATGGTGTGTCTCCTCCTACATCCAGCACTGGCTGCGCTTCCGAGCTAGCAGACACACTGGGGACAAATGACAGCCTGTCAGCGGGATGCATCTCTGCTCGGTGCAGCATCTCCCAGGGTGTTTGTCCAGGCACCAGTAATTCGATCTCCACCAATGTGCTATACTGCAGTCTCATCAGTCTCCCTGTCAGGTTTATGCTTACGCAGTATACAACATCCCCCAAAACATCAACATCTCCATTTCAAGCACGCAGTGGCAGAAACATGGATCTAGTCAAGAGACAAGTGGAGTGTTTGATTTACTAAAAAGGCCTAACAACTCTCAGTGTTTCAGAGAGAGGTAGAGAGATGGCTGTCTGGTTTATTTTATTTCACCTGTTAGCTTTCTCCAACATTGATACGCTGCAAATTGTTTTCCATCTTTCCCTCATAGACTGGGGAGGTATTGTTTCCTTTTCCTCAAAACCACATTTTCATATTGAGCTTCAAGGGCTGTATTTTAAACTAAAGAGGAATACCAGTACAGTTTTCATTAATAAAATATCAGTGTGCATGGTATATAGGTTGCTACTGGCAAGGAGAGAAATKACTAAGCAGGAGATACACTTTTATTTTTTTCTATACTTATTCTAAAATTGACCTGACAGTTTCTAGCTATTCCTTAGTGACGAATTTCAAACTATTCAAACAGATAATTTTCAGCTCTTGCATTTCTCTTTGGAACTTTATGCAAAAATTCTTCCACAATATTTAGCATGTCAAAGGCTGTCTAACAGCTCCGAGCCTTGCTTGTAAAACATGCGCACACAAAAATGTAACAAGATTGTGTTTTGGCAATAAACTTAAATCTCAAAGAAATTTTCCAGCACCCTGATTAATTAAAGACAACCCAAGTGTTACCTGCAGCCTGCACTGGTACATCGTTAAGCAGCCTAATTAATATTAGGACATGCTGAAACAAGAGAGTATTTTGGATTTTCAGTTACTAAGGGAAACCTAAGTGCTGTCTGTTAAATGCTTTGGCCTCCTTTTCTTGTAGAAAATGTGCTTTGTAACTTCCCCATATGCTCCTGGTGTTCTCTCCCTGATGGATGTTGCTATGGAAGCAAACTGGGGAAAAAAATCAAACAGCTAATAATGTTTCTGCAAATGATTGCACAGGTGGAGCTGAAAAGTACAGATGACACAAGTTAGTTAAGCAGGGGATTTGAGCTGCAGCAACAATTTTAGGCCAAGCATCAAAACACTCACATTTCCCTTTCTTTCCTCTTTATATCTATTTAGTAAAATTCCAGATCTCTGCTTGCTGTTGAGGTTTATTTTGCCCTTTATGGAGTAAATGTATTGAGAAAGTTTCAGAGATGCCCTAAACCACTGGATAAAATAGATGGAGGTTTAGAAGAAGGAGGRGGGCAGGGCTGGGAACACTGCTCATGTGGGCTGGATAGTCTTGGAGAACATAGGTCCCTTGAGGCTATGGGGTAATAACTTCTGTCTTTCACTCAAATTAAAAGCGGTCCTCCAGTTCCGTGTCATATTTGAATATCTTTRTAGCAACAGGGGAGGATGCACATACTGGATGTTGGAGGAACAAACATGTAACTCCTTCACAGGAGTATAAGCTTTTTCATATAAAGCACACCCAAGAAGTCTATGTGGGTGAGGATATGCACCATCATATGAATATAAAGCATCTAGTTAAGTACTGAAAGTGAGGATACAGAGATCCAAGGAGTGAGAGTGATGCAGCTTGCACCTGGCATCTCTGCAGGCTCCTGGCCAAGGCCAGCCAGGCTGGCAGTGTGTCTCCAGGGCACAGAATAGGTAGCTACTCTATTTATTGCTTGCTTGTTTTTCAATCATGTTGGCTGCTGCTCTCCCTGACTCTGTGACACCGAACTTTTCTTTAGCTTTTTGGAGTCTTAGATAAACCTATACATACGGATCCTCTTCAAGGCGGTTCATGCTGCTTAGCCCTGTGTCCAGGCATCCATCCCTCCCTGCTAGCAGCTTCAGACATGTTTCAAAGTGCAGCTGGACCACCTAAATGGTCTGGGATGGGTCAGATGGCTGCAGACCTCCTCTGGTCTGGCGCCTGATCTGGTAGGGCCCGGGTCCCCACCAGGCCTCCTGACCCCATCCTTCAACGTGAGGAAGGGCAGAAACTTCACTGCCAGGGCACATTTAACCAGAGGCCATTATTCCCTTTTTACCATCTTTTTTAAGTTTTTTTGGGTTCTGTTGCATGCCAAAATGTGGGCTGTATTAGTGACAGTAGCGTGGTGCTGGTGTGTGCTGGGCACGGGAGTCCTTCCTCCTGGAAGAGGTCCCTGCTGAGCACCCTGCTCTGCACATAGCGTTTCACTGCAGGTGCTGCTAAGCGGAGGCTTGAGCCTGGGTGTCTCACGTACCAAATCAGAGCACCACACCTATCTAATTTTAAGAAATGGCCCCTTCTTGCCAAGTCTCCTTGTGAAACTTTTAAGGAAAATGATACATCCTGCCAAAATGTTGCGGTGCAAACTTTTTAACGACTTGTAATCAGGAGATGGATTTCAAGCGAAGGAAAGGTCAACTCATCCACTCACTCCCCAGCTACATGTGGGCAAAGTGCCTAAGTGCCTGGCTGACTCCTTCACACCCGTGTGTGCTACCGCATGGCACAAGGATGAAGCAAAACAGGGATAAAAAAATGCAGTGATGCATTAAARTCACCTGTAGCCCATATGTACTTAGAAGGTACTACAACACAAGCATAGGTGAAGGTGCACAAATGTGATCCGTAACCCCAATCACGTAAGTCTTGGCACAAATTTTGGCCAGCCATTTGGGGAGTGGGTCATGAATCACCTAAGCCAGGCAGCCTTACTTGTGTTAGCAGTCCAGCAAGTGACAAATTTATGGGGAGAGACTGGATCCAAACTGAGAAGTTCAGGCAGCTGGTATCCCATCACCACTCTCTTGCTCACTGAAGGAACATGCCCAGATCCATGTACAAGTTTTTCTGTTGGAGTATCTCATTTGCATACATTGTATGTGTACACAGACAYAAATACATAGCTATCCACCTTTAACATTGGACTAAAAACAAGCTTTCCAGATCCTGTGGGGTTACAAACCAGGCTGTCCTGGTCCTTGATACGTGACAGCCTTGACCTGACTGTGGAAGAGACCTGATCTAGGCTATTCCATCCTCTTACACTGTTCTTGTGGGAGAAGAATAACTTACCCCTATTTTTCTCCAAAAGAAAAAACTTTCCAGCCACTTCCTTTGACTATTTTATCTTTTTCTGCTATGTGTGTATTCTTGAGAGGAGGGACAGTGCATTGCATGTAGCCATAGTCACTTGGTATTCAGGGGAAGTTCAGAGTTAGTGAGGCGCCTCTAGAGCAGCTGCAAAGGGCCTAATATAAATATGAAGAGCTGCCGAGATTCATGATTGCACCTGGCTGTCCTGCTGCTTTACAGCCACTGCAAATTAATTCTTTCTGCATGCGAGCAACTAAGTCAAGTCACTTAAACCAGTGGCCTCGTGCTGTCCTCTTAGGAAAAGAAATAGATGATCTGCACTGTAGATACGTAGCCCTGTGCCAAGGGAGTCACCAGCTACTCTGCTGTGACCTTCCATGGGTGTTCCAGGGAAGAAATTTCAGTTTAAAGTTCAGCTCCTTATAAACCTTGATAAGGTTCAGTTACTGTCCTCTGGACCAGCATTCCCTGGACACGCAAAGGGAGTGTGTGGATCTGCTCCCCTGCCCTGGTAGAACTCCAGGTGCAGGAAAGCAGAGGAAACAACTATATATTTTTCCATTGGCTTCACTGGAGCATGCTGGCTGCAGCTGGAACAGCAGGGAAAAAAGGACATAGCTTGTTTGGGGAGGGACATTGTTCAAAATGGCAAAAGCTGCTTAAGAAGCTGCTGCTGAATGCCTGGTGACACAGCTACGTCCTTAAKGCCCCATTGCAGTAGGTGCTGAGCAAGCTCTTGCTCCCACAAGGAGCTCTGAGCTGTACAGCCATGCTGCCACCACGCAATGGACCGTGCCTCCCATGCCGCATAGTGTTAATGGAGAGATCACCCTCTTTTGCTTTCTGGAGTGTCTGATTTATAGACACATACATCCAAAGCACTGCAGAGGCCCTGTGCAGTGTTGGTGGCRTAGTATATCTAATCCCTGTAATGTATGCAAAGCTCTCAAAATGCTAACTTTTTATTTCAGTCTGAGAAAGAGAAATATATTCTCTCTGGACTAGAGACATCATTATCAGAGTTAATACTGTCAGAGAGAAATGTCTCAGGTGTGTTTCTGTTCTGTGCTATACTCCTGGGTATTCCTGCTGTGGGGGGATGATCCTCCAGCCTCTCTGAGGCCCAAGCGAGCCCTATTGCTTGTGGGAGCATCACTGAAAAATTAGCACATCTGCAAAGTGTGCCAAGTGCGATGTCTTCTAGGTCAGTTTGCAGCAACTCACTATACATTGCTGCTCCTTCAAACACATCTTTAGAGAAGATCAGTGGCAGGCAGAGTTAGGAAAGCGAAATACAGGGTTAGTCGGCTCCACTGAGGTCCAGGGTGTGGAGTCAGGACTCAGTTACTCCCCTGACATGATTTGTGAACTGAATCCCACACTTAGAAATAGGGCCAGAGCCCAGGCTGACACCTGAGGCATTACGCAGTCCTTCTCCCTTGCCAAGGCAGAACCAGGTCCTGAGACATTCCTGGCTGATATTTTTAAGACTTTTTAATGTGTCCTAATGCCTCATTAAATGACTCTCTAATATCCCTGGACGATCTAAGTTCCTATAATAGGTATTTCCTATTTAGACATATTACTGCACAACGGTTACATCCTTGTCAATAAAATAGCGTCAAGAAGCCAGAAGCTCCCACTTCCCAGGGAACAAGGCTAATATAGCAAGTAGGACCACCACCTGTGCTTTGCGTCCTGTCAAGAAGAGGACTGAAGGGGTGGGTGGAAGTCCCTCAGACCCCACATTGGTTCCCTACATCCTTGGTAGAAGGGGTAGTGTTAGGTGTCCTGCATCTCCCTCTGGAGTCACCTTGTTCCCTACAGAAGCCAAGGGGAGAGAGAGAAGTGTCTAAATCAAACAATTTGTGTCTTAAATGGCCTTAAATGGCCTGCAAACTTCCCTACCCAGTGCTGGTGTCTAACCGCCCAGGGGGCAGTGCCTTCGCTGGCTTCTGGGATCCAGCAGAGTGGATCTCACCTGAAGGAAATGAAAGTGAAATTGAATATTAGCAGAAAATTTGATGATATATTAATCCAAGCGTTATGAACCTGGTTGAGCACACAGTGCTACACATATACGCTCATGCTCGTTTCTTTTTAATGCCTGTGGCAATCATCTTTCTGCTTGACACAAGTTTCCTTTATCTGCAAAAGTAAAAAATGCTATTATTGCTGGCCATAAAATTATTCAGCCCTTTTATACATAGCTATAGTAGTTGAAGTGCTTCACTGATTTTCAAGGATGCAATCAAGGATTTGTGTGCAAACAGTGCGTAAATATGTACTTTTGTTACTCAGATGTAGTTTGTCTGTCAAATCTGTGGCCACCATGAATTTGCGTTTTTGCAGAAGTGGCTTCAGCAAAAGCTTTCACAAGACTCCCCGGCAGTAACAAATTCCACATTCTGTCTTCTGTCTGAATGAGAAATTTCTTCATTATCTCTTAATCTTCTTGAACGGAATTGTATAAAAAATAGGCACTAGTGAATTTTGCTGCAACATAAAGATATCTCAAAATCTTTAAAGAAATGCCCTATAATTTTCAAGGAAAGAGGACTCATCCTTGCTTTTCAACTACTTCATCAAACTAAGACCAGACTCTGCCATCTGCCTAACAAGAGTTTCTATGTGTTGATTTAATAAACATGTTATGGTACAAAACTGAAGAGCGTTAGGATTAGTACTAGGATCTGTATATATTGATACTAGGATCAATATATTGAAAGAACACCCCAACTCCACACATTTACAGTCATTTTTGATCTTCCTGGCACCAGTTTAGCTGTGGGGAAAAATTTAGACTGGACCTTATGCTCCTGGCAAGGATGGAGCATTGTATATAGCATTGTACACAGCATAGCATAAAAATGTATCCTGCTAAGGATCTGCTCTTGTATTCCCACTTGTGTTAGAGGAATCATTACAATAAAGGGCTGGGGAACTGGACCTTGCTGGAATTTTTCTGTTATGGCATTTCACTTAGGACAAGTCTTTTTTCTCTTCTGTGTTATTTATTAATAGGAAAGTTCCTAATATTAACATGATGCAGCTATTTCTACATCATGGAGATAAGCAGTTGGAGTTTTTTGCTTACTTCTGGCTAGGATGACAATGTTACTGCTCCATTTAAATTTGATGTTCAATTTGTATTACTCTAGAAAGGTAAAAAAAAATCCCGTTAAGAAATTATAAAAGGTCAAGTCACAGAGATGAAATACAAACTTCTGAAGCGAATTAATTCATTATCTTATCCGAACTCCCCAAACAACCATATTAATTGCAGCCTAATTCCTAATGACTGGGACAAAGAGGTGACATGTATCCTTGGAAGAGCTGAGTAACAAAACTTTTTGTGTTCAGCTAGCTATCCCTGAATATTCTTGCTCAGAACGCAGAGCTCAGCAGCAAAAAACAACATAGTGCTTTTGAGCTGCAGTAGTAAGATTTTTTCTTGAGTTAGCTGATGACCTTACCTCCGGCTCCTCTCAGCCTTCAAAGCACTAAAATGAGTTCAACACACATGGCATTTGTGTAATACTTCTCACTGAATAAGTGTGCTGTCAAGCATGTTGTTCAACTTCCCACGTCTCCTTACAAAGCTATTCCCTGCCTGTGAAAAGCAGGCTGCGTTCACCCAGATGTGTAAGTCATGCCTTGCAAACATCACTCCTTTCTGCCAGCGCCGCTTGTTTGACGCTGAGAAGACCCAGGCACCAAGGAGCTGCAGTGTGCTGGGTGACCTCCCGCACCACAGCCGTCCCTCCCTCTCCTCCCCAGTTCAGAGGAACACGTTTGGGACCTTGGGCTTATTTGATGCCTCTGAAGAGTGAGGAAGAAAAGTCTGGCATTTTGCTGGAAGAACCCCAGCGCGTAAAGGCTCCCATCATGATAACCGAAACTTGCAGTTAAGCAGGCAGAAGTAGGACAGGCCTGATGCTATTTGCAGACTGCTCTTCCAGGGAAGGGGGGGTGAAGGCTAATCAGCACCGGGGTTAAAGTTAACGTAGATGGCCACGGTGGGTGCCAGCTCCCCTGTTCCCAAGCAGAGGTTTTTATTTGACCTCTCCCGGCGATGTCTGCATGCTCTCAGAGCTTATTCTAACATAAAGTGCTACCAASCCATTCCTTCCCTATGTATTTTACCCGGGTAGCTGTTGCAAAGCCTTAGTCCTTGCATTACTCCTTTCTGCCCCTCTACATCCAGGGGAGCCCCACATAGTCTGGATCTCTCTATTAGGAAACTGAAGTCATGTTTTATACTTTACATGGGTGAATATTCAGCAGCCATGCGAAAGTCATGTTTGGGCTCAAGACTGATTTGATTTAAGACTCAATTTATCTTCATAAAAGAAAGTTTATGGTCGTACTTTTTTCTTTGGCATATAATCAAAAGAGAAGTGTTAAAACCTTTCAGGAAGAGTCATGTCCAAAGACACTAACCTTAGAAAACGGGGAACATTAAAACACAGTGTGGATATTTACCTCCAGCAAGCTTAAGTGTCCAACCTTTGAACCTCATCTGTGTAGGCTCATATTCAGCATCAAAGTGAATAATACGTGTATTAACAAAGAACCATATTCAAACTGCCTTCCTGAGGAGCTGAGTGTGAGGACTGCAATGTATTTTAATTCAAGAGAGCAGTGAGTGATTCGGCTGGCTGCCCCATTGCGGCTGCCTGCACGAGTGGCAGGGAAGTGGTGATGCCGGCCCAAGCAGGCACCCTGCCTGGCAGTCTCAGGGCAACGCTTATTTTCGGAGCGTATTTTCTGGGATTGCGATGGCAATGCATCGTTGCTGTGCATCGGGATGTGCTGTGGGTATAGGTGAGCTTCCTGAGACACAGCTGACCCTGAAGCAGACATCACTCCTCTTTTCACCAAGACGCTCCTGTTGCCCTCAAAACACAGGCTTTTGATGAGCCTGGACTGCATTTTGGGCTGAATGTATTCAAAATGGGTGAAGTGCAAATACATGGGTGTTGATTCAGGTGTTACGAGGAGTTGGGGTTTTGCAAAGAAGTAGATACAAAATAAGAAAGCCGTAACTCCCAAGTGTGGTTGGCAGATGGGCCATTACCCTTCACGAATTGCTGTGGCTCCAGTGTCAATACCAACTTTGTGCTCTGCTTTGATTCGTTATGTCTTTCTCAGATGTCACTATGGTGTGTGCTTAAATAAGATCCCCATTCCAGAAAGTTCATTTATATGGTATTTATATGGCGGAGACATCTGTCTCTTTCTTTCGTGAGCCTGTGTTCTGGTTTTGATTTAGTGTATCGGGTCCCTTTAGTGCCAAGAAAACACTCTGCTCCTCTCTGGCTGATAAATTCTGATGATTGCTCTCGTTCTGTTTTCTTATGTGAGGAGACATTTTAATACTGCCTTCTCATCCATCAAACCTCTTCTTCATCTCAGGGACTCAGGCAACTATCTATTTGGGAAGTGATTTCTTGTAAGTGTCATTTTCTAAAGGTGAACTCCTCCTGGCCACCGCTTTTAATCATATTTTAATGGCAAAGGGCTTGCAGAGACATTATGTAATCAAAAAGATGGCTTTGCATATCCTCCCAAGGGTTTTGCCACGGTTGGACTCAGCCTGCTTTCCCCCTCCCTTGCCTAGCAATCATGGAGAGGAAGGGAAGGGTGCTCTTCACTTCAAGCTGTATATTTTTCAAGCTCGGAGTTGGCTACTCACCCAAAATGTAAAGCAGGAAACAATTCCTGGAATCTGTGAGTCTCATCTCGAGAAGAGACGTGTGTTTACATTCATAACCACCAAAAGGATTTAATTTCTTACAATGAGTCTGTGGTTCACAGTAAATAGCTATTTGTCCTCCTGTCCAGGGAACAACAAGATTGCAATTGCTTTCTGCTGGCAGGAATTGAAGATCTTGCTTTTGTCAGTAGGTCTTTGATATGCAGGAGCAGCCATGCAGACGGCGAAAGCAGTCTTATAGCACTTCTCTGCACCTGGGCCACCTCGTAGTTGAGCAATTAGCAGGCTCTGGTTCAGCAGCCTCCAGAGACCGGTGACACCAAACATTGCTGTTCTTAATAAACAAGTGAAGAATAATGGGGTTAGGGACAACCAGAAATGTGCTTCAGCGCAGTTTGTGTCTGGGTAGCATCTATTTTTCTTTTGTTAGGCTCCATTTCAGGCACTTTGAGCAAAGCATCTTTTTTGAGTCTTGTATTTTCAAGCCAACAGTGTGTTTGGCCCAGGAGCCAGAGCTGGTGCTGGCTATTGGCCAGGAATTACAGAGAATACAGTTGGTGGATAATCAGTCCTTAAAAAACATTGAAAGAAAACTACCTTTGTTTCCAAATCTCAGTGCTTTGTGCATTGGCTGGTGCTGGAGGAAGGGCCCCTGGCACCGGGGAGGCGTTTTGCTCTGGCAGGAGGCATCACTGGGTGCAGAGGTGCAGCTGAGCAGTGTGTCGCTCCTTCCTCACCACCTCACAAGTTGCTGGTGAGGATTTGTGCGACAGATGGGCTTGAAATATTTTGCTGTTGCATCCTTTGATTTCTTTTTGCTGCTCCTTTCCAGCCCCACTGCAAATGAAGCTCTAAACTTCATCCTTCTCTTAACCCTAACCCTGATTTTAACCCTAAACCTAGCTGGGGCTGAACCATTGAGTTTTCCTCTGGCCATTACCCAGACAAAATATTTCTCACAGCCACCATCTCTGCAGCCTCTACTTTCCTTTTGCAAGCCCATTCCAGCCTCACTGCCATGAGAGTACTGGCATTTATTTCTTTCAACCCTGACCCTAAACATAGGTTGAGAAGTCCTCCCTGACTTGAATTAGGAAAAAAAAAAAGTTGTTTTTCTTTTCCTCTAGGGATAGGGCTAGAGAAGGGTTAGGATTAGGGGTAGAGGTAGAGTAAGGGTTAGAAATGGGTTAGGATTTGGGTGAAGGCTGATAGAAAGGGAAAGCTCTTGCTTTGCCCAGGGAGCTACAGCTTTTGGAACAGTTCCTAGTGACTTCCTCGCTCCCGAGATCCCCCAGGGAAACCCCTTTCTAGTCCACTGCAAGGAGATGATTATTTCATAACAAAATGAGGTGGTGCATTCCCGTAAAAAATAACTTGTTTCCTGGTTTCGTTCCAAGTACAGATGAAGCAGAGACAGATTTATCACGATTCCTTGTAAGACTTCATCTGAACGTTGGTTGCTTCATCTTAAACCATTTTTCTTTCTACAGTTTCCCTTTTCTGGCCCCAGGCATG
Source organism: Oceanodroma leucorhoa (assembly GCA_030449065.1). Lineage (NCBI taxonomy): Eukaryota > Metazoa > Chordata > Aves > Procellariiformes > Oceanodroma > Oceanodroma leucorhoa. Next base: position 2,241,114 of record JASVER010000009.1, on the reverse strand, counting down.
GAGAGCTGCAGAGGGCACCCAGACAGGGACCTTGTTCACAGCAGCGTGGAGCATCTCTCTGCCCTCTGACTCTGCAGGGCAGGTTTGTGTGCTATTTTGCTGGAGCAAAACAGGTCTAGTATGATTATGCTGGGCTGAATGCTCACAAGAATGGTAGTCTAAATACAGCAGTGACTGAGATGCTTATGTTGTAGCATCTCTGGGGGTGTAAGTCTTTGGGGAGTAAAGGTTTCTCTTATGGTACCAAATCCTTCTCTGAGCGTGGTGACTGAGAAAACAACAAATGGAAATGTGGATAGTGTATTAACACGATCACAACAGGCTGCTTCTCTTCCCTCACAGATGCCAGAGAAAGGAAATCTGAGTGGAGAGGGCCGGATATTGTTAAATCATTGCTGGGTGGATTCATGTACCTTCTGTTAATTTATCTTTGGGCCACCATTTTCTTCCATCTGCACTGAAGAACAAGTGCATAGCCCTGATCCCAGCATGGTGACACACTGTAGGCACTGTTGGAAAGACAGCTATTGCCGTATTATATCTGTTCTTCCCTTGTTCCCACAAGCCAGCAGAGTCGCTCTGGATTTCACAAACAGGGTCCCTTGTTTTGTTTTTTGTTGGTTTTATAATACCCTATATGAGCTCTTTGCTAAATTGCCACTGTGATTTTTTCCACTTACATCATAGTTTTTTAATACTTCAGTTCTGAAGTACCATAAAACCTAGATTAATAGTATAATGGGAATTTGGAGAGCTGTGACATACAAGCAGTAGCTGTCCATGAAGCACAATTATAATACTGAGCTAATCAGCACTGCATTCAGTTGACTAAATTCTCACCTTTTAAATGGCAGTAAAAAAACTCCACACAAGAAAAATTAAGAATGATGCAAATGCAGGGAAAAGTCAAGGTAAGTTCATCTATTTCCGTGGGCAATGTGTCAGTGCTGTCCTGTTGATTAAAGCCAGTACTATTATTGTACATCAAGCTCCTCAGCTCCTGCCAGTTTAAAGGCACAGGTAAGTAACACACGGCTCCTAACGGAGGAGTTTAGAATGGGATGGGGGGAAATGGTGTGCGGAAGCTGGCAGGGATGCTGAATACTGGCACCTCTGCATCTCTCAGGCAAAACTGCTTTGTTTGAGACCTGCTTCATCAGACCAATGTCCCCATGCAAGGTACAAATGATGGATGTCTTGCATTTCTACAGATTGTCTCTAAAGGTTTTAGGTTTTCTGTCACGGGCTCCCTTAACCTTTCATGTTACAGTGGTACATGTTCAGCAAATCTGAAGGCAGAACTGCACATGGGATAGGTCAGATGAGTCTTGGCCGATCTCAGAGTGTAAACTATATTTAAAAGGAAAATGCTGGCCTCCTTGATCTGTTCCTTACAGTTTTTTTCCCTTTTATTTTTAAATTTTGTGTCAAAACAGAGTAACTCCCAGAAAATTCTCCTCTCATCCTGTTGCTCTTCCAAACATGGGCTGTATTCAGGGCACAATGATGTGGAGTGGCCGTAATGAAGTTTTATCTCCTGTTAAATAGGACCTTTATCCATGTTAAGCTGCAATTTTAGCCTGGAGGTGGTGGCCAAGCCAGGCATGCCGGCTGCTCTTTGGCTATCGCACTGATTCCACACCCGCGACCAGTCCCTGTCCCAGCTCTGCCACTCTTGACCTTTTGGGACGTTATTAGTGGGTCATCACTCAACACGCAGACAACCATTCATATATTGGTTTCTAGCTTTCCCTCTCTATGCACAGAGAGACCCTTGAAATGCAAATATCCCTTGTGATTTTTGATCACAGGTGGTCTCTGCATGTGAGCGAGGTGGCATGGACAAAATAGTCCTCAGGAACATGTCTTGACCCTCCATTTCAGCAGTTTCTGAACTCCAGTGGCCTAGGACTCTGTCGTAAAAATCAACTAAGAAAGGCTGGATTATCCTTCACTGAGTGGAGCACATCAAGAGAAAATAAAAAGTGAGGCCCTGTTTTCATCCACAGAAGCTGTCATGATTTATTTGCTGTCGTCTGAATCTCCATTAAAAGGCATGCTGCCACTTCACCGATTTCTTTCCATTCTGACTGTCTCGTCCTTTGCTAATATTTGAGGCCTGGCTTGTTAGATCTGGATTTGAAAGCTATGTAGCCACCAGAGCCTGGCAGCGTGCTACCATTAACTTCTCCTGCCCAACGGGCTTTTGCTGGTCCTTTATGGAAGATGAAAACTGATGAATCAACTTCAGAGGTTTTCTGGATTGCACAAAACCCATCCTTCTTGTTACCTAAGTAAAGCAACAAGCCCTGCTAATGAACCCATCAGAGGAGGGATGCGTCTGCTGCTCTGTGGCGACCACATCCAGAGCAGCTGTGAACTTTTTGAGCAGCCATTTCTAATTTGGGAAGTCTCAGATTTATGTAGCTATTTTCTTGTTCTAAAAGAAGAAGTCAATACGTATTCACAGTTTGACCCCCATTAAGGGCCAAAGTGACGCCACGTTTCACCAGGAGAATGTTACTGCTATCAATTTTTCAGCTTTCCTACTTTATTTTCAGCGTGTCATGTCCCTTCATATTTAGCATGTGCTGAGGGACCACTGAAATTCAATTACTGCCTGTCACTGCTGTTTACATTGATTTATAGATCATCCATTTTGACAAGTTCGCCAAGCTTTAATATGCCTTAATAGCTTTATTGTTTATTAATAATAATGCAGGGGTCCTGCATTAAATGTCAGCCCTTTCCTTCGGCGGTGGGCCAAGGGCTGCGGRGGGTCGGCAGGTGGGTGCCCACGACGGGGCGCCTGGCAGCACCCGCCTCCCCCTGCCCAAACACCACCGGCACCAATTCCTTTGATTAATSACCTCCACAGATTTCCTTCAGGGCCTCCAATATGGAATTAAGAAGAGCTTGTCTAACAGATGCTTGTCAGGAGGACTAACATGCCCGGCCGTGCCGGCGGGGTTTTGGCAGTGCCGCAGGGTACGGCGTGCCGGCCCTGCCGGTGCCGCAGTGCCTCTGGGCACTGGGGAGCCCTGCAGCACATGGTGCCTGGCTTGGCACACGCAGACCATGATGTTCCCTAAAAAGGATGAAAATTAACACTGCCTCTGGTTAGCATATCTGAACAGAATAATTTAACCAAGACCATTATGGAGAACATAGAGGTGAAAAGTATACGTGCATCACAGGGCTTTTTTTATGGCAAGCTATGTAGAGTTTTATAATGAGGGCAGAGTTCGCTGGCAATTATTGCCTAGGAAAGTTTCCATGGATGGCTATTTTTCTTTCCTTTCTGGCCAGCTGGCTGTTTGAAATATCAATTTACCATAGGAAAAATTCTCCTCAAAAGCAAGAGTCCCCAGGCACCGTGGGTCAGGAATATTTCAATGGGACAGTGCTGTAAGAAGAAGAAATATCCTGAAGAGTAACATAACGTCTTGTATTTTTTAGGCATAAGCTGTTGCACACCGGTAGGATAAATGATGAACAGCAGCACATTTCTGAGTATTGTCTGCCTAAAAATATACAGGCCAAATTTTTCAATTGAAGCTGTAGCTGTTCGTTTGTGCGCAGGTTTGTGTGTTTTCCCCGCGCCGCTGTGAGCCGCCCCTTGTGGCCCTGAGCACGGCGGTGTGTTTTTCAGGGTTGTTTGCAATCCCGAGATGGCTGCAGAAGAAAGCTGCTGCAGCACAGAGGTGCGGAGCTGAGCTGTTTACCCAAGCTGGGGAAACATGAGGTGCAAAGTCTTTCCCAAAAAGCAGCTATCAGCAGTTTAGGTTCCATTGCACAGCATTGCTCTCTCCTGTGAGCTGCTGACAACGGCAGCCGAGGACTCCCTGCTTTGAAGACCCTTCCAGAAAGGTTCCTCCTTCCTGATATCTTGCTCAGCAGTGCTGAGCACCTTCAGAGAAATAAAATTATGTGCTCATTTCTGCCTCGGTCGGCTGCATTTCCCCAGGAGCATTAGTTCATATATTCCTCTTGCCTTGACTGAAATGATGAGAAATGGATAGCACTTACACTCTGTCTTTCTCTCACGCACACGCACAAATACACACATAGACATATTTAAAGAGACAGCTTAAAACTTAAGTTGTAGCCCAGGAAAAACAATTAAAGGTGATTTTTCTTTTCTCCCTCAAATTCAGTTTTCGAAGTGAATTCAGTGGGAGTTGCCACTTTTGCTGATGAGATGTGACCTGTTTTAATCACTGCTGTCCACTGTCAGGTATGTCAGGCAATCTAGCTTCAGGTGCATAATGGCAAATTATTATAGAGACAGAATGATTTTAACTTTCTAGACAGTGGGAGCATTCCCAGAATCCATTACTGCCTGATTAAATTACCCAGATTTCTGTGTGTGAAGGTTTTGTACAGCAGCATGTAATCCACGAGAGTAACTAATCATATCATATTGATTTAGATGCTGCTAGAATGGGAAATCTAATTGTAATACTGTGAAAGCTTCCTGGGGAATCTGTACTAATGATTGCATTTGTAATCCCATTTGCAGGTGAAAGTTCTGAAGCGCAGCTGTGAGATGAATAGCAATGACGCCGGTTTGGACACAGCCCTGCAAAATCAGGTTGCAAAAGATGAGACGGGCAGAGGTGGTCCCGATGACTTAGCAGCAAGTATCCATCCTTCTGGTTTTCTCCACTGATGCTTTCTGTAACTTATAGAAAAAGGAATGTGCAGATAAAGGTGAGAAAGGCGGCAGGATTCAGCCCCCTGTCCCGCTAAACTTCAGCGTTCATCCCAGGAGCCAGCACTGCGCTCTGAGCTCTGCTGTGGTTTTGCTGGGACACCACTTCTTTGCTCTCTCTCTTCTTTTTATCTGAGGACAAACACATTTGAAAAGCACTTTTCATTCAGSGGAATGAAATACTCACCTGGTTTTCATTCGAATTCTTTACTGTTGTTTTATTCTTCTTTAAATACAAATTTCTACAGCGCGTCTTTTGTGTTCGGTGACTTCCAGCAACTTGATCTGCCTTGACCTTTCATGTCTGTGCTCTGGCAATGTTATCCCCCCCCTTTTTTTTCCTTTCTGGAATATGTGGGCTATTAACATGTGAATTATATGAACTGCTTTTTATCTTTCCTCTTTGTGGTACTACAGCAGAGCTGTATAAATATAAAGACATAATGTGATGAATTGTTTAGCTCACTTACTGTCATGGGATTTTTTGTAGCTGTTGTTTTTTTACTTTCCTGACCTGTTTATAAAGAAATATAAATAATCCTACCAAGCTAACCCTTGCATCTCTGCACACGCCAGAGCCTGTGAGCTGGTTTGATGGGTAAAAGGGCACAACTGCTTGGGAGAAGAGCTGCCCACCAGGCTTTGATGAGGGCTTGAAACACTCGTGTAGGTCAGGTGCAGTAAGCCTTCGGTTTGGGAGACAGGTCCCTGCAGGTCACTGAGAACCTCCTTTCCAACATGCAGTGGGTCTTAACTCACTTTCCCTCTTTGGCTTCCAGTGGCATCTGATTTTTGAGGACCAAACAGCCATGCCCCTTACAGGTGAGGTCTGCTTTTGACTCTGGGTTAGTGCCTGCTTTTGGAGGATCGTGTTGGAGATACCCTCGTCCTTCCCTTGCAAGCTGACTCTGATGCCAGGCTGGCTTTCACAGCCTTGTGCCCTCTCCTGCTCACCCTGGAGCGCACATCAGGGAGCTGCCCAGGGGTAGGTGTGCTGCCAGAGAGCACCCATCACCTGGCCAAGTACCCCAGTGGGATGAAGAGCAGCGCCTGGGACAGGGATTTTCCCAGGGAGCCAGCCCAAAGCAGGACTAACGGCAACAGAGATAAACCACAAATTTAATATGCATCCTTCTTGCAGGTGCTCTGCAAACTCACCGAGTCCTGCTGTGCATCGGAGCTTGTGTAAGGGAGGGCGGTGGCCCAGCTGCCCCCCATGAGGTGGGGACATCACCGCTGCAGCAGTTCAGTGCTCCCCAGTTTGCTCTTTTAGTCTTTGCTTTGGGTGAGCAGGTACGAGGCAGGATAAACCAGGGCCCTGGGCTTCAAACAGGTTTTAAACTTTTTTACAGTGAAACATTCATTATTTTTGTTGCAGTGTATTTTCTTACACAGTTCAGATGTAGTTTAATCCCAGTCACAACAGAGATATTGAGTAATATAAAAGACATAAGAAAACTCTGAGAGTTTAAAATAAACCCCTATATAGTTCCCAGTCATGAACAGACACTGCCTTTATATTGGGGAGATCAACAAAATTGAAAATTAGTTAACCACAATCTAAATAACATTTAGGATATTCAGTCAAGTATAGGAAAGCATTTTGGAAGAAAGTTTAATAGATGACTCCTATCCTGTCTATTAGGTGTCACTAAAAGCCATAGGTGTTTACTCAATGTAGAGACCTCTCAAAGTTTTAGGTAGCATTTGAATTTAGGATAAACTACAGTTTGGTTCCTTGACAGGTAAGCAAAGGTCTAAATGCCTTGGAAAGCCATGCTGTGGATGATTATTTCTGGTAATATGGACTCCCGACAGATGTGGATCGTGTTTCTGAAGAGGGTCTGTGACCCAAACCAGCTCCTGAGGTAGGCGTGATCCCTGCCAGGCAGGTACGGGACGAGACGGAAGGAAGAAAGCAAGCAGGCAAACAAGCCAGGTTGATGTGCTGTGATCCTGTACTCAATGACCACTGTAAATGTGTCATTAAAACATATTACACTAAAAATATACACAGATTTTCTGCATCACTGAGTTCTTCCCGGGGAACCATCCAGCAGCGCCCCAGATTGCTGCTGCTGCTCGACAATGGGCAATAAGATGAAGAGCATTTAATGACACAATTTAAGTTAAATCACATTTAATACAAGATCATCAGATCCTGCCTTACTGTGAAATGACACCCTTGTTTCCACCATTATATGAGATATACTTTCCGAAAGTCTCAGATTTCCCTGACAGAGATTTCCTTGAGGTCTGAAAAATGCGGAGCAGATATAGAAATGCTTTAATGAATGCAGTCTCCTCTATTCTATTGTATTACTTGCTCCTCTTTTTCTGGGCTGGGAAAAATCAGTAGTGAGACTGGGAGTCTCAAAGTGATGCTGCCATCCATCCAACCATTTCAATTTCTCTGGAGATTGCTCTGTGTCTATCAACGTAGAACTGGGTTGAGGTTTTAAGCTCGTACGCTCCCACCAGCTCCGCTGCCTCCTTGTCAGTTGGCAGACCTGCGATCTGAGCTATTGTCTTTCTGATTTGATTTTCACATTTCCCAGTCTTTGGTCTGTGACGCTCTCCCGGTAGGTGTCTGAGGACTGTTTTCCAGCGTACATCGGAGCCGAGCTGTGCTCCGTGCGGAGGCGGTGCTCAGGTCAGGCGGATGAGCCACACCATGCCTTGCTGAGCTACCCTACATTGGGCTTTCCTTATAAACACCCATGCCACTGTAGCAATTCCTAGCCTACAAATAGGGCTTTTTTAATTCACAACACTGGAGTGACTGAAAATAACTTGGGTAAAGGGCGAACAGAGTATTTACATATATGCTTAAATTGATAGAAAATACAGTAAGTATAAGATTGAAGGAAGCATTCAATAAAGGGTCCCAGCAGGAAGGCTCTTTCTTTTGCCCACAAGACCAGAAGGCATGGTCCACTCATGCTGGCATTTTCAAAGCTGTCGCTGTTTCTTTCTTTCACTGCCCAGCCTGCGCCAGTGGCAGGTTCAAACTGCGAGGGTGCTGCTGCCACCCAAAGCTGCTCAGAGAGTAAGTGCGAGGCGATGGCCAAAAATACTGTCAGAAGTTTTCGGGAGGGATGTGTGTGTGGCTGGAGGGATGGCATCTTCCAGGGCAGGTGGACCTGCTCACCCAAAGGGCAGTGAGGGACGAGCAGAAAAGGCATCCAAACGGGGTCTGGCTTCACACCCTAAGCTGAAGGCCACCAACAGGGTCTGGCTTTGCACCCTAAGCCAAAGGGCACTGTTCACCCTGAGATGGAAGTTGCCCAGCTGAGAGGAGTGACACCTCTCCCTTTACTGGCCCGCTGCCCTGTGGGATTTTCACTCCAGCTAGGACTGACTCAAATCCATGTCCCTGAAGGCAGTTTTGTGTGAGGTCTGAGGTTTCTTAAAACAGCAGTCAGAAAAAAAATCCATAGAAAATGCCAAATCAAAAGGAGATGAAATCCTATAAGCTAAAACTGCTGAGTTTTGCACAGTCCTCCTGTATCATTACAGAAGCCATAAGGGACAATCTTGCTGCAGTGGGGTGTCATGCATGGGGTGCTGCAAGGAATCCCTGGCTGCCTGATCGCTTGGCAAAGGCAACCGTGTCAAGCATTTTCTCTGGGATTCCTGCTGTGATACTTCCCAGACAAACAGGGTTACTCCCATTTCATGCTCAGTTTGCATGTTTGTTTCTTCAGAAAGGGGAGATTTTTTTTTTTTGTTATGTGCTTCCCTGTAATTAATCTGTAGCACAGATATATGCTCTCTTGTGCTACGTTTCTGTTTCCCAGTATATTCAGTTTTTATACCTCAGTCAAAATATTACCTCCCCCTGCAAAAGAATTATTTGTATAATCAGATTAGTGCTGAATTTATACTGAGTCTGAAGTACAGCTTTACTCACTTGATTATTCAGTTTGCTATAAATGTTGGGAATAAATTCCAAGAGAGTGAATCAAGCAATTTCTTTTTTACTACCCTTATACATATTTCTACTTATTTGCCATGCACCTTTACTACACCAGCTCTAGGTGTTCAGAGTAGACCAAAAATGATGCTTAGCAAGACTGTAGGACCTTTCTGAATGCAGAGATAAGAGCTTTACACAATTTTCCAGGTCAAAAACTCCTTAAGTTTCCATGAACTTTCTTCTGAGGTAAGAGCTGGGAGGGTTTGGGCTTTTTTTACACCCAGATTTCTCATCTGTCTTGAAGAGAAGTTATGACAGTGAGCAACTTACCTACTACTGCATTAGTGACAACACAGTTGCGTTAACAGCAACATGGGTGTATTCATCCACCTCACCCATTAGTTCAACGTGACTCACAACTTTTTTGTATGAACTTCTATATGCTCAGGTCATGTTGAAATTATCCAGGTTAGATTGATGGTGTCTCTGCATTCTGCAAACAGTGCTCGCTGTGAGTGGTACTGTTGATTCTAGAGTTAAAGGCAGGGGTTTTAGGGCATTTCTAGGGCAAATATGCTGGATATGAAATATGGATATGAGTGTGGTATGAGTATGAACTGAGAAGATGTACAAGCAACATAATTCTTACAAGTCCTAAGAGGCTTCTTTATTTCATAAAAATTGAGAGGACTGTTCCTTGGGTGTTAGTGAAAGAGTTAATAAAGGTAGAGCCTGAGGTTGCCAAGTTATTAATTTTCCATTCAGGAATGGGTTGCTCTGMATTCAATTACCCAGCTGCAGAAGTGCTTCCCCATATTTGATGGCATCTTCTTAAAAGTGTAAATGATGGTGCGCACATGACTACAGGCTAATCAGGAATGAAAGGCTTTGCATGTTACGCCAAGGTTGGCCGTTGCAGAGCTTGCCGTACCGCATGCCAAGATCCGATGCCCTGTCCCCGCAGGACGCCCTGTCCCTGAGCGGCGGGGAGCAGCGCCCGGTGCAGGAGCCCGGCGTCAAGGTGAATCGATAGCACAAATCAGAGGGCGGCCACTTCCCAGAAACCTGCTGTCCTGCTGGCAGCTGAACACAAGCCGAAATAACCTTCCTGCTTACTGCACCTGAATCAATGCTTGAAGGACAGGGACGATAGCTGGCTGTAAAAAGCAGAGGCTGATTTTGCTGCAGACAAGCTAAGGAATCTGTTTAGGAGAACATTGGCTATGAATATCAGGGGAAGACAATGGGATTGCAGTGATGATAAGCTATTTGACTTTTTTCACGTATGCTTTATCAGCATATGAGTTTGGATGGATGAATATGAAAACGATACCTTTAGTATGAATTTTTCTCTTACAGTTCACAATTTTTAAGGGTCTGGCAAACTCACTTTCATATAAACTTCCATCAAAAGCAATGGTCAGGCTTTCAATATGTTGCTTTTTCTTTGGGATTCACCAGACCTTGAACTAGTTAATCAATATTTCTGAGTTACTAGGAAAAATGTACTTCATACTCTATTTCCTCCTGCTTTCTAGTAGCAACACARACATCACGCTGGAATTGAAATAACCCCCTCCCAAACTGAGAAATGTCCTGTGAATACTGGGGATCCTATGAGGAATACAGTTTCCTGGGGAAATAACCAATGGGCAGTTTGCTGTCCAAAAACTGCACCCACGGTGACTTGACATCTCACCCTGCCTGGTGATGCACTGAGTGGCAGTGGTTATCTTTGAATGCCGACGCCGCTCCCATCGCAGCCAGCCAACCCCCAGGGCCRCGGGTGGCACAGAACACGCGTACGGGGGGCCATTAGCCATCCCTGCCACGGCTCCAGGGCATGGGGCCGGTGTCCCCGGGAGGTTTACATATCATTCCCCAGCAGTAGGGAAATATTGTATAAAAAGCATTTCTCACTGTCTGGTTTAGTTTTCAGTGTCTCGAGGGATGGAGTTGACAGTGCTCGCCTCGGAAGAGTCCCTCTGGGAGATGAACAGTCAAATCAGGTCCCCATGGCAAGAAGCTCTCCTTCAGTCCCAGCTTCCCTACCCATAATGTCTTTCTTATTAATTTCACTCCTAATAATATCTCTGTGTATAAATAATTCTACTCTCTCCTCTGTTTTCACAACCATTAGAGATTTACAGAGACTGAAAGAAGTGAGCTATGCACTGAGAATATTGTAAAATGGATARAAATGCACTCCTAGAAATACTACTTTATACTGGCATAACCCAGGGCCCCCTGCTCAGCCAGGTGGGACAAATCTTGATGCCCTTGCAAAGCCAGAAAGACCATAGCAGCAYGGATGGTAACACATCCTTTTATGCTATGGTGTGGTATATTTTTTAAGATGTATGGTAAGGGATGCTTTAGCCTTCTGTTAAGACAGATGTTGTTTTTTAAACATCAGATCAATCTGAGGACATGCTACACTCTGTTTTGTGGGGGTCAAGCTCTGAATTACTATTAGTAAATAATAATAGCTAAATAGTCTGTACTTGATTTACCTATTCAATAATGTCCCAGAAAAAATACAGGGCTGCATGTGCGTTCAGATGTTCAAGGGAACAACAAGGACCAATCCAAATTTCCTGACTGGTTTAGGGCACTCCTAGTTGGCAATCCTTGGCTAGTAAACATTCATGGGTGTCAGCACTGGTAGACAGCAAAATTGCTCTGTAAGGTAACATCTAGAAGGTAAATATTCTTGGTCTTACTTTCTTGGTGCCTGTTTTATAAGGTCTTTACAGTGAAATTGAAGTCTAGTAAAAATAACATCTTTCTTTCCCCTCCCATCTGAATATCTCAAAGTTGTTACACTCGCATAGACATTTAGCATCGTCTGTCAAAAATACTGTCACCTCTATCTCAGAAACAGTGAAACCAGGGCCCAGAGGAACTGCTGAAAGTCTGCCCTGGGTCACAGATTGAATAGATCCAAAATGTAAGAGTGAGAATTGAGTTTCCCTTAACTCAAGAAGATCCTCCCTCTCTGGACAGAAGAGAGAGTGTGTTAAACTCCTCATATTTAGTGGCATTGTTGGCAAAATTCTTCACAGCAGTTGAGAAGTCCAAAGAGTAGTAACTGGGATGTGGAAAACCTCTTCCTTTTCCATGCTGTGATGATAGCAGCCGTGATAGAGAGAGCTCGGTGGGGATTTGTCCTTTCTGTATCCATATTGCTTAGGCACTGGGGACCGAGGGGTTTCCAGCCATCAGCAGCTACTGCCAACCCCCACCTCTCACAGCCCCGCAGCCCCCGTGGCGCCAGGGAGGGTGAAGGTGGCTGGTCACTGCACAGGTGGTGGCACCTGGGTCACATTTGTCCTGCAGACACACGCTCCTGGCAGCTGTGCTTATTTCAGGGGGTTATTTCTATTTTTCTCCCGGTAGAAGAGGACAAGGTTGACAGCCGTGACACACAGTCTCTTCCTCAGGCTACTCCTCCAGAGCTGCTTTTCTCAGCTGCAATCTCAAGTCATTTTAAATAACTCCCCAGCAGCTCTAGCACGCAGTAATGTGATTAGGGCACTAACTTCTCTGACCATATTGCTTCATATTGCATTTTAGACAGTAAATGCATTCCTCCCCTCGGAGCCACCTCTCCCAGCTGCCCCAGGTGCCCGAGATGTTTATAGCAGCACATGAATTCATCGCAGTTCCCCTATGGCAACAACTGCACTCGTATTCACCCTCTCTCTTACCATTGACAACAGGGATCCTGGAAGMTTTGCACAAAAGCAACTCCCCTGACATCCCACATCTCTCTCTTGGAGGGTGCTGAGGTTTCGGGCCGAGGCAGTGGTMGCGGCAGGGACAGGACACCGCGCTGGCCGCAGCAGGCAGCTGACGATGGGACAACTACAGAGCGGAGAGCACAACAATTAAGCAACACATTCTGTTTCCAGCTACAGACAATATTTTCACAGACTGTAAAATCGCTTTTCTTAGCAGCAGTTTTCCTCTTTCGTGATTTAGTACCTATGGCGATGACCGTTTAAAGTCATATTTATTTTACAGGTAGCTTTAAAGAAATCTCTGGTAGAGTGGCTGGAACCTCTTGCCCTTTGAGGAGGATGGACTGTGTTTCTTTCTGCAGAGCATTGGCCCTTAAACTGGTGCCTATGGAGCTGTSAATATTTCGCTCTGGGCCAGGATTATTGGGGGAAAACCCCATCCACCTTGGAGAACCCACATTTCCCTGGGGAGATCTCTTCTTTCACTACACATGATSAAGTAATCAAGAGAAACCCTTCTAAGAAAATAAATGTCAGAGAAATGAGATTCCTGAAGACGGTTGTAGTTCAACCACATCTTCACTYGAAGCAATTTGACCCTATGTCACTGACTTAATTTTCCTTAAGGAAAACCAGTAGGCAATGTGGTGTCACTGAAGGAACCAGCTAGTGAGGGCCTGGGCAGTCATGCTGCTTGCTGAGGTCTGGGCTCCTGTGATCAGAAAAGCCCTTCCATTTAGCAATAATCTCTTAACTAGAGTATGCTCTAAAATATGCAGCTCTGTATATGTTAAAGTAATGGTTCTCGTCTTAATACAGCTGGTTAATTTTTCCAGTGGTCTTCTCCTCCATTGACAATTATGAGCCCTATAATGTAAAGACAAGCTAGGGAGCTGGGCTTTATATATGCTGCAAGATGACATATTTAGTATCAGCTGAGTTTTCCCAAGGTATTGTAGGATGTTGATAACCAACTGAATAATACTTTGGGTCTGCAGGACAACCTGTCTGAAAAAAGGTTTATCATCGTCTTCATATATAACTCTTGTGACAATGTGTCATGTGCAGATTTTATGGGGAAAAGCTGTCTTCTGAGATTCACTGCTATATATAATTTTTACACAGGTTTATGTTTAGTGGCACTTACTAGTGACTAAGATAGAGTGGTAGTCTTTACCATGAAATGAAGTTGTGTGAAAGCTTGGCAGTACAAYCACCGCATTCCCTGTTAGGCTGGTGTCATCCCATGAAGTACATCCAATACTCAGATGCAACAGACCTATCCTATCATTTGGTTAAATAATTATTTCTAATGGGAAGGGGAAATCACTTCATAAAAATCATATACTCATAGAGTAATTTAGGTTGGAAGGGACCTCTGGAGGTCTCAGAGTGGGGCTAGTGTCAAAGGAGAGCAGGTTACTCAGGGCCTTGTCCAGCTGAGCTTTGAACATCTCTACAAATGGAGACTCCAAACCAGTTTGGGCACCCTTTTCTGGTGTGCAATCATTCTCACTGTAAGTTTCTTTTTCTTGTGTCAATCTGCAGCCKGTGCGAATTGACTGTGTATCACTGGGAAGAGCCTAGATTTGTCTCCTCTGAGGTACCGGAATCCAGTACTTCCACATCAGGGAAGGGATGACAGCAGTGCAGTCCCCTTTGTCCTGCTCTTCTCGAGGCTAAACTAACCCTGCTTCCTCAGCCTCCTCTCATGCATGACATGCTCCAGACCCTTAACCATTGCAGTGGCCCTGTGCTGGATTTCCTCCAGTTTATCCATACTTACACTCTTCCAGCTTGTTGAGGCYGCTCTGAATGTCCTCCCTGTCCTCCTACACACCCTCCTGCCTCCTAATTCAATGTCGCCTTGCTGAGAGTGCATCCCCTCTCATCAGTCAGGTCACTGATGAAGGTGTCACAGAGTACCAGCCCCAGTATTGGTCCCCAAGGAGCACCACCTGCAGCTGGCTCCTGGGTGGACTTTGAAATGCTAGCCAGTGTCCTTTGAGCCCAACAGTTGAGCAAGTTTTTACCTCTCTTCTTGTCCATCCGTCTACTCCATGGACTAACCCCCCTTACCTGGCTATAAAGTTACTATCTATGGGACAGATTGTTGAAAGCTCTGCTAAAGCCAAGGTAAACAAAACCCGTTGTCCTCCCTTACCACAGAGCTAGACATTGCAGCACAGAGACAGTCAGGCTGGTCAGCAACCATTTCAGGCTGGTCAGCAACCATTTGCCCTTCTTCCTTTGTCTTCTAGCACAGGGAAAATTTCTACAGGATGTCACATACATCTCTAAAGAGCACGGGAGATGCAGTGCTCCTTTCTCCAGTGGGAAGGATATGCAGAGACGCGAATCTCCACTGCTTTCCTCTAAAGACTTTCAGGACGTGAAGTCTTTTCACCGCAGTGAAGAAATTGAAGCCGAGTCCAGCACCTAACTCCTCTTAGAGACAGGTGACGGCTGAGCACGAGTGCTAGGCTGTAACAGTCTTTGCCATCCCAGATTTTGAGGTTTCTGAGAAAAGATGTATCTGACTCAAACAAGACCTTGCTTTGGCTTCTCAGGGCCAGCCCAAGCCAGAGAAGTGCTCTCCACTGAAGGCAGCAGTGTCAGCTGCCAAACCCTCATGTCTCTGTGTTGCAGGGGCAAGAAATATTCTTATTACTCCTGTCACCATTATTTACATACTTACGTTATCACTGCACTCACAGACCAGGGCTCCCAATGCAGGACACCGCAGAAAGACTAAGATAAAATGATGGCCCCTTTCCTACAGCACTCACATCCTAAGCCACTATTTTGTTTTCTGCCAAGTGACTGCCAGGTGCAGCTCTGTGTATATGTGACAAGCCTGAACATTTTTTAATTTTTTTTTTTTTTCAGAATTTAAAAGATTTGCTGCAATAAAGAGCTTTATTTTATGGCTAAGGAGTGAGAAGGAGAACTGCCTCAGCATGATTAATTGTGGAGTACTGCAGCCCCAGTGGTGCTGACTCACCTCGGTAACCTGAGGGGGGTCACAGCATCTCTTACCTCCCTGCGCTAATCAGGACCCCATTTCTTTTAACAGTGGAGGGATCGCCAGGTCCAGACCTTCCAGCTCTGTTCTGCTTAAATGTCTGGACAGGATTTATCATTTGCACACCTTATTCATATTCTCCTTCTTTCTCTTATCTCTGAGGATAAGGCAAAGTGCTTTTGCCGGGACTGTTCATCAGACTTTATTAATGCACTTATGAACTGGGGTGTTGTAAGCTGTGGAGGTGGCGCAGAAATATTCATCCATTTTATTTAAATGATTATCTGTTAGTATAAGGGCAGTAGCCAGCCAGTGTAAGATATAAGCTCAAGCCGTATCTCAGGGGGAGATAAGCACCTATGAAAGACAAGGTTAAATCTGGAGAAAGCAGTGGCAGCAAGTATTGAGAAACACAGAGCACAGACTTTTCAGAAAGGTGCTGTTATTGTTGTTTATTGATCACTGTTACCAGTAAGTGTAAAGACCATTGATGGATAACATTGGGGCAGATAGATCAGAGTAAGCTAGCAAGGATAAAACAGAGTTTTGTTAGGATCAGCTAAGCTAGACAGGAAGGAGACATAATATTCTCGTGCTCTCTTCCAGTTCTCTGTCTCTGTAGGATTGTCCCTTGCAAAATATTCTCTCTGCTGCCTCTAAAAATAGAAATTGAGTAGACAGAAACTGGATATCAGTGTGGAGGCATTAAGAAAAATGCATTTAGCCAAACTGATGCAGAGAAGGGACACAGCTTGAAGAAGAGAAGATCCTTTCTTTAAAGGACTGCTTAGTTCAATAGAGGGGAATGCCACAAAACTAGAGGACCATCTTTCATTTCCTCAGGTTCCTCCTTGCTAAGATTTATCATTTGAGGGCTGTGGCTCACATCTGATAGACGAATGTCTGCTCTTCCATTAGGTTACAAATCTTCCACTTCCTTTAAGAAACATCTTGCTTGCCTGAGCCTCCTGAAATCCCAACATGATCCACGCTGTTCGGCTCTCTCCCGCAGACCACCCTGGTGGGGATGTGCCTTTGACAGCCTGCTGTCAGAAGGATTTCCCTGCAGGCAAATTCTCTTTTTAAAATTCTTGACAGAAATGTCTTTTGAAAGGTTTCATTTTGTAAGCGTCTTTCATTTGCTTCCGTACTGAAACCTCCTGAAAACTGGATTACCTTCCCCTGGATGTCTCTAGTGGGTGTTCTTGTACCCCAAAAAAAGGGTGCAGGTTTTCTGGTCTGATTAAAGGAGCAATTTAAATTCAGCAGACATCTGGTAAACACGTCTGAAGATCTACAGTATGTGACATCTTGAAATAGCTGGAGTAGATTCTACAGCGTTAATTAGGAATTACGTATGTGTCCAAAAAATGTGTAAATAAAGTACCACAAGCTAAGAACGCTGAAGATCACAAAGAGTGAAGGTACTCAGCAATGCCTAATTAAAGAGACTGCCAGTGTAACTAATTAATGAATCTTCTTTTTCAAGCTGATCCTTCTAATTGACAAGGCTCTAAAATGTGACTTTTTCATATTCATTGGAGATCAGGCACCTAAAAACCCTCTCCAGTTAGAGAACGAAACAAATAAATGACACCTGCACCATGACTAATGCCCTGCGTGGTCAGCAGAAACGGGGCTCGGCTGTCCAGCAAGCCTGGAGAGCAGGAGGCTGTCAACCACCTTTATGGACATTGGTCTAAAATGGTATGTATGGCTGCTGCCTGAAAGCTTACACAACTGGGGTAAGTTCTGTCCTAAGCAGAAGCTTTCAAGAAGCTTAAACCTTTTTCTTTTCTATTACCCTGTTTTTTTGAATTTAAACAAATGAGTCTAATATAGACAGCACGGTGCGGGAGAAGATATGTTCATAAAGCACAGTTAGAGATGCAGCCAAGTGCAGTAGAGGGACCTTGACATTGAAGACACCGCAATGCCTCTGAACTGATGCTTTGTTTCCCAAATAAATCACAGCTACCAAAGGAGGAGACAGCTTAGAGGGTGGCTGTAAAGACGCTCTGTTAAGAAGCAGAAACTGTTGGCTGTGATTAAAGGAATGTGAATAACTTTGAAGGTATCATCTGCCCCACAAGTGGGACCGTGAGACCACTCATCAGCTCATCAATTATGATGAATAGCTCAGGGGAGGAGAATGTCTCAAATGGGGTTAATTTCTCTTGGGATTTTAAAAATGATGGACACAGCTGCCCATCCATGGTCCTAGCAGATGAACTCACACACCCTCATATACACATATGTAAATATATATGCATATGAGTGACACACACCACATCTTTGATGTATTGAGAGAAAAGATGCAGACCCCTCTCCCTGCTCCCAAGGTGGCCATTGATTTTGTCCATTGCTGCAGAGGTAGGACTGAAAGGAGAGATGTTACCGGCACACAGGGATGTAACGTATTGAGCCAAAGTTTATAGCTCTTTATTGTTAGAACTGTTGTTACTGGAAGCTCTTTGGAGGCTGGTTTAGAGGGAAATTACAGTTTCTTCCTTTTTTTTTTTTTCTTTATCTTTTTTCAGCAGGGAAGGGGAGAGATGATGTCCTACATTTGTTTATTATATTCAAACACCAGCGCGAAGATTTGTGTTCAGCGTTACTGTGTGAGCAGCTTGCAAAGTAAAATTGTTAAATGCCTGTGTCTGTAGCTTTGCCAGTAAGTGGTGCTAGCCGCACACTTTTGTAGCCCTTCCATGCAAATTAATGGCAAGGCTACAGCGGGTCCCATTTTAAAGGGTTATGTTCTTTGATGAAAATATGCAAATAGAAAGTGTTTGAACACCACAACTTGGGAAATCATCCTCTGATCATTTTAGGGCTGGAATAGGCACGTTTGACGGAACAGTGTCCGATTCCTTAGCCATTTTTACCGTTACTGGTCACGGCACGCACAGGCTCTGAATATGAAGGGGCTCGCGTTTTTACCAGCATTTACCTGTCTTGTGCACATACTGTGTTTGCTGAGCAAGCACAGATTAATTTTATATATACTTATGCACATCTATACCCTGATGCTGAATATGTGCCTAGACTGAATGCTGCAGTGCTCGGACCTGCTGCAGTTTTGGATTCATGCGCGGGTGCCCCGTTACTATGGGGATTGGCTCCGCAGAGTCCTGTGACAGTAAAATCCCGGGCTTGTGCCTAGTGATCCTGGGCGGGTTAAAAGGCAGAGAACCCTTTTGAGGGGGGAAAGCATATTTACCACTCAAAAMCATGCTAAATGGGCATATATTCACCTGCATGCTTGAGTGGCTCCAAAATAGGGAAAATATTAATCCCACCATCTGAGTAGCACTTATCAGTACAGGATTCGCTTAAGAACGTTTTCTATTTTGGTCTTTTCAAGGAGGGGTGAGGCTGCACCGGCAGCTGGTGGGCAGCTCGGGGAAGTCTGCCCGCCAAGAGAAATAAAAATGGAGGTTCAGCTAATGATGAGACACCAGCAAACRTGCCTGGAGGCGAGGGGCTGCCCAGCTGTTGGGGCTGGTTGGGGCTCGAGGCCAGGGATGGCTTTTTACTGATCCTGCCGGATCCCCCTCTGCAGCAGGGGGACCCTCAGAGGCCAAGAGCCAGGGGCTCCATGGCGCCTCCAAAACAGACCTGGATCTGATTTCTGTTGGAATATGTGAAAAAAGGGACTGGTGGGCATAGATGGCTTTACGGGATGGGCTCCCTGCATGCTCTGACTCAGGGTAAATACCCATTAATTTCAGCAAGAGGGGCAGGACCCTCTATATCTGTTTACTTATGCATCAGAGCCGTGGGGATCCTCAGGAGGGAAGGGCTATAGCTTTTTTTCCTGACAGTGCCAGAGGAGGGAAGCTCCAACAAAGTCAAAAGCAGCCTGAGTTTTGTACCAGCAAATTTTGCACCTGGGTTTTCTACCTCCTTTGCTCTCATGCTACATTTTGGTGCTCTCCAGAGTCAGCCCCAAAAGAGGACAGCTAGAGCGAGACCCTGCTCTCTGAAGAGCCACCACCTGCGTGCGGTGCTTTGCTGTGAGGTGGGGACTGTCGTGAAGCAGTCTCAGCGCTGACGAGTCAGGCTGCATATTGGATGGTGAAGGGTTATGGGGCTTCAGGCTTCTTCCTACAAGCTGAGGGCATTTCCAGGGCGGAGTGGTGGCTGAAATGACCTAGAGCAGGCTCTACCCAAGGTTGGGCAGGGAGGTTTCTGAACGGTGGTCAGTGCTGAAGGGAGAGCTTCAGGAARGGGCTTTCTTGTCTCACACTGCCTGGGTTTAAAGTCCCCTAAATTTTGATTTCCACTGCAGGGGAGGAAAAAAAAAAAGGGGAGAAGAGTCATCCTCTGCAGAGCAGTCCCGGGGGTTGTCTGTACAACCATGATTTCTGGAAAGGTGAGAGAGGAGTCCTCACAGCAGGAGAGAATTTTTAATTAGAGCCACTCTTGCCCACAGAGAGGAGCTTGCGGGGAGCAGGTGGAAGAGGTTTTTAAACACTGCAATTGAACTGCCTTAATCAGAACATCTGGTAAATCTCTTGAGGAGGGGATGGTGCTTTTGAAGGCAAAGGAAGGAATTATCTTTTCTTGACTGCTGCAGGCAGCTGCTGCTTTTCCAAACCCCTGATGCTGAAAGGTGGCCAGCATCCTCGCCACGCGACGGCTGCTCCCCCATCGGGGAAAGAGGACAGCTTTAACTTGCAGGTTGGGGTGAAAAAAAGGGGCAGCTACTCACCAACAGAGAAAACTCGAAAGCTTGACCAAAGAAAGGAATGACTGACTCTGAGGAAATTCAGTGAAACATGTTTAAGGGCTTTGACCCTGGAAATCTCATCTGTTCTACTGCCTGCAATAGAAATTGCTTTCTCAGTGTTGCATAGCTGCTTTGGTGGGAGCAGCTCCTCTGCCACAGTGCTCCAGCCATGCCAGAGTGAGGTGAGTCTGGGGTTTGTCCTGCAGAAATGCACCTTTGGCATTTCAAAGCCAGTGTTTTCTCCGCTCTGCATTCCCATCATAATCTGGATTTGCAAAGGTGACTGAAAAATGGGCTGCGCAAAGTCATTAGCAACATTGATTCTCATTATTGTAGCATATGCCAGTGCAAAAACATCCAGCGTTCACAAGATGGATGGGTTGCACCGGCTGGGCTGTGAATGCCTAATTAGTTAAAATACACAGCATCATAAATGCCAGCATTGACAGTTGAGGCCTCACAATGTCAGCATGGTGAGCAGCGTTAATTTGTGCTGACATCAGACCGCTTCCTCGGCGCAGATGCCAAATCCTGGCTTTGTACTGCAGCCAGAGTATTGCATCCAAACGCAGGGCAGCGCGTGTTTTGTGTGAAACAGTCACAAGTTACAGCAGCAGTTGCTGCGAGAGGCAACAGCAGCAGCAGCAGGGGCAGCAAAAGGCAAATACAGGCTCTGCGGGAGGCCAGCTAAGTGCTGCGACGTCCTTTCGTCTCAGCCTCCATCACCCAAACAGCTGCAGGAATGGGCAGGCAGGGRCTCCCCATTGCTCAATGCGCAGCTTTCCCAGAGAGGGGAAAGTCGCCTCTGCCTAATGGTTTCAATTAAAAATCAGAATAGGGATTCACTGAGTGTGCATCTGTCTCAACAAACAAAACTGCCTCGCTAAATTGAACTCCTCCGCTATTGCACAGCCTGACTTTAATCCCAGCAGCAGTGTCAGTAGTTTGGGCACCTGTACCGGGGCAGAACTGGAGAGTGCTCGGTGCTGTGGCTGAGAGGGTCCCGTCCTGTGCAGCTGGTGCTGGGGTCCTCTGTGCCCATCCCGCTGGTGCGGGGGTCCTCTGTGCCCATCCCGCTGGTGCGGGGGTCCTCTGTGCCCATCCCGCCGGCGCAGAGGTCCTCTGTCCCCATCCTGCCTGGGAAAAGCTGCAGCCT
This sequence comes from Oceanodroma leucorhoa, assembly GCA_030449065.1. Classification (NCBI taxonomy): domain Eukaryota; kingdom Metazoa; phylum Chordata; class Aves; order Procellariiformes; genus Oceanodroma; species Oceanodroma leucorhoa. The sequence continues at coordinate 2,219,822 of JASVER010000009.1, read as the reverse complement.
CCGGCAAATCGCCCCGACTACTCTCCCTGCTTCCCCAGTATAGTTAATGTAACCTTTGCCAGGGAAAGCATCCCGTGAATCAGAGGGCACCGTGCCAGCTGATCTGTGAACAATTTAACCGATTTTTCATTAACCAGCAGCTTATGGAGAAGTTGCTAAATTTTATGGGCCATTAGCAGCTTCTGACGCTGCAAATGACTATGAAATTCAGGGTCTTGCAGTTTTGAATCTCGTAGGCTTGATAAATAGCCCTCGTTGGGAGCATAGCGTTTTGAAGAAACGCACTCAGAAATCGCCCAATTTGAACAAGCTGTTGGCAGCGTGGAGAACCGGGGGGATGTGGGAACGGGAGTGACTGCAGCAACCTGCAAACCTGTCTGCACCTCCCACAAAAGCGTGGGGTTTTCTTTTGGAAAGGTGATTTTGAGAAATGTTATCCTGGGAAGACTGTCCACGACGGCTTTGGAGAGTGGGAGTGAGGCAGTGGAACAAATGTTAATGCAGCCATTAAAATATGTGTTAATTGAGGGCAGGAGAAGGCCAAGAATGCTGAGTGCTGTTTATGCATGTGTAGCCAGACGTTTGCAAAAATGTCATTTATCCTCATTTTATGGCTGGGAAAACTCCAGCGCAGAACGGCAAAATAAAGATCCCCATGATCACACGCAGGCCACAAGCTGAGCAGGTTTGGACACAGGTTTGTCCTGGCCTCAACCATGGGGCCATGCTCCTTCRTTTGTGCAGGTACCGCAGCAAACTGCTGCCTGCCCAGCTGGTGCCTGCACTGGGGCTAACCCTCACTGTTGTTATTTCCCAGCTCCTGAAAATGTTCCAGCAACTTTGCAACAGAAATAAAAAGACGCTGCTCCCGCCTGGTTGAAATTATGTTGTGTGTGAGAAAGTTAAAATGTGAAATTTAACCCTAGGGTAAATGGTGAAGTTTTGGAGATAGGGTGTTCGGGTTTTGCTTTTTGACTAATATTCATCTTCTAATTAATGCTGCTGGCAAGAACAGCCTAGTGCACCCCTGGGCGCCCCGCAGAGTGATGCTCGGCTGAGGACTGGGCTCAAAATCTCTGCAATCCCCGACAGGCAGAGCTCCCCCCTGGGGATGGGGGCAGGAGGCAAAGCCCTGCCTGCCCCTGACATGGCAGAAAGACGCAGACCCTGCTCCCCACGTGGGCGAACGGGCCGGGGCAGAGCCCAGAGCTGCACCAGGCTGGGMTGCAGCCGTGTGAGAGAACATGTTCCCAGAAACAGGCTAAATAGCAGGTGTTTTGGCCACGAAGCCTGGTTAGCCTTTGACTGACAACTTGTGCATCCTGGAGGCAGCCGGTATGGCCACCTGAACRTAAGTGCCTTTCCAGTGATGCTCATTTTGCTTTTTGATGAAGGGAGATGGGTACGGGCAGAAATGTGGAGGAGGAAGCTTGGGTCACATGCAAAGCAAATGCTCAACTGACATTTCTAACCCCTTTGCAAAGGGCGCTGGGATTCGAGGTGCCCACCAGAGCCCTGGGTGTGCTGGGGAAGTGCCCTGCCCGGGAGGCTGCCCAAGTKCAAAGCAGTGCTGACGGCAACGCAGCCTGGCCGGTGGCGGGGAGATGCACTGATTCGAAGAGACAGACTGTGGCACCTCTGTGGGAAGGAGGGAGAGGAGATGTCATTTATGTGCACTCCAGAGGAGGGTATGGAAAGCCAGGGCTGATGAAGGAGAAACCTGAGTGTGTGTTAAACCTGCTGAGTGCATCCCGGCGGTCTCCAGCCCACCACCCATCGCTGAAGCAAAAGCAGATGTGCTGCATGTGCCTGGGCTTGGGTTTGTTTGTGCTCCTCACTATTACACAGAGGTTCCCATCAGTGGCCCAAGTTTGTTTATTTGCATCCCATTGCAGAGGGATGAAAAAATGGGGCAGCTTGTGCTCCCCATTGAGCCATAGGCCAGAGCTGGAGACCAGCGCCTGGCACCTGCCCAGCCAGCTGGGGCAACAGGGCCACGCTGGATGGCCACCACAGCTTTGAACCATGGGTGCTACCAGAGCTAATATGAAATGGAAAAAAGGAAGAGCTGTAAATGTAGACAGCTGGCTGCTGGGACTGAACAATGGCCGGTTTCTTATAGGCAGGTCAGATGTCCAGAAGTGGTACTGAGAATTGAGCTGGACTGACATTTAAAAATTAAAAGAAGGTTTGAAAATAGGGAAAACAGGATGGAGTCACTGGTAATAGATGACGGAGACCTCATTCGCAAGTGAAGATTCACATGCACCCCACATCAGTGCCGCTACCTGATGCCTCATATCCAAAAAAAAGAAAAAAGYGTTAATGCATGTGTCATCCACAAAGCCCCTCAAAATATAAATATCCTGAGTAGCAAGTCCAGTTAAGAGTTTATTAAATGACTGAATGACGAACTCATTCCTGTAAAGTGTGCAGGGTGGATAGCAGGATAAACGTGATCTGCTGAGACCATGCAGTCAACACTCCTTTCAGTCTCTAGCTCTGCTGATCTGGGGATCTTCCCAGAACAGTGAATGCAACCTCAATATCAGTTGGGGGAAAGTGTGTATTCAGTGAAAAAAGACTAGGGAAAAATCAGATTTGACAATCTGAAAGTATGTACTAAAATATATTAGATCTAATCGAGGCACAAGGGTGCGCTCAGGTAGCTCGTAATGTGCATGTTGGCRATTCAGAAGGAGATCAGTCAGGGTAACATTACAGACATTTATCTGTGCTGCTTTGATGAGGTTTTCTTCTGATGTTTTCTGAGTCAAAAAAATATTCAAGCAAAGAATTTCTCTCTGCATTTTGATACTTGTGCTTCTAAACAGTCATTAAACGAGCAGGGCCATGAAGTATGAGGAACGAACCTCAGCATCTGTGCATACTTGTGCATGAGCCATCCAGTGTTTGCTATGCTCATCCTTTCCTGGTTCTTCTCTGGTGTGGGTTTAAGGAGTACAAAGACTTGTCCATCTGCACAGAGTTTAAAATACTTCATTATTTTCTGTGTGGGCCAACCAGTAACCATCTCTGTCAGGTGCAAAAGCATTTTGGTGGCCTGGCATCTAACACAGATGCAGCAGTTTGGAATCACACATGAGCCTAGAGAACAGCACTACTAACTTAAAAAGAACAACAATTTTTTTATATGGCAATGGAGAACCCTTTGAGAGAAGTACGTGCCTGGAGACTCAACAGAACCTGACATAAGTGTGTACATGRCTCTGTATTTCTGACAGCGTTAGATGTGTGCGTCTCATCAGAGTTATCAGAAGACTGCCTGGTGTAGCTGTAGAGTTACGCAGAAGCTTAAGTGCTGGCACCACTAGTGCACATAGGTCTGCAGTTGGCATCAAAACGCTCACAGTGGAAGTAACACAGCATTTGGGTGACACCTCGGTTGTGATGGGTGCTGTCCCCTGCTTTGCCCCATAGCAGTTTCTCATCTACCTAGRCTGGTTTGACGTCCATTACTTGGCAAGTGTCACAGCATTATGGCGTAGTCCGTGCTATCTCACAAACATTATAGGCGCCGGTAAGTTGCACAGAGTTATACCTATACAATGGTGTGCTCATTTTAGAGTTTACCTATTATCATGCAATATTAATAAGCCAGATCCAGCCTGGCCACGAGCGACGTGAAATACTGCTGTATCATCAGAGGAATATGATTTACAAAACGCTCGTCTCCCGAGGAAAGCCTCAGAAGAAGGTGAGCTGTATTACTTTCATATTCTTAAAAAAGCATGGTATGGAATTTTTATTACTTTAATATCCAATATTCAACCCTGTTTGGGCTCTACTATATTTTCTTTCATTGTAAGTTTCTCTCTATTTGTATTTGTTATAAAAGAGTGTTAGATGAGTTTAATTCTTCATAAGAAGATGGTGTCGTTTCAAGTTAACAGGTCTTTATAGGTTGAAAATGCACTTAAATTATGTGCAAAGAGTCCCACAGAAACACATTACTTCATAAAGCTGGAAAGCAAATAATTGGAGTAACACTTCTTGCATATTTTTGGGACTATCATCTGTGCTAACTTGCTTTTACCATTTACCTGTGACCAACCAAAGAATTAGAGGGCCTGATGGGTAATCAAAGTATAAAAGGACTTTCATTCTGGGTAAGTGATGACACAGTGGAAGAGCAAAAGGGATTATTTGCATCATAATTTACCGTAGAAGGGGAATCATCTCACATTGAAATGCTAATCAAGGTGATTTTAAACTAAACTGACAGAATTAGTGGTAGTGAATCACCAGGGTCACAAAGTGCTTGTCCAAGAGTTATGCAGTAACAGTCACAAATTGTCCATTGAATCAGAGAAAGGAAAGGCAGCAAATATGTTCAGGGCTCTGGGTCTTTGAAACAGCCAAGTCTGATTTCTCTACCAGAAAAAAACTCTATGAAAAAGATTAAATGAGGCATGGTAAGATCTGAGCTTCTCAAATTCATTCCAATAAACATTGACAAAAGACACATGCATTTTTTCTTTCACGTTCATTGTACACTTTATGTGAAATATCCAATATTAATAAGAATCTAGTGCAGTTGCTATATATTAGAACATTGCATAAATGACATGAGTATGAAAGTCTTATCTAATTTTCATGTTATGATATTTCCTTAAGCATTTAGTTTTGCTTCGAATGAAACCAAGAGCAAATGAGGGCTCCAGACCCGTTGACACTAATGGAGTAGGACGAGACCCATAACTCCTACTGACTTGCTGAATGCAGGGGCATCTCTCAGAGATCCAGTGATGTTCCACAGACCTGGGAGTCAGGAAAAGTCTAGTCCTTTTTCCAGATTAGAATAACTTAAGTTGTATCAGGAAATGTTGGGTTTGGCCTCTGCTTCCATCTCCCAGGCTCTGGATTTTCCTAGATCTTTATTGCTCTCTATATTTTAGATCCCCTTTCTACATATTGGGCTCTTCACAAACTCCCTAGTGGAGTTTGTCCCTTTAGCTGAGTGGTTTTGGCTTTGGCCAAGCTTCTCATCTGTGCAGGAGCTATCAAGCCACAAACAATTAAATAGACTCACGTGTMGGCTTCAATTTTGGTCAACAATACAGTGGTTTCCAAAGGCAAGCTAAAGCACTTCAGGGCTAAAGTTAAAGCAAAAGAGCTGAAATAATGCCAGAGATGTGTGTGACAGATAAGACTAACAGCACTTAGCTTTTGTTTACTTTCATCTTTAGCAGTTTTTTTCAAATTAAGTCTTTTCTACAAAGTCTTAAAAGTATTTAAACCCTAATAGAATAGAACCCCTATGGAGTAATTATTATCACTTCTCAAGAAATCTTATAATTCACTGTTATCTCTTCCCTGGAGTATGATTTAATTACTGCCATATCGTATGCATTGTATTTTGTCTAATGTGACTGCTGCTGATGAGCCTGCATTGCTGAAAGCTGATAAAGAGTTAGGCATCTGAAATCTCACCTAAATGGAGGTTAGAAATTGGTGCTCCTGGTGATGATTAACTGATATTTATTTCACAACTATAAAAAAAACTCTACTACCTAATTGTCATTTTGCAGAATGTGTTTTCACTATGTCTTTCAGATTTAGAATAATCAGCATTTCTGTGATTTTGGGTTTTTAGCGCAAGACAAGTGCAAGTGTTGGATAGGAAGCAGCGTGCGTTACCTTAGTAGGCATTTTAAGCACAGGTGCTTTTGGAAGATAAATTTGTCACATGACTCCAAGCCACCTCGAATACACTTTGCAGACTATAAGAACCAAGGTTTGAACATTTTTGGTGGRTAAATAATGTGAACTGCATTTGCAAAAAGAATATTTACTGCATGCCACAAGGATTAATACCGAAGACATCAAAATAACTCAAACGGAGGCCCTTGCTGCCAGTTGAACTTTAGGAAATGAAAGACTTGAGTAAGTGCTCCGGGCATGGGTGACCTGATGTCTTAATCCAGCTGCCATTTGTTATTAGAAAACAAAAATCCTTGCCTGTCATGATTATCCCTCTCTGGTTCTGAGAAGGTTTTATTTAGAACTCGTCTTTCACCGGTGTCACAGATGCTTGTATTCCTGGATCTCGCAAAGTCAAAACATTTTTGCTTTCCCTTATTCTGGAGGAAGAAAAACATACAGAAATCCCACAAGTGCAGAAATCATTGCTTCCGGTGGTTACAAACAAGTACTTTATACATATATATAAGATCCACTATCTGGGAAAAGCTTCCATCTCTATTAAATCTGAAGTGAATGTTTAGCATCTCTCCTTCGTAATCCCAAAGGAGATGATACCTCTGCTAGAGGATATACCCCAACACACTTTGCAAAGGCAGGTAAACAGAAAGTCATCACACATCCCAGTATTCCTTTTGATGTTGCCCGCAACTTCTCCTGGGGTCACTTTAAATTCATCAGTCATAAAATTATAATTGTGTTGGTTTTTCCCAAGAGCTTTTGTTAGAATGGGTAGATTTTGCTCGATGCTTACTGCAAGCGCATGGGCAAAATGAACGCTGGCTCAGGAAATGAGCAGGCTTTGGTGAGAAGGGAAACAGTGAAGGAGCATAAGCAGTATCCAAGCTGTGCTTCTGCCTGACATTAAACAACACATGTTCAACGTTTCATGACAAACTGATACACAGCAGAAAGTTATTGAACAAAATCCTCCTGTCTGAGAAACTTGCCAGGGTCACCATCGTGCCAGAAGTTGCGTGGTAGAGATTTTAAGAAGCCGTATCACGATAACATGTCATTGGCAGATATTTTAAGAAGTAATGAAAAGTGATGATTTGCAGAGAGTTTTGTCATCCTAAAAATTGCCTCTCCTGCAGTGTCCTAGTCAATATTGACACCGAGTTACCTTAAAACTAGTTCTTGCTTACGGAGCAGAGAAGAGGAATGATTTCGCCGTGGCCGGGAACAGCCACGGCTGAGCCAGCACAGGCACGCCATTCACCCTGGTACCCTGCCCACCAGAACAAGAGCAACTTCCTTCCTCTCCATGCCCTGGATCTGCACTACCAGGGCATTGGCACCAGAATTAGTGCCTTGTGTGTTTGTTTGGCCAGGAGATCCCACAGGGATGTGCCTTCAGCTAGTTGGAAGTGATGGCCGTTGCTGTCTCACGGCTCTGTAGATACCTGTGTCCCTAGATGATTAGGCTGTTTCACTGTTCTTTTCCCGCAGTTTGACAGACATCTGAGTGCTTCTGTCAAATATGTTTAGATGCCTATTAACTAGCAGGGAGTTTTGCGATCTGTTTTCTACCTGTATGCCATAGCACTGCCAGACTGTCCCCACGTTTCTGCTAAAAGTGAGGTAAGGTCCCAGGTGTGGAGACAACCTGGCATGATTCCCCGGCACACCACATTGCTCGGGGAGGGATGCCTGGCAGCTTTCCCAAGAGAAAAGTTCACATCCAGTAACCAGCTTCCACATCTGTCGCGATCGTCAGGTCCACGTCCCCAGGGCTGATGCTTGCAGCTGCAGCTGCTCTGCGCCGGCCAGCGGGCCAGGCACCCCTCAACACATGAATAGAAAGGCAAATGTGAAGAAACGATGGGGCATGGTGAGTGTAAAGAAAGCAGATAAGAAAATTACATTAAAAACTGAGAAGATGTTTGGAGGGTGGTGGTTTGGTTCCTTTCTCTCCCTAATTAAAGAAATATAACATTCCAGGCACCTCCCTCACCCAGTTGTGCCTGAAGCTGTGTAACAAAAAGACCCTTTGAATGCCTTCCCCAGCCCAAGTTTTACACTCAGTTATGAAACTTGTTCTTATTTTAAATTCTACGTAGTCAGACAGCAGGAAAAATGACTCCATAAAAACAGCGGAGTAAAAAGCAATGTGGAAAATACCCTGTCCTTCACAGTGTCTCTGTGCCTGTAACTTCTGCCTCAATGAAATAGCAAAACTCAGATTCCTGCTTCTTGACACTCGCCTCTGAGGTCATGACAAAGTTCAGCTGAGTTCCTGATGGTCTCCACCAGCCCTGCGCTGCCAGCGGAGTTTGGCAGCTGTGGGGTCCTGGTTTTCTTTGAGAAAGTAGCTTGTTGAGGGTATGACAGGCTCTGCTCTGAGCTCGGGTCTCCCAGTGCCAAGTGACTGTCAGTCCAAGAAAACCTATGGTTTAAATCTTGGGAAGGTTGGTCTGCCCATGTGTCTCTGTTCTATCTCCTTTGCCATCGATGCCCAATGACCTGGTCTAAAAATTGTGCAAGACAGATGCTGTCATTCATGCTAGCACAGAGGATTGTTGCTTTCAGGAAAACACACAGGAGCATCTCTGAAATGTGCATCACTGGGACACTTCTGGAAGGCATGTTGGAGAGGTGGGATCTAGCCACATTGACCTTGTTCTCCTTCAGCCTCATTGATGGTACCAGGACTCCTGGTCCCAGTGAAAAAGAAGAGGAGAAAAATATTTGTACTTCAGTGATTAAATGAGTTGCAGAGATTTCATGTGAGATGTACTGGAGCTCTTCCTGGAGCACAACAAATGGGGAGTCATTCAGGCACAGTGTTGAACATCACCATCCCTCCCCATCACCTCCATCACCTCCCCACTTGCAGCTCTCCGAATAAATGCTTCCAACCTCAAATGAATTGAGTGTCTCACATCAGTTATTGGTTTTAACTAAATATTTGTCCTAAATACATAAAAATACGTAGCTTCATTTGTATTTGCTTTCCCTAAACCCATCTAACAAACTGACACAGATCAAGAAACAGTATTTTCTCCTCTTGTTAATAGCCAGAAGAATGGCATCACATTTTAAATTGCATTTCAGCAAAACAATAGCCGAGTAAAGCCAGCAAGGCAGTGGCTGTCTCCACGGCTTTATCTGTACAAAGCCCGGCACAAAAGGGCTCTGCTTTCAGCCAGCCCCTGAGCACTTCTGGAATAAACAGGATAATAGGCGACTGCAACCTTTGCTTAGAAATATTTGTGAATAGCTCTGTAAGTGTCAGAAAGCTGCACAGAAAGCTTGCTGCTGCTGTGGAGGTAGACCGAGCTCTAGGCAATTTTGACATTCAGATTTAGAGCAGACTTTTGGCATCCTTTCTCATTTAGAAATGAATAAATCACCTTTACCCATTTGAATTAAGCTGTTGTTTCATTATCTGTTACCTCTGTCTCCTTTTCGTGTTACGTTTCCTTCAGGTGTGAAAAGTGATAACACAAAAGAAAGAAAGGCTGGGGAATTCTTAAATGCTATCATTGCCCAGGCACCCGCTTTCTTTCTCTGAGTAAGCTTTAGAGCAGGGCGAGTTCTTCAGAAGAGATGAGAAAGAAAATGGTGGTGATCTCGAAATGCCTGTAAAATGTCTATGCAACATATTTGTTAATAATTCCAGTGGAGAACAGATGGAAGCACACAAGCAGGTGTTTGTACTCCAACACTGATCTGGTCCAGCTGCCTAATTACTACTTGTAATTAGAATAGCTAAGATATTATTGTTATCTATAAAATCAAACAAGCCAGCTCTCTCAATGCGTAAATAATTTTCAAACGTTTTTGTTTTCTCAGCGGGTGGTAGGGAGGGCTGAGGCTTTCAGGACCTCATCTTCCTTCCACATGTCAGACCTGAAGACCTGGCCAAGTCACGTAACATTTCTGTGGCTCTGCCCACGCTAGACCTAGATGCTCATTTCTGAAAACACGTTTAACTCGGCTTACGCTGAACTTTGCCTGCAACCCCCTCATGCATCGCAGCGGCTCAGCGCAACCGCTGACCACAGCCAGCGAGTCTCCGARCGAGAGGAGATGTTTGAGTGACAGCTGCAGTGTTTTCATCAGACCACTCTGTAACACACCAATTTTTCTATTGTCTCTCATGTGCATTGTGCCTGTCTATGAAGGAAAGAAATAAGTGCTTGATTTTGTGCTCCATGTGTGCCTGTTGGCAGGTCTCACCCAGCCTGTGGCCATCTCCCGTCCCCGGGTGCTCCTCCAGACGCTCAACGCATTAGAGCCCTCCAGGACCTTCCAGAGCAAATTGCACCSGCAGAAAGTCTGGTTTTAGGTTACAGCTTTCTCTGACCTGCCCTGATTATCATGCCTATCACCACAGCATCTGAATGCCTTCCAGAAAGACAGTGCATGATAAAGTCAGCGCCCGTCTTTCATGGGTTTCACTGTGTCTCCCCCTCTCTCTCATCTATACCATTTCACTTTATATTTCCCGCAAGATACCTCCTTTCATGGAGGCCACTGTGCTATAGTTTTCTGAACGCTTTCCCCCTCACACATCCTAGGTAACCTCTCTTTCCTCAGTCCTCAACATCTGTACTGCCTCCCATGAGAGGCTGATAAACACACACAAGTCAGAGCCCAGTAGAAATCTCCTCAAATAATTTTGGAGTGAGAGGTGCCGTTCACACAGTACCACAGGTGGGTGAGAGAAGAAATCAGCCGTCACTTCATTTAGGAGTTTGAAGGGCAGAACTTCAAGTCAGAAACTTGAAACTGTGAAATGACGAGCGTCTCACAAAAGTGGCTGTTACCGACTGAGAGGTGAGATGGAGGGAGGGAGGGAGAGTGTGGGCTGGGAGCTGAGCAGAGCACAGGCGCTTCCGCCGAGGAGCCGCCTGAGTGATGTGTTTGCGGTGTCTCATAATTAACACCGAGCAGTTTTTAAGCTGATAGTAGGCGCTTGTATTGATTAGGACAATTTGCTAATTCTATGTCTGTGTCAGCTATCTCTCCCTAAAAAATAGGATAAAACATTTACCAAAAGTGTAAAATTAATGTGCCTGAATGCTCTGAAACTTTGCAGCCATCGTGACGTCTGGAGCACTACTCAGAGCTCTGAACACAGCCGTCAAATGCTCTTTGTGATACCCTTGGGTGTCCACCTTAGGCCATCCAGCTGCCTCCACAGAGAAGCACAAATCTGTAAGGGAAAGGGGATCTTCTGTCATCCCCATGGGCCCCATATGAATGTTCCCCAGACCCAGGCACTGGATACCTGTGTTTGGGCAACTGGATCAAGCCACTAAAGTCTTAGATTTGATCCATGGCACTCTTGATGGTATGGAAGGGGTTTTCTTTACGTCCTGTCCAACAGCCCTTGCAGGACAGACAGACTTTGACATGAGCAGCTACAGGAGCCCAGGCTCCTGAGACAGCTCACCAGTGCCCTGACCTTGCTTAGCTCCCAGCACTTGGCTGGTCTTCTCTCACACTCGTAACTTTGCATCGCTCCATCAACAAGACACTGGTGCTTGGAATATAGTTACAGGCAAAATAGGTTAAACAAACAAATCCTTAAAAGCTAAAAGCTATTAATTACAGGTTAAACCAAGGATATAAAGTCAAGTTTTCTGTGGAGAAAATTGCATGCGCTCTGAATTTACGGGCAAGAAATTGATATCAGGGGGACTAAGGCAYATTCATAACTTGCTAAATTACGCATCTTAGTTCACCTACTTTCATTAATCAAATGACATTCTGCATATGTTTTATTTTACTCAAAAGTGGGATTTATTTTTTAAATACTAAAGGAGGAGTAAACTTTTCCCCTTTTCTTTTCTTCTCTGCCAATGGAAAGCAGCCCTGCCTGAAAATCAGGGCTCAGGCTGGACACTCAAAATGGGTTTTCAAAGTCTTGAATTACTTTGTAAAAGTTAATGCCTGTTAGTGTATCTCAGATGGAACTCTTTATGAACAAGAGGCCTGATTAAAGAGGGAGTGAGCTTAGTAATGTTTCTGCAGCATAAGTCAGGAGCAGCTATCATGGTCAGGCCCAATAATCTGCCCTTCTGCATTAGAAATGCAGTTACAGCTAATGATAAATTTGAGAAATGGTAATAATTATCTAGCTCAATTTATCTGTTCTAACCTCAGTGAGAGACCAAAGTAGTAATTGCTGTTGTCCCTAGTTGAATGATGGAGGTTGCGCTGCTCTAATTCCTACCAGCATCATAATAGCCAAGAGATAATAATGACAGAGAATTACAGACTTTGCTCAAATGTTGTCGGACTGGGCTGAGGCATCACACAATTGCATATGTTGGAAATACTAAAAAAAAGAAAAAGCGACGTTCTAAATAAAATCAGTTATTAATTGGCTGCCTGTATTTGCCCTTAATGTGTGAACCAATTTGAGGCAATTCTGCTTAAGTAACACCGTGGTAGCTTTAATTTAGGTGTCATAGCAAAATGTGTACTATGAATGTTTGTCTAACCCTGTCCAGCATATTTCAGTTATGTAGAAAGGAATTAAGTTGCCATTTTTCATTTCTTTGTTATTTACTTTGGTAATAATATATTTAAAATTTTAAAACGACACAAATGACGTGGGTAAAACATCTAGGCCCCTTTGCAGTTACATCTATGAAGGCCAAGAAATGCATAATGTTTCCTTATTGAGTGGGATTTTTAGCAGAGCATTTACAGCATAATAAAGGTTTCCTTTTTTCTTTTTTGGCTGTGTAATTGACTTGGCTCCTTATGGTCTTTGGCAAACATGACATTAATTAAATTTACAGATCCTACTAAATTGCAAGGTGTTTCAAAACCCTGGATAGATGGCAAAATAATAAAAAGGGACCTGCAGAATTTAGTGATATAGGTAGGCAATAAAATGAGATTCAGTCTGGAAAAAAGCAGACAGGGAACAATGAAAGCAAAACAGAGAAACTGTACAGCAATAAGCTACATGGAAAGCAGTAGGGAAATTAAAGACTGTAAAAAACCCAGGGTGTTGATTATGAGTTTATAAACTGCAGTTGTCATGAGGCTGTAAATGCCAGCCCCATAAGCAGGTGTACTGGTACACCACACATCCATCCTGTGGTGTACCAGTACAGATCTAAACTCAGTACAAATCCATTGATACACGGGCAGTTGTAGTTCAACCTAAGATCCATTTCATTAATTGTATTAGTCTTTATTGCCACATACATTGCTGCAGCCTTAAATAGGCTGAATATAAACACTTTTCTTTCTGAAGTACCTGGCAACATAAAACTGGTACAAGAAATGATGATTGGGAACTGGGAAGGCCACCACAAATGAAGACCACATAAAGAATGTGAGAAGAAATACACAATATCATCAGTAGTAGAAGACTAGTAGAAAGTTTCATGTCAGTGGTATGTACTGTTGCAAATGAGAATCTACGCAAAGATGGAGGTGCCAGGCTCATAGCCCAGCATGAGAAAATATAGGAGACAAACATCTTCAATGACAGTGGGAGCTGTTAGCAYGGATTTGTCAAGGGGAGGTCATGCTTGACCAATTTGATAACCTTCTGTGATGAAATGACTGGCCTGGTAGGTAGATGAGGGGAGAGCAGTGGATATTGTCTACCTGGACTTCAGTGAGGCTTTGAACACTGTCTACTGTAAGATCCTCATAAAGAAGCTGATGAGGTATGGGCTGGATGACCAGTGAGTTGAGTTGAAAACTTGCTGAATGGTAAGGCCCAGAGTGTGATGATCAGTGGCACGAAGTCCATTTGGAGGTCAGTCACTTGTGGCGTACCCCAAGGGTCAATAGTGTGTTTGATCCTGTTCAACATCTTCATTAATGATTTGGGCGATGGGACTAAGTGTACCCTCAGCAAGTTTGCTGATGACACAAAACTGGGAGGAGTGGCTGATATGCCAGAGGCATGTGCTGCCACCCAGAGGGACCTCGACAGGCTGGAGAAATGGGCTGGCATGAACCTCATGAAGTTCAAAAAGAAGGCAAAACGTCCTGCACCTGAAGAGGAACAATCACAGGTGCCAGTACGTGCCGGGGCCACCCAGCTGGAAAGCAGCTTGGCAGAAACGGACCTGTGGGTCTTGGTGGACATCAAGTTGAACATGAGCCAGCAATATGCCCCCACTGCAAAGAAGGCAAACGGCTGCATTTGGCAAAGTATTGCCAGCAGGTCTAGGGAGGTGATCCTCCTGCTTTATGCCTGTGTCCAGTTCTGGGCTCCCCCGTACAAGARAGACATGGACATACTGAAGGGTTCAATGAAGGGCATGAAGATGATGAAGGGACTGGAGCATCTCTCCTGTGGGGAAAGGCTGAGAGAGCTGGGACTGTTCAGCCTGGAGAAGAGAAGGCTCAGGGGGGATCTTATAAATGTATATAAACACCTGAAGAGAGGGTGCAAAGAGGACGGAGCCAGGCTCTTCTCAGTGGTGCCCAGTGACAGGACCAGAGGCAATGGGCACAAACTGAAACACAGGAGGCTCCCTCTGAACATCAGAAAACACTTTTTCACTGTGAGGGAGACTGAGCACTGGCACAGGTTGCCCAGAGAGGTTGTGGAGTCTCCATCCTTGGAGATATTCAAAAGGTGTCTGGCCGTGGACCTGGGCAACTGTCTCTAGGTGGCCCTGCTTGAGCAGGGGGTTGGACCAGATGATCTCCAGAGGTCCCTGCCAACCTCAGCCATTCTGTGATTCTGTGACAGGAGGATGCACAGAGCACAGTACTTCATCTCCGGGAAGATAATATTTGGTGGTCGCATATACACTGCTATTGATATAACTTTAATATTCAATCACAGGAGATGATCCCTTTGTTGGCTGATTTTAAGATATTTCAGTTAAAACTTTAATTAAAAAAGATGGGTTTGTATGTGTGTTTTGAATTTAAAATTTTAAGTCACACAAATCAGCCAAAACAACATGATCTTTCTTATCCAGGATATGATGAACACAAATCAGTGAAGAAAAAGTCCTGCATTTATTCAAAGCACAACACTCAAGCAATTTTTAAGGATTATTCAAGTAATCTCAGATACATTCTCAATACATATAGGAAAGCGGGATCCATTCAGATTAGTGTATTTTGCTACTGTACCATTTTTTTCATACACAGATAGCTATCATCCCCATAAATGCCTGAAAATAGTTTTCTTTAAACCTGTGCATATCCAGTTTCACCAAGCAGTTCAGCCCTCTGATAAACTTTATCCAAGCTGCATTCCATATCTATTAAAGGAAGATTGCAATATTTCCATCTTTGCAGGGAAAAATAGTTTTTATTTTCTACACTGCACCATAAAGTGTCTTCAATAAATTTATTCTGCTGATTGCAACTGCAGTACTGATGGGTTTTTCATTCTGTATCCAAAGGACCTCGCATCTCCAGCCTGGATCCGCTGTATTTGGGGAGACGGTGGGTAGCCAGGCAGACAACCTACTTGCATACACGTTGTCTGTCTTCTCAGCCTCAGCTGATTCTGCACTTCAAGCTGCAGTTTTCCAGCAGCAGGCTTTGCTCCGGAGATCCCTGTTGGCTTTTCCTGCTCTTGGCCCAGCTCTGCCTCCCGCCTTTGAACACAGAGGGTGCCTGTGCCGCTGCCGAGCGCTGCCTGCCGCCGGCGGGCTGATGTACCGGGTGCCGAGAGCCTCCCTCAGCTGCTCCCCGACTTCTGCTTTACACGCTGAGCAGCCCTCGGGGAGCACTGAAGCCTCAGTAATGCCATCGTTTCTTAAATAGCAGCCATTTATTTCTCAATTTTCTTACTGCCTGATGCTTTAAAAAGCAGGAATGAGGAAAGCTATAGAGTTTTATAGCATTAAGTAAATTGAAAGACAGATTGATTTACCTTTCCTACAATACGATGTTTTAGTCTTTTCAAACCAGAATAAATTTMTCTCTTAAAAACTGTTTCAGGGTGTCAAGCAGGAGTAGTGTAGGATAGCCTTCTTCAGAAAATTTAGTTATTGAAATGATCATCTCTTTGTACTATCTGGCATATATCATTAAGTTGTTTATGAATAGTAGAATCATATAAATAGACCTCATACCCAAAAGTATTGGATTTGCCTCACAAAATATAACTGCAGAATATACCAGAAACTAAAGAAAGTTATAAAGCAAAAAGTGCGTACAGCTGGAAAACACTTCAGCAAAATCCCAAGCATCCTCAGAACAGAAATCTCTTAACACACAAAATCACACCTAGATTTACACTTGCTCAGGGAAGAGATATTCACTGAGTTTCCATTTCATTTAGAGTGGAGATGTAATTTTTATTTGATGGAAAAGGAAAAAAAAAAAAAACTACAAAGAAAGTCAACTTCTTAAAAAATTAGTTTCTCATCCCTGCTACAGCAGCGGGACCTGTGCAGCACAGAGTGGCTCGGTGCTGTGCCCAAGAGAACCACGGTCCCGGTGCAGAGGCGGCCCCGACAGCAGGCGCCTCCGAGTGATGGCACAGCGGCTTGGGCAGCCGGGAGAGCCGGCGCCGGGCGCATCCTGGGCTGGAAGAATGCCAGGATATATTACACATTCCCACATCTCTGTGTTCACCAGCCCCTCTTCCTACTTTAACAAGGCTGATGGGCAGTTTTTGTTTATTTTGAGGGATTTGTAACACAATCTCACGAAAAGCAGTATTGCAGGCCTCCCCAAGAAGAGAGGGGCAGAGTGGTGCCGAGGGGGTTCAGGGYGGCACGCCTCCCGCAGGAACCAGGCAAAAGGCGTTTAATTGGGGTGAAATATACTCCAAACCCAGGTCTCGCTGAAGGATGCGCATCTTCTCACCGCAGCGCCGTCGCTYAGACGCATGCATCAAACCTGACTGCAGAAAGCCCTCCTTGGAGACTCGTCTGACTTAAGCCTCCCAGTGAAACCACTGGGTTTTATTCGTTCCCGGTTTCTATAAATGAAACCACTGTTCTTGCAATCGAAGACATGTGGGTGTCAGACAGTGTGTCTCATCTCTGCAGGGGGAACAGACATATAAGAACAATCCTTAAGCGTTTGTGGAAATTATGTACGTACATCATTCATGCGCCAGTGGGAGAAAACACCTCACCTTCCTCCTTCCTGCAATCGCTCATACTAATGCTTCCCGAGGCGGATGTTGGCTGTAATTATTATTAAGGCGTCACCAACATAAGAACAAATGAAAAGTGGACATGACCCTTCAAATAAAGACAGGTTTGAGATATAGCAGCACATTATGCAACTAATTTTCACAGACCTGTGAAAAAAAAAAATGTAGGATTTTTTTTGCTACAAGACCGGAGAGTACCAAAACATAAATCTTTGCTTTTGATGAGTAGCCTGGAGCAAAACAGGAGTTTGGACAAAGCATGGATCTGCCCCGTGTTTCAGTACATCACTGAGTTGTAATCACTTTGCCCAGGTTGTTAAAGCCAGCCCTGCAGATTGCCAGATCTCAGCACAGAGATTAGATCACCATTATTAGCAGATAACTTTATTTTTCAGAATTAGATTCTACATGGGTGAACAGAGAATAGCGGGAGTGGAAGGCAGTCATTTTTACAGATGTCATTTTTGGAATATACCTGCTGACACTTCAATAGAGGTTTGAAGCAGTGCAGGCTTAATTTAAAGAAACAGCAAGTTAAACTCCCCTTTGAGGCTGGAAGTGGATTTGTTCATTTCATTAAGCGGCAGAGCTTGTTTGACAAGTAAGTGAAGTCTGTCTGCAGTATCAGCTAATCAGGATTATCGTGTTCCTGGGGAGAAGATCYAGGCTGAGCTGAAAGCTATTTTCCTGGTGTTTGCGTCCGCGTGCACTTAAAGACATACGTTAGGTAATGGGCTGGACCTGTGAGACAGCCCCATGGATGACAATAATGAGAAGTACTTTATTGCTTTGCCATACATCAGACCCAGCGTAGGAATTACAGTTTTCTAAATCACGGTAGTTACCCTGCAGGGCGAAATACAACCGGAGTCACCGTACGCCGCTRGTAAGCACACTGGTGGCATATGGCAGATCAGCGTTTAGCAGAGACAAAAGGCGTGAGGACAATAGCTCTGCAGTGGGGAGAGATGCTGCCCTCCAAGCAAGCCCAAAGGGTACTGGATTGGGCACCGTTAGCCACCCTGCACCCTGCCTACGCTCCTGTGGTACTCTGTAAGCAAGTCAGAGGGCAGCTGGCCAAGTAAGGAAGATTTTGCGTTTCATGTGTACGGGTCTGATTCTCCTTTCTCGGAGAGGATGGCCAAACCCACAGTGCCTTCCTTGACCTTCCTCYAGCACCGAGCAGCTAAGACATGTTCTTAAAGCCAAACATGGGCTCAGCATGGGCTGGTGGGCCCTGAGGAGGATGGTTGGCAAAGCCTTGTAAAGCCTTTTCCTGTGCTGTACAGCATCACCGGCCATGCTGGGTGTCAGAGACACGGAGTGCTCCACGCCTCGGGTAGTTGGTGTGTACCCAGTCTAGCTCTCGCTGCCATGGGGGACATCACCACCTCTTCTGCAGGGTTTGGCAGCGCTTCTCACCCACAGCAGCTGCCTTTCTGCAGCACAGAGAAGTTACTTTCTAAAGATGCTAAGCTACCAGTAAAGTACAGCCTGGACTACCCAGGCTTTATTCCAACCCCGTGACTTCCCGGGGGCTGTTGGCTCCAGCTCTTTGCTCTTCCAGCTCAGAGCAGCCCTGCTCATTAGCAGTGACATTATCTGTCAAGCTTTTTTGCATCTATCTCTCTGAGTAACTGCGGTTGCAGAAGGAGCAACTGTTTAAATTTGTGTTAGCTTCATGTTAGCTGCTGGGAGGTGAAAGCCTACAGGCAGTCTGGTTCTACCCCGTCTTTCTTGATCACTTCCGCAAACTCAGTGAGAAAGTAAATTTATATTAAAATGTACGGTATTGCACCACCCACTGATGTTGATTTCTCCCAGCAACTTGGCATGCTGTGTACGGTTGAAATATATGGTGTGTTTGATGAGGACTGGGCCTGGCTCCTTGCTAGCAGCTCCAGACTCCCACGGACTGCTGTGGGAAGCACACCAGCCCCGGGGTTATCGGCGCTGTGCGCACCAACGGGGAGCTGCACACCCGACCAAACAGCAATGACATTACAGCGTTCCTGTGTGTGCATGTTAGTGACTGCCACCAGCATGGTCCCTTGGCAGAATCCGGAAAACAGATCTTTACTGGGAAAACTGGCACAAACTGGGCCCCCTTGTTCCCTGGTGTATTCGTTCCTTGGTCTCATGGCAGTACTAAACACTGGAACTCAATCATAGAATATCTTAGAGGACTGTTAGTAACCTGGTAGCCAGATTTAATCCAAAAAATATGCTAAGATAAAGAGAAAACACAGTTAGGATTTTTTTTTTTTTTGTCTCCATGCCTGCAAAAAACGCATATGAAGGCCACCTCTCAGAAGTGAAGGAAGACCATTCAAATTAAGATGCACAGCCACGCTAGCAAAGCCAATTACAGGAGAGCTCCTGGCCATTCTGGTTACACAAGGAGCCCCGTACGTAAAGCATCCACTTTGCTAAACCTGAAGGTTTTGAAGGGAAATAGAAGTGACTTTAATGAAAACTAAAGAGAAAAAAAAAAGGGCAACTGAGAGTATAGAGTCCTCTTAACTATCTAGAGTTAAGAAGTTATCATGAATTAAAGGCTAATTCGTTTCCTGAATTAATGGTTATTATTTTCTGAGTGTCCACCTCAGTGGATCATGAGGCTTTTCTCCAATGCTAATTTTTCTATGGTAAAGATTAGGATGTAAGCAGTGTTGGAAAGAATACAAATTACATATTAGAAAAAATCTTCATATCAGAGCAGTTTCATCTTAGTTCTCACCTATAGATTCACCTTTTCGACAATTTATTAGGTAAGACAATATTCAGGTTTCTTTAATTCCAACCTTGCACAAAATGCAAGGGGTCAAACCCTCATAGACTTTTCAGAGGAGGATATTTCCTTCAATTCTAAGTATTTGAACACTTTAGATGTTCTTTTTTAGTTGCAATTGATGCACTATTTTGGAGGAGTTTTTTACTGATGACCATGATGTTGGTTCTGATCCATCCAGCATACAGGTCTGTTTATGGAAACATTACTGTGAACTGGTAGCTAATATCTAAGATTCAGTGAAATTTTGATTCATCTGGCGGTGTGGAACTGAAACCAGTATCGAGATGCTGACAGAAGGTCTCTTCCTCCCAATGGATGGGGAAGGGACATCCGTTCCCATCCCCTGGGCCCTCCCCAGCACTTGTCACTGCCAGCCACAACATACCCCAGCAGCAGCACGGATGTGTTGGGTGTGCAGGACTATTATGTCCTGCACCGCAGACATCTTTCTCTGGAGAAGGATGGACAGAGCAAATGTGACAGATATAGATAGATAGTCATCAAATTGCTTCATGCACAGTGGGAAGGTTTTTGGGTTTGACACTTCTGAGTAAGATATAAGACCTGATATAGAACAAAACAGGTATTGAAATGTACTGTCTGTGAACACCTGCATCAGATTTAATAACTGGAGAGTTTTTACAGAAAGCACAAGGAAGCAGGAATTTTGCCAAAGTAAATTCACTCAGATATGACATAAAGAATTTCCATGGGAAGAAAAAACGCTTCAAAATCTTCCATCTGTAGAAATGGCTGAATTTTATCCCATTCAAATTAGTCAACCCAAATATCGAGGAACACCGGATCCTGCTGGAATCCAGCCTTACACCATGTCCCATAGGAAAAATAGGGGTGTTGCATTGCTGTTGCTTCCAGCACTAGCCAGGAGCTGTCTGCAGCTTTCTGCCTATGATTGCTACACATTGAGGATGATTCTCATTAGTGAATTTCTTTTGGCATTCAGAAGTATTCAAAAGAAATACAAGGAGAAAGGTCTCCAGGTAAATCGCATTCAGAAGAGGCCCGTATTGGGTCATTCAGATGTTTGTCTTCTCATGTACAGGTTCTGGCAGTTTGTAAGCAGGTATGACCCATGTGTGACAGTCATGAAAAGGGAAGAGTTGTAGGTGGATCTGTTTTGTAACATACCTTGAAGACGTGGCCTCGTGAATCTCTTCTTTGGCTTAGGAGTTATGGTCCCATGTCAATATTTTGTTCCTCTCCTTTCCAAAAAAATAAAATAAAATAAAAAATTAAAGCTTATTTTTCTCCATTTGAAAGAATAAACATTTTTTTCCTTTTCCTCTTTAAACCTATCCTTACCTCCCATCTTAGAGGTGCTTGGGTCTCTTTTGTCCAGATGCTTTCCACAGCAGTCTGGTGCACCACGATCTGAAAGCAAGCATCAAAACAGAGATGAAAGGCTCCTCTGCTTCAATCAGACCATCTCCCAAATTTGCAGTCCCTGTTCACTTTCTCACAGAAACAGCAGGGATCACGATGCAATGGGTAGCCAGCTCCCATTGTGTAGCACATGGCTAATTTAAGGGACTGCTGAAGAAAGCTTCAGCCTTCCTCTGTGTCCTGCTTCAATCCGATGAAGAAGAGCTTGGGTGAAAGGAGGAAGGTTACTACATTAACACAGATCAGTAGCTCTAAGTGAGCTGGAGTTTGCAGGTGGTGTTTTATATTTTGGGGTGTCAGTCAGCAGCAAGATGGAAACCAGACACCAGGAAATGAATATTGAGGAGAGGAAAATTTTGCTGAAAAGGTCAGAGGTAGAAATATCCTCAACTGAAAGTACAGTAGGAAGAGGTAATAAAGCGATGACTTTCAAAAGTTGGTTTCTACCATGCTATTCATAAAAAGATATCATCTATTGGTTTCATATATTTTTTCCTCACATGCTTGTTCATATTTTTTTATCTTACTGTACTGAATGAGGCGAGAAGATGGATATGATACCAGCTGTGCTTGGAGCACTTAAAAAATGTTGCTCACCTGAAGGAAAAAAATAGCTATCCTTTTTGTGAGAAATTGGAGAGTCCAGGTGATCCTGTGATAGGTATATGACAACGATTTTGTATTTGTTTAGCACTATGAAGCCCAGGTCCTGACTTGAGCTTCTGCATAATTTTGTTCTGATTCTTACTATTATTACTATTATTGTATTAATCATCATTATTATTAATAATTACACAGAAACATCTCAGGTTATTTTCATCCTGACTGCCATAAACCATCCTGAAGTCCATAGGGTATTGGTGTGGCTCGTTTTTAGCACAATTAGGTTCATTTCCAAATTTTGGAACTACATTTCTTTTTTTCATACATTGAGAATAGACCTATTAAGAAATTGGAATCAGGTATTGTTATCAATTCATGTACATACATTTTTTTCAAATAAATAATTTATTGATTCCCAGAAAGAATTTTCTACCAAAACATTACAAGTAGCAACTACAGAGTCCTTACACATTTTGTTATGCAGAAAGAGCTCCTACCGTGCAGTGACACCAAATGTTCTGAGTACCAACAGACAGCATCTTGCCTGTGACATCTGACTGTCATGCTGTCGTGAAGAATATCTGGATGGTACTATGAATACGTTTATGCATGGTTTATTTTAGGAGCTAGGATGACAAACCCATGTTCCTATTTTACACTCTAAAATGAGCAGTTCTGTGCTTTAAGAAAACAAAGGGAAGAAAATATTATAATATCCCATATAGCGTTGCTTCTGTTTTATAAGCAAAATGTGTTTATTTTTCTTTGTAGTTCTATGGACCCCTTGAAAATCTTTTAACCTTGTAGTTCTTTACAGCACTGTACATTAAAGCTGTCAGAAACCAATTAAACTGAAAAGCCGCTCACTTCTCTCTCTGTATAAGATTAAAAAAAAAAAGATACAATTACTGGTGAAATTAGGGCACTGAGCAGAATTTAAAACTATGTGCAGCCTAGAAACATTATGAATATGAAATCTTTGTTGTACAAATTATAGCTTGCACACAGGCCTGGGCACCAACCTACCTAGGAAGATGATGACAAATTATAAAGAACTTTAAGAAGAATAAAATGCCTAACATAAGGGCTATAGCAGATGATTCATGGAGGAAGACTGTGAGAGCTAAATATTTTAAGATGCCCCACACAGCGTCCAAAACTGCTATAACTGTTTACGTGCGCTTGAAAGGTACAAACAATGAGGCATTAGGGAGATTGTTTAGAGCACTTCTCAGGGGTATAAATGCACATAAAGGTAGGAAACTGAGCAAACGGAGATTTAGGTTGACTATCCAGCCAAAATTTTAACAAGGACGTCTAATAGACTGTGAAATAGCTTCCCGAGAAATGTGTTAAAAGTCACATCTCTCAAATGATTTAAAAGCAGACTGGAAACATCATGTGATAACATAACGGACAGAGAATATAGAGGTGGCTCGCAGTGTATTTCTAGCTTTCGGTTTACGTAATCCCTCTGCACCCACCGCCGGCCCCGTGCAACACCCCGCGCCGCCGGCGGGGAGAGTAAGACATAGTCAAACATTTACTGGCCAAAGCAGATGACTTTGTTGCTTAGGTGTTAGGTAATTGAATGGAAAATACGTAAGGGGAGCCTGTGCACCTCACTCAAGGCTGGGTGGCAGCGTAGCCCTTGTCCTGCCAAGTAGAGCAGTGCCCGAGGATGCACTAAGGATCTGTCCCCCCGGCTCGCCAGTTACTCCGCGGCTGATGGACACCTCCCAGCTGCCAGCTGCTCCGCTCTGGCTTCTGGTTTCTTCTTATGAACTCCCCCACCTCTTAACATGTGCACAAAACAAACAACAAATCTCAGGAAATCAGTATAAATATGTCAGTTTGAATTTTTCCGTGAAGTCTCTGTGTGAATCCATCTTATGCTCCATTCCTGCAAGCAGTCTGCTGCACAGAAGTTTTTTCAGGGCAAATATGTGATGAAATATCACATGGAATGCACGTTACAGAAATGAAAGTTTGTCCTTGTTTGGATTGGTTACACCTGTTTTTTTTCCCAAAAAATTCTTTGCATTGCCATGTACAGGACAGAGGGGAAAAGATTTGGAGACAAAACACTTTCCTCTATCAATTAAGCAGGGCATCTGCTGAAAGAGTGGTATTAGAAGCAGTAGTAATAGTACAAATACACCTTTGAAATAAATGGAAATGATGGATCTATGGTTAAGACACAGAGTAAGGAGACAGACTCATGGTTTCCTCACAGGTTACCCAGTAAGGTTTTGGGTTAATTTCCTATTTCCCTCTAGTTTTGTGTCTTTCATCTGTAAAACAGAGGTAGTAATACACATTTGCTGTATTGGAGTGACATGAGTCACAGAGATTTCACAATTCTTTAAAACCCTCTGGCAATAAGGACCTCAGCAGCGAAGGCTGAAGAGTGGAGCCAGCACTGGTTGTTAGTACCCGTGTGATGCTGGACCTGGCAAATCATGCTGGGAAGTAAATTTTCATCCTTGAAAGCAGCAGGATACTCCTGGCAAGAGGYGTTTAGGTGATAGAAATTTGATTTGGCTGACATGCAGCTAAAAAATAAATTAACAAAAAATTTATTAAGTACTGAGTCTTAAAACCTTAGAATAATCTTTGTCATACAAAGTAGTTATCTCCTTTCACACTAACTCTTTTGATCTAAACATGATAAAAACATGATGTGCCAAATTTGAAACAGAACAGCCAAATAAATCAATGGCAGCAGTTGTGAAAAGCAGGTGGTATGACTGGTTTTTGTTATGAACCTGCAACCACAAGGCCTGATGAGTTTTGTGTAAAAAGAGGAATAGAAACCCAACCTTCAATTCACCGGTAAAAATGAACTTCCCCCCCAGCTGGCCAGCCAGAAAATGTGAAGGAATGCCGAGACCTTCTCTACAGATGGCCAATACTTGATTCCACTTGATAAATATGCCTGGATATTAGAAATAATTGCCTAAGCTCTACGGTGCCGTTATGTATTTGAAAACTAGCTGTAGGAAATGTAAACTAGTGGGAGAACAAATTAGGGAGTACATTATCATTAAAAGCAGTATGTTCACACAGATAAAGTAAAGGCACCAAGGGCTGGGCTCTATTTACATGTGAAAAAAGTCTGGAAAATGACTGTTCAATATTACATATTCACATTCTGCATGTTTACTTCTTTAATATCATAACAACTTAGTAATCTAATTACCTGAAGTTAAAAACCTAGATGCATTCTGTATGCATTTAGCACTCAAAATAAAAGCTATCACACACAMAAAAAATTTCTCCCATTTCACCTTGACCATCATTGGGAATCTGCATCAGCCAACAGGTGAGAAAGCCCCTATGTGTTACCTTCATCAGCTCCGCAGTGGAAGCACGTACTAACAGGGTAAACAAATAATACAGCAACTGAACTCTCTTGGGTGTGATTTGGGGCAGGGACTGTGTCATCCAGCCTCATGAAGTTCTGACCCAGTGAAACCCTTTTGGCACTGCTATAATGACTAATCAAAAGTTACTCAAGCCCTGCTGGACTGCCGAGGCTGTTAGGAAAAATTAGCAAAGTGGCGGAGGAAGACAGTGTGTGTTTGTAGAAATCCAGCCTGKTTTTTTTGCTGGGTGGCCAGGGACCGGTGTGCTGAGGGGACAGACAGAGCACCGGCACGGCCCCGGTTCTGCATCCTGCAAGTTCAGCATCACGGAGAGTGAGTCCGGGGATGTCGGACGTGGGGAAGGAGGACCTCCTGCCTAGCTGCTTTAGATCAATCTGCCCATAATTGTCCTCTGTCGAGTTTTGTATTTGCTGCCTCTCCCAGTCCTTTGAGACTCAATCAACAGAGCTCACACACAGACCTCTGACTGATGATACATAGCGGTGCATTTTGAGATGGGATGTTAAATTACAGTGATACATTATATTTAAATTTATCATACACCTTTGACCACTTTATCTACTTCTCAAACCCGATCACCTAGGATTTATTTCAACAGTCCCCAAATAGGAACAGCTCCCTGTAGCTAATATTTCCTCGTTTTCATGGAGTTTCTCCTAAAATGACACCTGTGTGAGCTATTGGAAAGGTAAAAATCAGTGCTACAACAGATACAGATTTTCTTTGCCTAGAAATGTCAGAGCTTTAATGCCCCATAGGTACTATATTGGGGATGACTGGAAATGGAAACCTTTATGCCAATGGAAAGGAAAAATCCCCAGTCTCCCAGGTCTAGAAGGCTTTGAGATATCTGACCATTAAAGTATGAATTCTTTTTAAGCATATAGAAAGTATTTTTGAAATGTTACAGCTACTTCTGGGCTCAAAATATCCAGACTAGTAATCATGAAAGCTCTTGGCTCTTGGGATGGGAAGATATGAAAAATATACCTTCTAGACTATCAAAATGTCTCCAAAACTTTCTCAGTAGGTTGTTTCAATTTTGCTTGCCTGTTGGTTGTTTTTTTCTCTCTAACAAGCTCATGGACTGACTTAGTTCTCGTAACCACAGGAGCAAAACTGAGGAGGAACCTCCTGATTTTTGCTTACAGCACATAAATAAGAGAAGATGCACTGATGTTGCTTCGACAGACAGCACAAAATTGCTGAGCTGTTTTTCTAGACTTCCCAAATTCTCATTCAATATAAAGTGGAACAAACAACAGCACATAATGCTCTAAAATTCAATTTCCATTTTGCATTGTGAGTATGGTTTGGGGTAGGTTTATTAGGAAGAAGGAATGAAGATAAGGGAATATTGCCTCCCCATCAGCACCAGCACCTGTGCCTCTTCCCCAGTTAGATCACGATGGATTTGTACTCACACACACTCACACAAAACTTGCTGGGCAAACTTGCTCTAAAGATCCACATATCTCAATGTTTTCCAGAATTCATCAGTAAGCACTAGCAGTAGATAGCAGTTGGGACAAGCAGAAAATATTTCACAATGTTGTATGTTAGTCAGAACCACAGATGAATCAATCAGCTGGTGAGGTATTGCTTGGGTTTTTCCCAATAACGTGACATTTTAACTTGCCAGCATCTCACTACCAATCTTCTTATCAGTGTAGGGCCATTTCTTGTTCTTATGATCTTGCTCCACATCAGGAATATTGTTCCAGGATCTTCGAAATATGGTGTGTTTTCTTTCCCCCACAGAACACCTTTATTACTCTGCTTTCCTTGTGCCCAGCAGCAAAAACTAGGTCAGTTCCTTCTATACGTTGAAGGCAAACTAATGTGATATTAAACGAAAATTCATACAACAACATAAAATGGGAAAATATATCTGTACATGCTGATAGGTCGTTATGTTGTGATTTATCTGGAATAGAAACATCGAGCCAGTCTACCTTGCGGTATCATACCACAGCAGTTGTCAGACCCTGCCTGCCTCAGCTGCTCCATCAAGCGTGAGTCTGCGAGACCACTTGTGCGGTTCAGGTGCAGAACTGACTGTGTGAAGATGAGAGGAGCACATCGTCCCTAAAGCGCTTGGACAGGGATGCACCCTGGTACCTTTTCAGATGCGACCCCCCAACTGTCTCCGCTGCAGAACCATCGCGTCTTCTTAGCGACAGGCGTCTACCCCGTGTAACTCCTCACTTCTGAAGGTAGTCTTCTGTGACAGAGAGAGGCTGTTTATGCTGGCACTTCTGCTGCATGTTGCTACACTTTACATGTCTTGCCAGATATTTGTGATGTCCCAAATGACAGGTGCGTGTCTTAATAAGTTCTACCAGGGGCAGGAATTAGTAGACGAGGGAGCCTGCAGCAGTGGAAGCATCTGGTAGGAAGAAAAAACACTGTCTTGTACTCTGTCAAGTGTAATTAGAGTTGCCAGTTGTCATTGCTGCTAGCATTTAGTTAAGTAAGCTTCTCTGATGAGAAACTATCTGACAAAAATCAAAGCCACGTAAACTTATGAACAACATAATTACAAAATAGTCTTATTATTGAACAGCCACGTTGGAGTCCAATACTCTCTGACCAGGTTCTTTTGGATATGCCAAAAGGTGGAGGGTGTAATGCTTAATGTCGAAGTTACTTATTTGAAGATGTTACACGGGATTTCTAATTTAGCAAAGTGATACAAAATATACTGAAAACACAATACAAATGTAAATTGCATTTAGCAAAATATAGCAATTGCCATACACTGTTCAATCACAATACCAATGTGATTCCCATTACCAGTCTCTATAATATGCTCACTGTCACGATGGGGGACGTTCCCAATCTCCGAGAAGAAATGTGTGGGTTGAAGCCAGCTCAAGGCCATTGCTCTCTTTGAAATACTTTTGCTAGTTGTTGAATTTTTATCCTCTGTGATGTGAGCCTTCTTCTATCGCTGGGGGCTATTGGTCAGTCTCAAGCCATCAGCCTTACTGAAGAGGAGGTAAGGATTTCAGCAGGTTGAAAAAAAGTTACATTAAAATGCTCTCAGAATAATTTTCTTTCGACAGCAAGCATTGGGGGAGGTTGGCAATAAGTGTTCTACAGTCTAATTAAGAAGGATAAACATTTGTTGGTTTTAATTGTGTCTGGCAATATATTTAATTTCCCTCTCCCAGAGTGCACACAGAGGGGCACTCACAATCCACACCCCAGCATCCTCTGAAGACCTCACGCTGGGAGAGGAGCAGTGCACCATATCCAGCTGCTGCAAACGGCATCTCAGCTGTTGTTTTAGATGACTTCTATGTTCTAATCCTTCCTTTTTTACTTTTCATTAATTATAAATATTTGTTGCATTGTTACTAATGTGTCATTTTATAATTATTGCTTTGTTCTATGATCCGTCACTTGAAAGTGTTCAGGAAAAAAAAAAAATAAAAAGGAATGATGATGCGTTTTCCTGTTTTCTTGACTGATTTAAAAGATGGTTCTTACACAACACAGCCCACAGATGGACACCTATATGCCCAGTACAGCCTGTGTGCGGTGAGGTGCTTGTCTTCATTTTGAGAACTGGCCTGAACAGCCAGTGGGAGACAGAAAGCATAAACAGAAACCTTTGAGCACAAGGTTTAGGGAAGGGGAACAAATTAAAAAGATTCTTTGAAAGCCGTGGCTGTGGAGAAAATGTGCATTAGCCAGACACGAACTGTACTCAAGTAACAAACTCCCGTAATAGTCACAGAAAACAGCAGCCCTCCACCCCCCCATGAAGCTTCAGGGACTAATGCCGACATCTGGTTTGTGAGGTCAAAAAACCCACATAAAATGTTTTTTAAGAACAGGAACAAAGCAGTGAAAATTGATAAGCTGAAATGACACAATATACTCTAAAACAAGGAGTAAAATCCTGACCCTTTTGCCTTTAAATGGCCCAGTCCCCTCAAGACATCATAGACTGTATTAGAAATAGAATTATTTGCACGATTTATAAGAACTCATAGAATCAATAAAAGCCAGTGATATTTGTAATATTTTTGAGAGAATATAATTCTGCTGTGCTCCTCCTAAGGGCAGACTTTGGCCTCAGGCGAGGTACATGCCCGGCCGATGCCGGTACCTTCCTACGGTACGGCTGGGGCAGGCAGCACCTCTGAGCCGCGTCGTTGGGCCTCACGCTGCTCTTTGAGCTGTGGGCGAGCTTTCACAGCCATTTCACCAAAGCCGTATCGGCAGTGAAAAAATATCACAAGCAATTTACTCTGTACGTGAATTACTTTTTTAAGTAATATAAGAAAATTAATACAATAATAAAGGGTGTCTGTTCTGGAATAAAAGACAAAGAGAAAAATGGCCTAAATGTATTGAGAGTATTATTAATTGTATATAGACCCAGTGACTGCGTTTCATCTGCCCTAGTTTAGGCTTCCAAAGTAGAATAAACTTCTCCCTCTGGGTATGAGCCTACATTTAGTTACGATGCAATTGCCCCAGACTGCAGCTCTAATTTCCCTGGATTGCTAATAACACCCCTGATGTCTAGGCACTCATTTCAAGCAGCTCAGCCCCTTTTAGGCTCATTTGCTTGCTAGCATCCTCATGCCTGAGAGGTGATTGCAAGACGTGCAGTCCATCACCCAGCACTCTCCTCCCCTGCCTTTCCCCAGCTCGACGTGCAGACCCGCTGCCTCGCACCACAAGTGCCCATCAGGCAGTAAAGGGGCACAGCATGGACAGAGAAGGGGCTGGCCACAGACCTGGAAGCTGAGCCGCAGTCATCCATCTGTTGGAAATCCCGACGAAGGCCGGGGCTGCCTGGCGAGCTGCCTCCCCCAGCCACAAGTGCTACTGAGCACCAGTCTCTGGAGAGGTGAGCAGTCAGCACTGCACCCCTTCCAGCTTGGTCACCGGGACCCCCTGCTTCGTCCGTGTTGTAACTTCCACGTTTCCAGGCCACCACTGGAAAGAGATGGGAACATTCTCAGACTGTGGGCTCTAACTCTCCCAGAGTAAGTCAGGAGTAAATAAGAAGGAGTTATGGAGTAAGTAAGAAGGAGTTACGGAGTAAATAAAAAGTTTCCCATACTCAGCTCCCCACTCCTCACAGGTACTACCCACAGAAGAGCCTAGGGAGGCAGAAGTCCTCTTCGGCAGCATCCCTAGATGTATCAGAGAGTCACACAGGAGCTTTTTACCCAAACCCAGTTGCATTTCTAGCAAGCCTTCCCCCACCATGTCATAAATATTCTGCCATCACAGACCACACTGGATCTTTTTCACCCTTTGGTAGAAGCTCCCATACATTCAGCTTCCCAGGCACACAGACAAGCCACCCGCACAGCCTCTGGATCCCTCCAGACCAGAATTCAGGGGAGATGGTCAGCTCGTCTTGCCCTGTCCTCAGGCTCGCACCCACACACAAGCCAGCCTGCCTGCGTCCCCAGCAAGCAGTGGGCACCATGTCAAAGAGCTTGGAGGAGGCGAGGAGCCAAAGATGCAGAGGGTAGATATGGAAGGAGCTAATGGAGGAGAGGAAAAAGAAGTTGTGGCTTTCGCTCAGACTGACTCAGTGACGGCGGGCTGGGACTGACCACCGCAGAAGGACAGGAGGCATCAGCAGGAATTTGGTGTAAGTGCGTGTGTGCAGTACCACTGCTCACAGCAATTGGCCATTGCTGTCATGGTGTCTAAAGGTGGAAACAGCACCATGGGGCTGGCTCACAGGTCTTTTCTATCCCTCACCCTCAGGTTAATGGGTTGAGAAGGAACTCATGGTCTAATTTTGGCCTGATATTAGAAGGTATGCTTACAAATTAATTGCTTGATGTACTTGCAGAGCACGTTCAGAGACCAAGCTCTGATACTAGTCATCAGCCTGGGCATGCACAGAAAAAAGCCAGCGGCCAGAATACTTACGGTAGGTTTCACAGACATCTCAGGAGAGGTGGTGACAGTAATTCTGCTGACAGCCTGTCTAAAAGCCATCGCAAAGACACTGCATAATGCACTTGCCCTGGTTGGCCYGAGGATTTTCATGCAGGCCTTGTCCATGAGACCTGAAAGCTAGGCTGCAGGTAAAAGTCAGAGGATTTAGCAACCAGACAGACTCCTGCCAGGCCCAAGCTGGCTCCTTTAGATCCTCTGAGAGGTAACCAGAGATAAATGCACCAGGCCAAGTATGGCAGCTTGCATTCAGGACCTGTCTTCTGTCTCTCCCAGGTACAACCCCCTCCTTCTGCTCCCCAGCCCAGGTCACCACCCTTCCCTGGCCAGCCCCGTGTAGACCATACACTGTCCCCCTGCCCCACAGCCTTAGTGCTCTCCCCAGCGCAATGAATCCCTGTCAGCACATGCAACCAGCTTATTTACACCAATCTAATCTAATAGATTTTATTTGCTCAAAACATTTGTTATTATTTTTTTCTCCAATACTTTCTAATCCAAGTGATCTAAACAGACCAGGACAATGACGACTGAGATTTTAGCTGAGCACAGGGCTCAAACAAAGCAGCCACTATGGCAAGAGCTGTGGACTCCAGTGCTGTGGACTCCACCTGCGTGAGCCAACTGGGCCTGAGCGACCGGGCTCTTTAGCACTGGGAGGCTTACACTGAAGTGTGCTACCTCTAAAGGGTGGGAAGACATGGCAACAAATTGATTTGCAAGAGAATGCAAGCCGTGAATGTTTTTTTTTTTTAGATGTTGTCATGAGAAGATGTCAATAGCATCATCTTATGCATTTAATACCATTTTGTGGATGATATGTTTCATGTACATTATTTACTTCTAGCACAAAGAATACATTAATTATTCAATGTGGCAAGAATTGAGTGTCAAAATGCCTCTGGTAACTATGAATTAGAGATTGATCTGGATATATATATGTTTTGTTCTTATGAGTTGCGCTTTTAAGACTTTCCCTCAGTGGATTGTTCGTCAATGCGATCCCGATTCATGTCAGTAATCAACTATCAGTGCAAGTGCACGCCCTGTCGTTGACAGGGCATCTTGCCTTCAGCTCTGTGGTCCTGCTCTCCTCGCTCTAGCATCAGGGACTAGCCCTATTCAGGAATATACGTGCTACCTGTACAGTGGCGATGGCCACACGTGACAGGACACCAAAGGTCTCATTGCTTACCTCCTTGCTCTGGGCAGTGCAGCACTAAAGCTTGTGCTCTGTGCCGACTACTGGGAGAGGAGCTGGTGCCATCACTCTCTGCTTAGAAGGTGTGGAGGCTCTCCCAGATGTGCCAGAGTCCTGCCAGCATGGGGGTCCTCTAGCAGCCTACCCTAGCGCAGGGAAGCTGGCTGGTAATTTGGCAGAGGCAGGAGATGGGAGATGTTGCCTCTCAGAGAGACAAGCTGCTGTCAGTCAGTGGTATCTTGCCCCTGTGCGAGGCAGAAGCTCTTCAGTTCCTGTTGAATTTGTAATTTCTCCATCTGCTGCCCTCCTGTGGGCTCTGTGACTCCCCCCAGCGCTTGTCAGGCCACACTTGGAGTACTGCATCCACTTCGGGTCCCCACAATTCAAGAAAGATGTGGACAGACTGGAGAGGGTCCCAAGGAGGACCATGAAGATGATCAAAGGGCTGGAGAACCTGCCCTATGAGGAAAGACTGAAGGAGTTAGGTTTTCTCTCCCCAGAGAAGAGAAAGCTCAGGGTGAACCTCATCACAGTATCCCAGTACTTAAAGGGCAGCTACAAAGAGGACGAAGGCTCTCCTCTCTCTTCACAAGGAGCCACATGGAGAAGACAAGGGGCAACAGGTACAAGTTGCACCAGGAGAGGTTTCATCTCAACATAAGAAAGACATTTTTTACAGTGAGAACAATCATTCACTGGAACAACCTCCCCAGGGACATGGTAGAGTCTCCATCATTGAAGGTTTTTGATGCGATTGGACAGGATGCTAGATAATATCATCTAGGCTCCCTTTCCCACAAAAGGTTGGGTCGGATGATCTTTTGAGGTCCCTTCCAAGCCAGGCTGTTCTATGACTCTGTGATTATTGTCCTGTACGAGAACAGCTTTTCCAGATAAAGTTCTGCTGTCTTAATGATGGCATTATAACCATGTGCATTCATCTCTTGCTTCAACTTTGAGTATAACCGTCTCCTGGTTACATATGCATTTTCTCACAAATGGCGAATGGTAAGGGAGTGTTGGCCAGGTGATACGCAGCTATCTGCTTCTGAGATTGTGGGTCTGGTGAGAGCCACAGAGAAACTAGCTTGGGAGTCCTTAAGAGAAGGCATTTTTCAAACCCATGAAACCACACAGACTTTTAAACATCAGGCACTTGATACAGCCGAAAGTAATTGCTCTGGTGCTGAAAAACAAAATTGTTCTCTAGGGATGATAGTGTCCTTTAGTTAAAATCACAGGAAAATAAATAACGTACTTTTCTAAAAGAAAGCCAAAAATGTCATTTAGAGCTGAGCAATCATTCTTAAAAGGCAGCACTTGTCTGACACGGCTACAGAAACAGCACTTTTCTCAGGAAGGAGCTTCTGTGGTTATTATCGTAATTCGTGCAGGTCCAGCTGCCTTGCCAGCAGAATGCGGAGCAGCTTTAATCACAGCTTTAAACTAATGTGCCAGATATTTATGATAAGAACAGTGGTGTCAGCTGTATCAGATGCTGTAAAAAAAACTCTCAAAACAATCCGCTGTCAGATGAATTAAAAGAAAAACAGTTTCCTCTGAAAGTGCTGAGGTAATTTAAGAAAAAAATTATAAAGAGCAAAATTAAATTTAATCAAACTATTTCAGTGATAAATTGCAGCTGGGGAAGTCTCCTGGGATTGCAAAGAACATGTTTATATTGTCAGGTGTGTCAAAAGGAAGATTAGGTGGAGACATTTTAATGGCAGGGGAGAAGGAGGGAAGATGCTTTCTCTCAGTTCTCTGTTGTTACAGCATCCCAGAAGTGGCATCTCCCACACGATGTGGCCAAGTGATGTCCCCTGCCTGCTTTCTGTCCTCCTAAGAGTTGCACCGATGAGAACACTTGATTCTGCAGAAAAAGGGAAAACAGTCAGAAACCGTAAGTCACCTAATGACTTACTCTTCTGAGTCTGCTCCTAAACCGACAGCTCTGGGTGCAACTATGGGACATCGGCTGGCACTGGCTGTCCTGCTGCGGGGCCCTACGACAGGGACAACATCCCCTGTGCTCTGCCGTTGTATCCTATCACTCCTCCTCACTGCCTTGGTGCTGGTGGGTTGGGGTCACCTCACTGTCCTGATGCTGGCAGGAACAGCCAGTGTCCGAGGGGCAGGACTACGGGGAGCACACCTCTCGCCGGGAAATACATTCTGTTCCTCTGTGTTTGCTATGCAAAAAGTTAAGGCTAATGTGCATCGCATGAAGGTGGGGCTAACCAATTTGGCTTATATGATACATGCTGTCATAATCCATGCTAAAGACTTAGCACATTAAAAGGGACAGGTAGGGACATGATCAGACAGCCCTGTGCATTAATCTGTAAAAAAAAAAACAACACCTCATCTCCTTTGTTGTTTCTGTATTTCTAAAGGCAAAATTAATATAGGGAAGCAGAAAAATGAAATAGGCTGATCACTTAGTGCCATGCATTAAATGTTATCATTCAAGAGTGTTGTACACAGAAGACAGCAAATATTGTAGATATGTCAGGGATGATTCAATGTAACTGAAATAACTCGAGAACATAAGCTCTCCTTCACCACTGACAGAATAGCTAGACTTGTTTGATTTAGTTCATGCTGCTGTGCTGTGTCGCTCAGCTTTGTAAGTCCGCACTTTTTCTGTTAACTCCTCAATTCAACCTTACAATTGGGAATTCAGATAACACAGCCCTTCACTTCTGATCTTAGCTGAATACCAATGCCATAATTTTATGCTTCCTTGCTTTCTCTACTACCTGACCTTTCATGTTTCTTGAGGGACATCTCATTTCCTCTAGCTTTCAAACACCTTAACACTTATTTCTTCATATTGGTGATACAATTAAGTACACATCCTTAATTGAGTTACAAGCAAATACGTAGAATAATAACAGGGTGTTTATCTTTGTCAACCCTAGACAGGTAATTAAATAGTCTCCTTCACACTCTTCTAGGCAAACAGAACCCTTTAAACTGATATGCCACCTTTACATAATGTCAATAGACTGTCGTCTCCTCTCCTCTGTTTAGATGGGCTTGTGTATTCAATAGAAAATGCAAATTTGCTTTACTCAAGACCCATCTGGAAATGAACCTTACACTCCTATTAGTCTAGTTCCTCGGGTTCAGAGTATATTGAAGTAGAATAAAAAGTTACTTTGCTAGAGCTGACAGAACACAATTCCAGAGGTCACACCATGGATGCAAAGCCTGTTCATAATTTTGGTGAAATACTTCCTGATATGTGCTTGGATTATGCATGTATATTGGCTAAGCAGAGCAGCAGATCTTCACTATGGTAAACTTATGTGGCTCTATTAAAAATCAAAGGAACTGATTTCCATCAGCTGAGGACGTAGCTGACCTGCCACCCGTGTCTTGTCCCTTTGCCCTTCAGAAGAGGAGGAAACCCTCTGGTGTTCAGCATGGTACTTACCTTCAAAGGCTCTGTTGAGGAGCAGCTGAATTTCAAAACCTTTATGTAAGGCTGTTGAAGAGGAATGGTGACATGTCAAAGGCTCCAAAGTGCAGTCAGTTTGGATTTTGCAATCAACCTGCCACTGGCCGAGCCTTCACTATGACCTGGGATACACAAACACGCAGAGGTCTGGCTTCGATTTGTGCTTTTCTCTGCTCTGTATCATTCCCCTACTGCTCCCCCCAGGGCAGAGGGATTGGTACTTCTCCTGCTACATTTTTGATAGCATTGTGTTCTCTCTCATAATTTTCCACTACAGGCCCCAGGGATCCTAATACTCCTGAATTTAAAAGACGTCCACACGCAGCACAGACTACACAGCCCTTTTGGCCATAGGAACAGCCATTTTCCTTTTTACAGCCTATGGTTTCTGATGAAATCCAGTTACAAACATTAGGATGCACTTCAATCAAGTGTTCTGTGGATTATGGATGCCATTGTAAACAAGCCAGCTCATAGCAATAAATGCTAAGAACACCTGCACTGAAATCACTCTCTTCTATTTTCTGCAAAATTGCTTTTACACATATATCATTGCTCTGCTATACAGGAGAAAATATGTAGAGCATAAATATTGACATTTATATTGTCCATACTTGTACATGCTAAAGAAACCATTATTTTTTTAAAGGCTTTCAATAAAGATGGCTGTTGGAAGGTTAAGAGAGGGAACAAACATCTTAGCAGCGCCACACAGTACTTCTGTTTCCTTGGAGATTCCTTTTAATGTAGAAATAAGTAAGAAAAGCTCACTGTTCAGAGCGACGTGCTTTTTTTAGCGCAGTCTTTTAGACAAAAAGGAAGCATGAATATGGCAGTGCCTTACCCCGACGGTGATGTTACGTAGCCTCATGTCAGTGATACTTGGCATTTAAATGCTCTCTTGGAGAATATGCACTTATTTGTAATTGAATTCCACGTAACGAATAATATTTTCCTATTGCTATTGTCATTCATTTATTATACATGAGTATTTCCCCTTGATAAATAGAGTTTTGGAGAATTTTCAAATACTCAGGCAGAAAAACACTCACAAAGCCACAAACCTAAAGCTGATCAGTATGGCTTGGATATACCGTAATGTAAAACACTTGGGTGCCCAAGGACGTGTCCAGATGCCAAACATCTCTTCTCAGAGATACATAAGTAAATCCCTTGTTTCAGATGTAAGTCTGCATCCCAAAATCAAGCAGAAAAGTTCCAGAAGAGAAATAACATAGAGAAGAGCTTGATAGCCCAATACTGTGCTGGAGCAGTAGGCAGCCAGACCAAGGGAGTATCAAAGGTGGGGCAAAGGAGATCAAAGGAACAGAGAGAAATGTCATCAGGCCAGTACTACAGGTACCATACTTGAACTCCAGAAGGAGCCAGTAAAAGAAAGCAATGGGAATAGTAAGGGGTCAGGATAGCAATGAGGAAGGGAGGAAGAGAAAAACTGGCAGTGCTGAAGGCATGTGCCAGGGTACGCCGGCTAAGCCAGGGGGAATGCTGGAGGAGAAGAGGAGCACTCAGAAATGCTGCTACAGCCGTAAAAGGAACAAACAGGGCTGAGCCCGAGAGCCAGGAACTGGCAGGGACGGAAAAGCAACACCAGGTCTAGTCAGGTTTGCCCCAGCCTCCCATACGCCACGTGGCACTGACTGAAAATGGTACGTGATAYGGTCTGTCCTTGCAGGCTATCAGCGTAACAGATATGGAAGCTTATTTTCTTTGTTTATTACATTCTTCCACTCTTGCTTAGGGCAGAGCACARTGAACTCTTGTTCACTGAAAACTAGAACTACCTGAGACCTGGTGGAAACAAATATTTAAGCCACCTGTACTAGTGTGCCCAACACACTTGCAGCTCAGGCAAATTCTCCTGAGCTGAAAAAGTTGGTACCTGAACAAGAACCTAAGGGTCCCAGATGTTAAAATTTACAATTATACTTTTCCCCTATTTGACCTATGTTTCTGTCTGTTTTTAACGAAGACATTGTTCAAATCATTCAGTTGTTTGGGACAAAAAACAACTGTGCAGCATCTATCACTGCTTGATCACAGTGAATCCTGTAAAGAAAATTAAAAGTAAATTTTACTTACTAGAAATTACCAGTGTGAAGTAACACGTAATGTGAACTGAAGCATGTCACTGCAGCTCCCATCAGTAGGGAACCATAGGAAATGGATTTCCCAGACTACCTTAAAAATGAATGCTGCATTCTGAAATGTAGAGTTATTTTCAAGAGAAGTAATTTTCAGTAGAGGGAGCTGCAGGACCAAGTCAGACTTAAAACACTGAATAGCAGTTACTGCAGTAAGGTAGATAAAAAAGTATTTACATTAACATGCAGAATTATTAAACAGTGTACCAGAGAGTTTATTATCATAAAATGATTTAAGCTTTAGAACTCTCCACTGCAGCTGAGGGCATGGAGAAAACAAGTGACATGTATATAACTGCATGTAAAGGCATTGTTTGACATTTTACCGAAAAATAATCTTCTCATTTCCTGGATTATAGACACTGATTTGTGATACAAAGACTCCAAAACCAAAACAAAGCTGTGTTTCTTTCCTTATTGAAAGTTAGTGGCAGTATTTCCAGTATGGGAACTGTAGACTGCAGGCTGAGAGATTCAATCAACGCGCACATCAGAGAGCAATAGGCAGTTACCTGTGCTGTCTCCATCCTGTTGTATTTGTATGCAAAATAATCTGCTTCTACCCAAAGGCAAATCGTGTGTGTGTGTGCCATTTTCTCTAGATGTGTCATTTTCAAGCATTATCCTTTAGATTCAACATGCACTGAGCCTGTTTTCTCTCAACGCTGCTCTACCAGTATAGGCCAGTTAGCGACATTTGAAACAGTGTCGTTTACAGATGTTTAGCATCGCTGAGTGTTAGCGAGCCTTCTCTGTACTGACACCACTGCGTCGGCACTGTCAGCCAAGACTGAAAAACAAGACCTTGACAGGTGCCTGAACAGAGGAAAATGAGGTTACAACAAAATATTTACAGGTCTCAGACTACATCCAAGACTGTGCTTGAGATTTGTATTTAGAGCTGAGCACCTCCTCCAGCGGACCCTCATGAAGAGGCCTTGAAAATACACCCTTGTCACAATTATTTCATCATGTCAAATTGCTCCCAAATACTCACAGTCACAAATATGCTGTAACACCGGGGCAGCAGCAGTAGGGCTGCTCTTCAGTCAGTCCTGATGGCTGCTTCATGGCAGTGGGCCCCTCCTGACACATCCATGCCACCTGGAATGTGGCACAAACCCAACAGGCAAGACTCTGCTCCTCCCTCTGAACTATTCTGCAGCACATAGACCCTGCTGCCCTGTATAAAAGGTCCCGATGCAGTAACTTCTCAATGTCAATATTCTTCCTGCTCATTAGTAGGTTGTAACAGGCTGGTACTCATGAGAGAAGGACAAAAGAGCAAACAGGATGCTGGAGAGAGCTTTAGGTAGGAGAACCAACACACCAAGTGTCCCAGTGCACCTCAGGAGTCATGCTGCCTTAGCCATTATTTAAACAAGGGAGGATGGCTAAGTTGCTGGAGGCCACCACTCATGAGATCAGATGTCTTAGAAATCTGGGACTTGCATCAGGACTTTTCAACCTTCCTGGCACAACATAACCACCTACAAGTGGTTAATTTTTAGATCTTTGGCCAAGAGCTGCCATAAGATCTGCAGTGCCAGTGCACTTGTTTCCAGGCCCTCACCCTCAACTAAGTGAGTGGGCATTGCCTTCAGTGAGCTGGCTGTGCTCAGCCCCTGCAACTCTGTCGCACAGCAGTTCACAGTCAGCAAGTCCATTATAGACATCATTAACACGATCTCTGTCATCTCCTCTATTTTGTATAACCTGTTTTGTCTGCTCCTTGTTGGTCATTGCTCCCAGTGTCACTTCTGCGTTCTGGAGGCAGAACCGTCAGACGCACATCCTAACCTAAGGTCCTTTGCGAGGCATACTCCACATCAGTGCTCCTGATGACTACAGGCCAATCCTGCTCATCAGTATTGGCTGCACAGCCATGGAGGATACCCACGTCTTTCTCCTGGCACATACCAGGGTTTCCCAGCACACATTTCAACATGTATGAGAGAAAACAACTGCACGGTCATCAACGACACCTCCTCTTCTGCTAAAATGTCTGCGGCCTTAGCTCAAAGATAATGGCAACCTTGTTTCCTGATGGATGTCTTCTCACTGCACCTTCCCATGGCCCACAGCCTGTTGGTACTGTCTAAGACATCAGTCGATGTCAGTAGGAAGGGCACTGCAGGGGTCATCATGACCTGATGTGTGTTTCCCAGTCTTTATGAAGACAGCAGAGATGCATTCCCACCCAAGTGGCTTTAGGAGACAGTAACTGTAGTTCCTTTCGCTGCTGCCTTGCACTAAGAGCATAGGGAGACTCCACGAGAAGCTCTGGCTGTCACCACTGAGGTACGTATGCTGTGTCCTGGGACTGAAGGGAATTCAAATACAGCTATTTGTGCTTTTCAATGGGTATAGCATTCATTTCCTTAGCCACCACCCATGCCAAGTGGAGAAAGGAGTTCTGGTATCCCAGTAGCCTTTGTTGGAAGGTAGAAATCAGAAACCCTGGTAGAAATCAATACAAGCAGCAGTAGCCCCTGACTCCCCTTGCACGTGTAATGCAAGATGCATTGTGTCAGGTTCCTTCAGTAAGGGACAGGGGGAATGAACAACCTTTTCATCACCTCCTTTTTCCTCTCTTTTAGCTCCAGTGAAAAAACTGAACTACTTCGCTAATAAATTCCTGCTGTGCTTTTTCACAGCAGTGTTACAAGACAGATTTATCCCAGACCAGTGAGATTTCCTCCAACGAATGAAGGCAGGGCAGATGGCAACGGCCTTCAGTCCCCAAACCCGAGCAATTTACACAGGTGCAGTGCAACATTTTGTTGATTGGGAGAGTGAGTTTGGACTGCTGAGTCTGCACAGCCACAGATCTTTTGATATTCCTGCTCACCTCATCCCTTTTCTGCACTAGTCCATCCAGAGGAAGCATTACTGCCTGCTGTTCCCACCATCACAGCCTCAGGACGGACTCCTCTGAGCACAGACGGCAGCAGGCCTGTGCTTCCTCCCCACCTCACCTTCCTCCACCGAGTCTGTCAACTCTTTTATGCAGGAAAAAATACAAATTCTTCTGTTAGCTCAAAGCTTTGCCGGTGCACAGAAGAGAACAAACAACACAATCTGCTGTTCTGGTGAGAGAATACGCCTATGTTTACTCTTTCCTGATCCTGCTACCAATGTGTCAAGGATTTTCTGAAAGCCTTTACTAGGAAACTGCAACCACAGCAATGCCCGAGTGTTCGGGCTTTGCCTGTTTTCCCTAGAAAATTCCAGCATTATGAGATGAAATGGAAATGGGAGGATCCAACCACCTGAGAAGTACTTATTTTTATTGGGTTGATTCTTCTTGGCCAGGCCAACATCTACCAGCAGTATAACCCTCAGAGTAGTTATTTATCTGATAAGTATTGCTGTGGGGAGATATCTACTCTAAATGCATATATCAGAGCTTCAGACAGCATTTGATGAAAACATGGTATCTAGGAACTAACAGTATCTGATTTGATTGAAGACTTTATGCAGATACTCATTCCTTTTTCGGAGCAACCCTGTCAATACCAGCACTCTTTCTATAGAGTCCCTTCTTTGGTGGTAAACAGACATCAGCTTCAAGCAGTTTTTCTTGATATCGATATGTGCTCGAATATTGTGGATTTTCCCTTCTCTGTCTGAATATTAATACTGTTCAGGCAAAGAAGAGAAGATTGAGAGGGAACACAATAGCATAGGGAAGGAATTTCCCCAAAGGCAACGAGCTGTTCTCTGTGCCCACCGAGGACAGAGCAA
This sequence comes from Oceanodroma leucorhoa, assembly GCA_030449065.1. Lineage (NCBI taxonomy): Eukaryota > Metazoa > Chordata > Aves > Procellariiformes > Oceanodroma > Oceanodroma leucorhoa. The sequence continues at coordinate 2,178,324 of JASVER010000009.1, read as the reverse complement.
GCACGCTTAAACACAGCAAGGGAGATTCAGTTAAGTAAGTAACCAAAGTTTTCTAACTATAAAAATCTTGAAGCAATCTGTTCTGATGGCTAAACTACTTTGCAGAATATACATCACTGAAGGCTCAGAAGAATAGGTTACACAACCATCTACCAGGAACGGTGTCAGTATTTCTGTATGCAACCATTTTCTGCGGGAATGTTCCCTGACATTCGTTACAAGGTCTATGGGGCAGGCCCTCAGCTGGTGCGAGTTGCTATGCCACCACCTTAACCTCAGCAGCATTGAAGTACCAACCTAGCATTTCTTCTTGTTGCCCAATCTCCCCTTTCCTAAAATACAGCTGCTAAATATTAACATGAACAATAAATATTTGGCAGATTAAATTGAACAGTCATTTCAGAATGCTGCACATTGCTCCAGGAAGCTGCTTTTACAATTCTCCTTTAACACCTCTTCTAGCGATGCTGCTATTTTTGTAAAGTTTGTGAGCGGAGATACAGAACATGACCCAACATTTTTTTAGAAATATGTCTTCACAACAGTGATAAAGCTTTTATTCTGTCTACCAGTTGTAAATAGTCAAACTCCTAGCAATCTACTCAAGCCTTTAGTGCTAGCTTTACTGTGCAGTTAAAGTACACATGCCTGGGTAATGCTTTCCAGCAAAATAAATTTAAAAAAATAATCTGTATTTTGTTTTCCTATTCCTTCTTTTATTTTTCTTCTTTTTAAAATTTGTTTTGCAGTTGTTCTCTTTCATCCTTTCCAGAATTTGGTCTCCATGGATTTTTTAATTTGCATCACTACTGTTATTATTTCAGTATTTTTCCTTTATGAACAATTATTTTTCCACTTCTATTTTTTCCTATTCTACACGATTGAAGTCTCTACCTGCAAAAAAAGAGAAAAAACACTATTCATTTTATAGGGCTGGAGGATTCCTATGAAATAAGGCACAAAAGTGCACTTTCTGTGAAACAGCTACCAACAAGAGCAAGTCACCCTCTCAGACCTGTAAGAGTCTTAAAGGAGCAAACATCTTTCAAAGACAACCTCTTGTTGGCAATTTTGGCAGGTATGTATTAGGAATCATTTCTAAACAGTAGGAAATGGAATAAAAAAATTGTTAATACTCTCATTGCAGAGAATTTGAAAGGCATGACTGATTGCAGAATGAATGCCCCACCCCCTTCTAATTAATAGGACTAGTGACACATTAATTAAGAACATGCATAAGCCTTTGCAAGATGTAGATCATGTGCATGTCTGTGGGTAAGACAAGTCTGGGGAGACTGTCCCTTCATTGTGGACAGAATTCTTTTACTGCAACTTAACCAGTTAGCATCTATTAAAAGTCCTTAACTATCCTGTTGAAAATTTGAAATAAGAGCAATGTGACTAATGAGAATTAAAATGATGAATTCCTGTTACTCATTTACTTCATAGGGATTAAGGCAGGAGTTCTAGGTAAATACTACTTGAATTGCAGGACAGAGGTGTTCAGAGAAACTTTTGATTCTGCATACCATCTTCCCGTTCATGCCATAAGACATCCCTGCAAACATTGCCTTGTTGCAAAACTGCATGTCGTGGGTTGACCTTGGCTGCCAGTCAGGTGCCCACCCAGCCGCTCTGTCCCTCTCCCTCCTCAGCAGGACAGGGTGAGAAAACACAATGAAAAGCTCATGGGTTGAGATAAGGACAGGGAGATCACTCAGCAACCGCAGTCAGCGGCAAAACAGACTCGACTTGGGGAAGACTGATTTATTGCCAATTAATAACAGAGTAAGATAAGTCAGAAATAAAAACAAAACTAAAACCACCTTCTCCCCTCCTCCCTTCCTGACTTTTCCCCAGGCCCAACTTCACTCCTGACTCTTCCACCTCCTCCTCCCACCTTGAGAGGCATAGGGGGATGGGAAATGGGGGTTGTGGTCAGTTCATAACACTTCGTCTCTCCCGCTTTTTCCTCCTTCGTGAATTTCTAACTCTTGGGTCCCCCATGGGCCACAGTTCCTGCCAGAAAACCTGCTCATGCATGTGCTCTTCTCCATGTCTGCAGCTCCTGCCAGGAAACTTGCTCCAGCATGGGCTCTCCACAGGCTGCAGCTTCCATCAGGGCACATCCACCTGCTCCAGCATGGGTTCTCCATGGGCTGCAGGTGGGTATTTGCTCCACCATTAACCTCCATGGGCTGCAGGGGGACAGCCTGCCTCACCATGGTCTTCACCAMRGGCTGCAGGGGAATCTCTGCTCCGGCACCTGGAGCACCTCCTCCTCCTCCTCCTCCTCCTCCTCCTCCTCCTTCTTCACTGTCCTTGGGTGGCTGCAGGGATGTTTCTTTGTTTTCCCCTAACTCCTTTCACAGCTGCTGTGCAGCCGTTTTTTTACCCTTTCTTAAATATGCTACCACAGAAGTGCTACCAATGTCGCCAATCAGCTCAGCTTTGGCCAGTGGCAGGTCCATCTTGGAGCCAGCTGGAACTCACTCTGTCTGAGATGGGGGCAGCTTCTGGTGTCTTCTCACAGAAGCCACCCATGCAGCCCCCCCAGCTACCAAAACCTTGCCACGCAAACCCAACACACTTCAAAAGCAGAAGTCTCCACAGGGCTGAAAAGCATGTTCTCCTTCCGTGMCCACTGCTCACCTACAACTAACATGTTTTACTTCTTATTAGAATATGTACTGCATCTGTAATAACTATTGCAATGAAATTCTAAAAAACCCATCTATTTACTATAATACTATTCATAGTATAATACATATTTCATGCTTCTTAGAATGGTAGTTTTGTTTCACTTTTTGCAGTTTAGATTTTTCCATAATAAATAACTCTAAATAATTGCATTATAACTAAGTTTCTTCTCCCCCATTCAATCTTTAGTTTACCTTGGTAGAGTTGCTTAGTTTTAGTGTTTGTCCAGCTTCACCAGCCGCTTTCCTTCACTCTCAGTGTTTGTCCACACTCACACTGACTACAAAGCTGTGGTCAACCCAAGTGGAAGCTTATGAATTACTTCTCCACCTGGTTTAATCTGCCCACATTGTTTACACTGAGCACACTACTGCCAGATTTCTGCCGAACAAAGGTAGATATTTTTTCAAATCAAATTGTGAAAAGAAGAAGAAAACCACTCTATTGCTGTATGACGTAATTTTATTTTTTCAATGAAATGCCCTAGCGTTATAAAACAGAACACATTTTCTAATCTTGAAGCCAGCAAGATTGGGAAAAAAAGAAAAAAATCGAACTTGGTTTTCCTATACATAATTTCCATACTGAGACTACATTCAGAGAAAAAAAAAMCCCTAGAATTAAAATGTAAGTAGACATTACTTATGCAGCTCTCTTCTTAAAAATAAACTGGACATGTCATACAACTCAAGTATGGTGCTTTGGTAGTATAATACGCTACAAATAGAATTATTCAAATGCAACTATGCAGCTTTTCTATTACCTAAGACCTTTTCATTTTATTATGTTGCAACACCTTTATTATTTACTTCACACTTCATTACCACACTACAGAACGATCTTTTCTCCTTCTTTTCTGGTGGCTTGTTTCTCAGAAAGGGGGCCTTCACTGTGGCTTTCTTTGGAAACACCAAGCACTCAGTTTCAGATATTAAAAATATTCAAAGCATTTCAATATACATTCACAACTAGATTAAGCCTCCATTTTTCAAGTAAGGGTCTCATGACTTGCTAGTAAACTAAAGGAAAGACCAAAATAACTGCAGAACTTCTTAAACAAATGACACTTTCAAAAAATATTTGCATTTGTACAACTGCATAATCTCATTTTCAATGAGGTTCTTAGGTCAAAAGTACTATTTCACTTATTAAACATGGCTTTAAAAATACAGTACACATAACACGTTACAAATGTCTGAAAACATTGGATCAATCAACATTTCAACTCATTGCATTAATAAGGAAAGTAAACAACAGTACTTTTGGAAAAGTATTTAAGTATTTCCCTGAAATACTATGTTACGAAAACCAGATCCTAAATGTTGTATGACTGTACTTTAAGCAAATATCATTTGCAAGTGCTTTTTGTCATATAGAGCAGTATGAATAATACTTTTTAGCAAAGACATAGCACACCATTTTGATATTACAGAAAACTGGAATGTAAATAATTTCAACAGAAAAAAAAAATCAGCCATTTATAACAATTTTCAATTGCTTCAGTAATAAACTGACCGATCACCAGGGCTTACACAGAGCAAATACATGAGAGACATAAAACTAACAAGCTGAATGACAGAAGTGCCAATAAATATACTTGAATAGAGAATCATCAGCTGTTCAGACACAAAAAAACACCTCAGATGCAACAAGTTTTAAAGAGAACTACACACTTAAGAAAAGATAGAAGAGAGCAGAGGCTAACTTCTGATCTTCAAACAGGAATAAATATGTATGAGAAAAGCAAAATCTAGCCCCAAGCCTACACACAGAACATGTATGTGTCACAATACACAAATCCATACACAACTTAAATAATCACTCCATAGCTATACATGATAGTCTGATGTTTTTTTGCTATGAAAACAAATCAGCATAGTGAATTCGCGATTTATCAGATGCCAGTTTCTCCCCTTGACTTCACAAAACAAATTGTTTCATATTTAGTTAAATAAACATTATTTTAAAAACTTTCAAACATCAAATCATATTTTAAAACTTATCAGTCCAACATCTTATTTTGCAAAGACATTTTAACGTATGTAGTAGTATCTCCAAAGAATTGTGTACTGAAGAGGGAAGCTTTTCATATGTTAATTTTAGATAGTTTAAAAAAATTAAAACTTGCTGGTGTTTCAGAAGATATTTATATTTTCCTTTGCCTGTGCCTTCCTGGTATTATAAGTATCTGTGCAAGTTTCTTGCAAGACATTTCAGTTGCTATGTGTGGTATTTGGTATCATCCAAACACAAACCCCTTTATAATCCCAAAAAGCATCATGCAAGGAAGCCTTTATAAATAGAATATATAGGATAAGGTATGATCTGTATACAGACGTGCTTTTATTTTTCAAAGTATTTCTAAACTCTTATTGTTATTACTTAAAGCCAGGAATGTGTGTTTGAATTGCATTGATAAGTTGCAAGGTATAGTCAGAATTACAAAATGAAAGTTTTTACTAAAAAAAAAAGATAAGAATGACAACACTGTTGTCCAGCATTTAAGCCACATGCAACTACATAACACTCCCAGCAGAAAACGTCTTCTTAGACACTGAAAATATCTTGTCTTGATATCTTGGTTTGATGACAATGGAAAGTCCAATGTTTTATAACATTTAGATATTATTGCAACACAACTGCTAAATTAGCTCTCTAAAAAAGCACAGAGAATTTATCAGTCATCATGAATACATATATATACACCAATCCTCTCTTTTCTAGCATAAATTAGATTACATCGCTTCAAGATATATGTTAATGACTACAGTGTTTTTAAAAAAATGACACAATGCAATAAGATGTCTAAAATTATACTGAAGCCATGAAAAAAAAAATCTGAAATTTTAAAATACTTGTCAATTTGACTAAAATGCATATTTACTCAATTTCCTTGAGCTTTTATTTTTTCTTCTCCTCATTGGAGGAACAATGACTATAGTAATTGTTCAATGCTACTCTGGCTGTAGGCAGCTTCATCTTTACAGTTTTCCTCGATTCCCCTTGCAAATAGTTTCATTAACTGGCAGTGAACCCTGAAAAATACAGAAATCAATTAATGAGAAATAAATGACTACTACATATTTAATTCTAATAATACATGAATTTCAAGCAGTTGGACAAAGTTCCTTGCTCCAGACTACAGAAACTGCGCTGTCATTCTTCATACAATCCTCCCCTGCAAAGAAGGATGCTTTCACGTATCCATCACTCCTGTTACTCCTCTTTTCCACACAAACAGTTCTATGGGGTACTTTGATGAGCTGATCTTATACAATATACAATATTTATAAAAATCACTTTGGACTGCTAAGTGATTATGTTTTAATGGAACACACTTGCACGTAAATATTTTGTTATTGTGTTTTTGGTTCCCTTTGTTCTAAAAACAACAAACAAGAACAATCAACCAAAAAAAAAACCCAAACAAAAAAGAAAAAAGCCTTTCAAATGTCACAAACCTCTATTCCCTTCTAATTTGATTATTTGCACAACTGCAAACTTCTTTCTCCATATGCCAAGGCTGGAGATAAGACCCTGTGCTGTGTGTCAAAAAATACAAAGTATGGGACATACTCAGTATTTCTGTAAGACAAAGATGCTTACTTAAGCTTAAATTTAACAGGAAAAGCTATTGCTCAGAGTAATGAAGTTCTCCACTCATTTAAAAGGAATCCTCCCAACACCACCTTCACTTTCAGCACTTCCAAGCACATAATATCAGTACCTAGGAAGTATGTAGGACTTCAAAGGTAGGGCCATCCATCTACCTCAGTCAGAGTGATCAGTTACAACATACATAGTTGGAGTGTTCTCTGGAAAGGACTCAAAAGAGTAACAAAAAAAAATTAAGTTTATTATCAGAAGACTCAAATTTGCTATGCAGAGGCACCTTTTTGGGATGTCTTTATGAGCGTCTTTAAAATCAGTGAAAAGGCTTAGTATGTTTTCTGGTACATGGAGAGAAAAAAATCGATGCTCACCTCACTTCAATTGCTGAACTGTCCAGAGTTTCTCCATCACAGTTCCAGCTGCTATTAGCAATATTACAGCAACAGGCTGGATGATCTCTGCAGAACTGGCCAAAACGTTTCTTTCCTATGTCCGTGACATTGCTTTCGTTGTCTTCTGAAAGCTTTGATGTAAATTGAAAACTCTTCACCCGATAAACATCTACAAATGAGAAGTCAAACTACAAAGAAAAAAATAAAACAGTTAAAATTAGTTAAATACATTTGATGTGTAAAGCAACTCAGCATGCAACATTCTGTCCAGTCCAATTTTCTACAGAAGCTTACCTGAGACATAGAGTGATTTTTGTTTTTAAAAAACAGCACAAGTCAGAAACAATAAAGCAAAAACAGAACCTTACTTTTCAGTGGTCCTCTTCAAGTAGCTGCAGTACTGCCACTTTATAGATAATGAGGTAACAGGTTCTGAGATTATGAGTAAATGGGGTATAAAAACTGTTTCAAAAACCCTGTAAAAACTATTATAACATGGAATCAAAGTAAAAAAGGTTTGGATTGGATCTCTGTACTATCCTCAGGACCTGTTTTACTACAGTCCTTAAGACACATAGGCTTTTCTGAAAGCCTTCTGCTTCTGCATTTGGAACAATGCCCTGAAGGTGAGAATTCCATGGCAGTGTGATCAAATCACAGAGCTGGGCATATAGGAAAATAAGAATAAAGGGCAATATTATTACATTCCAACAAAATAAAAATAATTTTAACTAGTTAATTCAGCTAGAAAAAGTAGGACAATTAAGAGACTGCACTTATAATAGAGGTTGCAGATGTATACTACGATATTGTACAAATGCTTTAGAACAGGCTTTGCAAATTAAAGGAACAATCAAATTAGAAGGTGCCCCCACCTGCTCTGAAAGCAACTTAACTGATATGGACTTAAACCTTTAGCAAGCTGTAATAAATACAGACATGTCATTTAGCAAAGGCAATGGAGTATGTCTGTGTGTATCTATGGCCGGGGGGGTGGGGGGCAAGGAAGCGAAAGTGAATAAACAGTTTACCCATAAACTAGTCTGTATTAATGTACAGTCACATTTTTCTTCCTTTTTCTTTCCACATTTTTCAAACAGGGTTTCCCACTATTATGGTAGACACTAACCTGGGATGAGGACATATGTACAACCCTGCATTTAATCCACACTGCAAAACCAACATACTCCAGAGAGAAACAGTGGGGAAGCACTGAAAGGGAATGACCACAGAGGCAATCACAAAAAGCATCAGAGTCAAAGGGACCTCCCAGGTCTTAAGTTCCCTTGGCTTTTAACCATAAACAAACTGTAAAGCTGTCAAAGTCCACACTTGGAAGCAGTGGCTCATGGATACAATGAGGCTCACTAAGCAGCGTGCTAGTCCAAACAGCTTTGTTGCAAAAACTAGTATCCACAGCTGCACATGAATGCTCTCATGTCTCAAGTCTAAGCAGAATGTAGTCTCTTGATAAATGTTGAAGCAAATTTGAAAGGTAGCCAGGGAAGGCTTCAAATAATCAAAATATCAAGGGAACAGTGAGAGTGAGTGGGAAGGAGTGAAGGGAAGAAGAGGAGACTGAGAACAGCAGGAAGGAGGAATACAGACACACAGACAATGTCCCAGGGAATGGTAATGAGGAAATACAGGAAAGAGAATCTATACTAATTCTTCTACAGAGGAGGAAGAATAGCATCATAAACAAGTGAGATTTATTATTGCTTTTATAACTAGATATGACATTAGTCCATTATTCAGATAATTTCCAGAACATGTTAATAATATCAGGTTGTGACTAATACTAAATGTATGCATTCACAGGCATAGCTCTGGTTTCAACAGGTATTACAATTCAAAGCAGTGATGAATCTTCCCTTGTAGTTTATCCTGACAGCTACAACATATGCAAGGAATAATTTTGAAGCTGAATGCATAAGCCTCAAATCCTGGTCACATATATGTAGTAAAATTCTGCTAAAAGCCTGCAGTTTACAATCAAACTGCAGTTCTGGTAACTTTCTTCTAAACTACATTTTTATATGGTTTACAAAAAGTGATTTATTATTCTTCACTACATCTTGTACCTCAGCTACGTTATACTGCTGTGAGGAGTTTTTCATGACAAATACATGGGGCCACAGTTGTGATAAAATCACTTTAAATATCGTCCAAACAGCAAATATATGGAAAAATGTTACGAAACAGAATTCAATTAACAAAAATGGAATTTTGTTATAATGCTATGGCCAAAGACTTGACTCTGCTAAAATAATTTTTTTTTTTTTAATGGTACACATGCTGAGACTATGTCACCCAAAATGTATAAACTTATTTTTCTAAAAAAACCTGCTTTGTAGATGCTCTTTTTGTCATATAAGAATACTGATATTTGCAACTTTGACTCTGGAGAATTCATTGTCAAAGGGAATACACACCTGATCATCTTGGTTTGTATGTCTGACAAGATACCGTAGAAAATCAAGTCTGGAGCATTTACGAACTAGAATGAGGTCAGCTGAACCGTCTGCCAAATGAGCTGCTGGTGAAAGACCTTTTGGACTTCGTGGACAGGCACAGCTCATATTTACTGCATTGATGGCTAGAAATTTCCCTTTAATAACCTTCCATTCTTCTTCATCTTCTGAAACACATCAATAAAGGCACGGAGATAGGTTTTTATTTGATCTACTCACAAAGAACACTAAAAAGAAATAATTCTTGGCAACTTAAAAGTTTTTACTGGGCATACTCATGCACTGTCAATACATATCTAAAATAAACTGCATTTAAAAAAAAATAAATCCATTTTTCATACACTAACAGAGAAAGTTGCTTTCTCCCTTCACAGACTGTGATTATCTACTAAAACTGCTGACCATTTCTAACAAATTCAGGATCAATGCTATTTGGGTAAACCCACAAAACCTTAGGCAGGGACAAGACAGAAGCAAGTTACAACTCTTGTAGTGTGAAAGTTCAGGGGAATTTTTAACTTTTTAAAAAATTCTTGCTTGTTAATCATAAATAAAAAATGATGCAAAGACAGTGGTTTAGTATTTGGTTTCTAAATCAATATTCCTCTTCTGCCTCAATGCCACAAATTGTATTTAAAAAAAAAAAAACAAAACCAAAACGGGAAGAGAGGACTCAGGGTTCAGCAAGGACCAGCAGGCAGCAGATCAGGAGTCTGTTTCCCCCCCCCAGCCCACCCCCAAATGTCTGAAGATGAATACTATTAACAGAGTTGAACTTTCCTGTGTGTAAATCTTCAGAGATTTCTGGAAAACAATACAAAAGTCCGTTTTCAACAACTTGAAACCGTTCTGTTAGAGATCAGACCTAGACTGAGCTTAAGTGTGTGATGGCATCAATACTACGAAGAGGCAGAGGAATTTTCCGGAAAAAAGAAACACTGGCAGGCACTGCACAGAGTTGTCATTTAAACTGTATTTTCCTGAATATGGATAAAAATAGATAAAAAAATGCCTCTGCATTTTTAGATTACACATAACCGCCTTCCTCACTACAATAAAAAAAAAAAGCCATAGAGCAGCCATAACACTCCTTTTCCCCTCCCAATGTAAGTGGACTCAGATATCTCAAACGAACAACTCCACAGAGGTAATGACTGCGGAATAGTCTATGGGGATACACGTGGTTCTAAGACTGGAGTTCAGGAGTGAAGTGCCATTGTTGATGATGGGGGCGAGATTAAGCAATGAACAAAAAATGATAAAGTTTGTTTATATAAGCTTGTTAAAAAAAGTTTGATCATCAAACCCCAGCAAGTTAGAGGTTTTGAGCCATAGTAAATGGTATGGACTTAGAAATCTAACATTACCCAGTTCCCCACGTTTGGGTTATCTTATAGTTATTTTCAAGGTGCTTCTTTGATGAGACTATAGATGACATTTATGCTATATATTTCACATCCTGAAATTCTGATATTCTTACTGTCTTAGTTTCAGGAACTTCACATTTACTTTAGAGAATCATTACAATTGTATAGGTAATTTTGGACCTAAAGTCTATGATGCATTCATTTTGAATTGAACTCTTCCAAGCTTTATACATCAGAAAAAGAAAAAAAAGTAAGAAAAAAAATGTTTGGAAAGTATTCTGTAGTTGTTCTTTGCTYTTTCAACTTTTCTCACTTTGTTGATTTTTTATTTATTGGAAATTCTTATTATCCACTCTTTAGTGACAGAACCAAAAAAAAAAAATCAGAAATCCAGAAAAAGTAGAGTAGGATTATAATATGAAAAAAGACTATTCTTTTTTCATCTAGACTATCCTATCTCCTGATAAACAAATCAGTAATAATAAGAAAAAATGCAGCTCTTAAACTCAACATTTTCGCATCATTTGCCAGAGTGGTTTTAGTATCAATTATGCTTGCTTTACTGCTGATCTTTTTATGTTGCTTTCAAACAGGACATTACAGAAAGAAATAATTTAAATCAGATTAAAAATGCGTATCTTAAGAGAGATGAGGAAGACTTAAACGTCAAAAATACAGAATGACACTGTTCAGGCTGCAGGCAAATGACGAGGCTCTGCTCTGAGATGAAGGTACATGAACAGAACATAAGAAACTACTGGAACTGGAAGCACCTACGTCCAGAACTATACAAGTGCTTATTTACAAGAAAACTATGCATTTTCTGATATACAAACAACAAAATGAAAACAACACCCTTTACTGATAAATCTTTTTGTCGTTTATCTGAGAAGCACAAATAATTTAGTCTATAGTGTGTCCAGATAGGCATTAACTTTTGAAGTATGTTCACTGTAATAAATAAGTCTCAAATGACTTAAGGTAGAATGCTTATATATATTACTCTAACAGGTTGTTTTCACCTGGTGGAAAAGTACTGTTCAGTATAAATTTCAGCATGTTACTCAAAAAAAAGCCTCACTGTTCAAGTAAGAACAAAGTCAGGGTATTTATAACATTTTAAATGACCAACTGTTTTCATAACCATTCTGCAGGGTGCATCACTGTAATACCACAAATTATTTGTCCAAAATATCTTCCATACAATAGAGCAATCATAAGCAGGGAGAGCATAAACAGCACTCATTTCAACTGTCTATTGTGCACATATACACTGCAAGTTGCTGAAATCAGCGTAAAGTGCTAGCACTCAAAATTTAGTCAGCACATGCGCACGGACTTCTGTATAATACAAAGAAATCTGTTCCGTGACAGTCAATGCAAGCATCCTTCTAAACTTCCTGAACTGTACACCGACCAAATAAGCATAATGAAGAAGTCAGCCAACACACCCTGCTGAGTAAAAAGCTTATCTGAGCTGGCGATTTAAAATCCTTTTTATTGCCAATCAAGAGTAGCTGATTGTTATTGTTTGCTTACCAGTACTGCATGGAGAAGAGACTGGATTGCAAAGAAAGCCAGCTACTGGAAGTAAAATGGATTTCAGTAAACAATGTCCTACATAATCAGCTGCTTAATGTCTTGTGCAATGCTGGCTAAAGCAGTCTTGATTGCTCACTAACCTGTAGCTTTCTTCTGCCTTTGCTCGTTTGCTGTATCAAAACTAACAAATGGCAGATCTCCAAAAAAACCCAAAATCCCAAACACAACAGAACAAAAAAATACCAAACAAAAAACCCCCACAAACAAAACAAAAAGGTTGGCAATTTCTAACTACAGTTATTTCTCAAAAAGATTCTTCTCTTCCCAAAAAACCTGCTATCAGATTTAGCTCCTAAGAAAATATAATGTAAAGCAATTTCTTTAGCTGAATCTGGGCATAAATGAAAACAACTCAAGAAATACTCCAATCTGGCCATCCGTTGACTGTATCAAAGATCTGAAAGCAGTAGCTGGGATGAAAGCACTATAGAGAAGCATGTGTAACAGGAATTCAAGTTGGCATAGAAATCTATATACAGTCTTTATGCTACCAATGAATTTCTATAGCATGATGATACTCTTTTTATTAACAGATGGCTAGAACCTGGCACAGATACTGTGCAAAATAACCCTAATTATAAAATAATCTAGGTCATAAGGACCAATGTTTATGTCAAGAAAATTACGGTTTTGTGCACTGGGCTTTACAAGGGGAAAAGAAAAAAAAGGAGAGCAAAAACAGAAGCAAGCACCCATGGGAAGGCTGCCTGCTGTTTAAAGAGGGGTTTATCCCTCTTTTATCCCTACGAACTAAGACCAGAGGCGAAACTCGGGCAACTGAATATGCATATCTTACTCCAGTAAGGCCACAAGTCTATCAGTATCAGTGCTTTCCATTAGCACTTAGCAGTCAGACATAAGTGATACAGCTAGGAGCATGACCGCACAGAATTCAGTATATCAACCGTTGTTTTAACAAAAGAAGAAAAAGTTATGCCTATAAAAAAGAACATGGAAGTGTGCACAGGGGTTGGAATGGGGGGAAAAAAAAGAGAATAAGGATAGCATAAATAGAGAAAACTCATTTATCATTTATACTGAGTATTGGTGGGGTATTGTACAGAAATACTTAAGTCCACTAGATTGGTTATTAGTTGTCCAAGTTCACTGCCTCATATTTATGTAATAAACAGCTTTACATAGGGTGATTTTTGTGCTGACAAACACAAATCTTTAATCATGATCTATTCTAAAATTTATTTTAATGAACTGCTTCCTTCTATACTACCTTACAGTTTATCAGTTAAGTCCTCCTCACAAAAGGAGTAGAGTCCTGGCTCACATAATATATCTTTCTTAAAAGAAATCCAACACATGGAAATATACAAGTAATTAATATGATTTTATCAGAATTTTCTAAAGTTCGGGTGGAGGAGACACCTTACATATTTTTCACATATTTATATGTATTTTCCTTAAACTTAAGTAAACAATGTAGTTATCTAGTAACTCACATGTTTAAAAAAAACCACCAACACACACACACACTTGAACTGATATATTCTGAAAAATAATACTTTGTGTAATACTACACCATCCTACTTTTTATGAAAAATTACCTTCATGTTTTAATCCACATTCCTTCTGCTGTTCTGCCAGCTGTTGCTCACTTTTCTTGCAAATGTAACATCTGAAAACAAAAATACCATTCAGTTCCTGAAAACAAAACTATTATTCAGTTTAACTTTTTTGGTTTACCCAATCATTACAGGACCTTCCCTCACCACAAGATGCAGCATGGCACTGACAACCCTGATGTGCCATGAAGCATGATAGCCCTGCAGGCAGTATCGGTACTTAAGTACAGTGCTGAAGATTACTGGATGTCAGAAATAACAGCGTTACAGAGCCGTAAGATCACATAGGTTGGAAGGGACCTCTGATGTGGTCCAAACCTCTGGTCAAAGCAGGTCTTATAGCACCAGGATGTTCAGTGTCTTGTTCAGTCAAGTTTTGAATATCTGCAAGGGTAGAGTCCACAAGACCTCTGGGCAACCTGTTCCAATATTTGGCTGCTGTAACAGTGAAAGACATTGACATACTGGAGCCAGTCCTTCATCTCACAAGTGCTGAGAACAGGGAAAGAATCACTTCTCCTGACCTATTGGGTTCTCTTGTGCTTAAAAAGCCCAATATACGGTTGGCCTTCCTTGCTGCAAGGACACACTGCTGACTCAGGTACAGCTGCTGTCCCCAGGATCCCCAAGTTCTTTTTAGCAGAGYTGCCTTCCAGACAGTCAGTGCACAGTCAGTACTGTTGCATGGGACTATTCCACCCCAGATACATGACGTTTGCCTCTCCTGAACTTCAGGAGGTTCCTATCAGCCATTTCTTCAGCCCACCAAGGTCCCTCTGAATAGCAGCCCTGACTTTCAACATATAAACCACTCCTCCCAATCTGGTATCATCCATAAAACTGCTGAGAGTGCACTCTGCCATCGTCCCAGTCATTAATAAAGATGTTGCACAGTATTAGCCCCAGTATTGATCCCCGAGGGACACCGTTAGTAACTGGCTGCCTGTTGGACTTGGTACTCACAACCTTCTTAGGCAGTCTACCCAGTTTTCCACCCATCCACTTACCTAGTCCACACCTCATCAATTTGGTTTTAAGAATGCTACAGGGAACAGTAAGTCAAGGTAGGTAACACGCACTGTTTCCCCCTCATCCACAGGCTTGGGGACCTGTAASGCCTGGGGGCAGACGGCATCAGTGAAAACTGGGGAAAAGGAGTAATTTTCCAGCCTTTTCTTTATCTTTTATGACTAGGTTCCCCATATCACTAAGGAGCAGGCCCACACAGTTCCTTTAGCCTTTTGCTATGATGGGTATACTTATATAATCCCTCTGTAATATGTAACACCCTTCACATCCCTCACTGATTTCAACTTCACCTGAGCTTTGGCTTTCTCAGTTCCATCCCTACACGTTTAGGCAATGCCTCTGTGTTCTTTCAAAGTAACTCATTCCGCTTCCACCTTCTCTTTACTTCTCAGATCCTTGCTCATCCACATTGGTTTTCTATCATGCTTACTCAAGTTTCTGCATATCAGAATGGACTGTTCTTGTGCTTTGAGGAGGTACCAACCAACTCTTCTGGGCCTCTTTGTCCTCCAGGGCAGTCTCCCATGGAATCTTGCCAAGATTCCTGAATAAACCACAACCTGCTCTCCTGAAGTTTATGGTTGCAATTCTGCTTTTTGTCTTGSTTACTTCTCTCAGGATTTTAAACTCTATAATCTCACAGTCACCACTGCCAAGACTGCCCTCAACCGTCACATCCCCCACTTTCCTCTTCTGTACCAAGACCAGCAGAGCATTTCTCCTAGTCAGCTTGTCAATCACCTGCATGATCAACGTCATCACCACATTCCAGGATTCTCCCSAATTGCTTGTGCCCAGCCCTACTGCCCTTCCAGCAATTATCAGGCTGTATAAAATCCCCCTTGAGGCATCAGGCACTGTTTACTCCCTGACTGAGACCCAGATGACAGCTTTCTCCCTCTGGAGCTTCCCCTGCATCAAGGCACCCGATGGATCAGGACAGTTGCTCCAGCTAGTACTGGAGACCGTGATCTATAGCATGTCACAGGACAATTATTACAGCACAGTCTCAACAAGTTCCATGTGGTTTCTGGCCAAAGTTTCTGGCTCTTCTGTATCCTGCTGTGCTGTTTGCTGCTGTGACAACTACTGTATCTCTGATAGCTACATTMATATATGAGAAGAATAATAAATACTAGTGCATAACTTCAAGCAGGTGAAAGCAAAGAGAAAGGAAGGAATGCTGGGAGATTAAGGTAGGCCCCCTGATGGGAGAAACAAGTGAAGAATATCACACAGAATTTATACAGCATAGTAGTAGTCTATAAAAAAAGGCTAAATAGGCTGATTCCTGAGAGGACCTATCCTCAGGACAAGCCATGCCAGCTGCTGTCATGGGACTAAAACAATCGCTAAAATTGCTAGATCCAATTACAATGTGAACATTTGAGAATTTTTAAACAATTATTTCCATTTGTAGAAGCTATGAGGCATCCAGACTTTTCATTTATTAGCAGTAAATTACACAGCATAGTACCCTCAGCATCTTGTAACTGGGTACTGTGCTGTTATAATTTGCTTCATTTAAAATTGGGGGAGGGGAAGACCAGCTGACAAAATTTTATTACATTTTTGTTTACTGACCTGATAAAATGAGGTGTTAGAATCATAGAATCATTAAGGTTGGAAAAGACCTCTAAGATCATCGTGTCCAACCATCAACCCAGCACCCATGCCCACTAAACCATGTCCCGAAGTGTCACATCCACACGTTTTTTGAACACCTCCAGGGATGGTGACTCCACCACTGCCCTGGGCAGCCTGTTCCAATGCCTGACTACCCTTTCAGTGAAGAAATTTTTCCTAATATCCAATCTAAACCTCCCCTGGCACAACTTGAGGCCATTTCCTCTCGTCCTATCACTTGTTACTTGGGAGAAGAGACCAACACCCGCCTCTCTACGGCCTCCTTTCAGGTAGTTGTAGAGAGCGAYAAGGTCTCCTCTCAGCATCCTCTTCTCCAGGCTAAACAACCCCAGCTCCCTCAGCCGCTCCTCATAAGACTTGTTCTCCAGACCCTTCACCAGCCTCGTCGCCCTTCTCTGGACACGCTTCAGCACCTCAATGTCCTTCTTGGAGTGAGGGGCCCAAAACTGAACACAGTATTCGAGGTGCGGCCTCACCAGTGCCGAGTACAGGGGCACGATCACCTCCCTACTCCTGCTGGCCACACTATTCCTGATACRGGCCAGGATGCCGTTGGCCTTCTTGACCACCTGGGCACACTGCCGGCTCATGTTCAGCCGGCCATCGACCAGCACTCCCAGGTCCTTTTCCGCCGGGCAGCTTTCCAGCCACTCTTCCCCAAGCCTGTAGCGTTCCCTGGGGTTGTTGTGACCCAAGTGCAGGACCCGGCACTTGGCCTTGTTGAACCTCATGCAATTGGCCTCGGCCCATCGATCCAGCCTGTCCAGATCCCTCTGCAGAGCCTTCCTACCCTCAGGCAGATCAACACTCCCGCCCAGCTTGGTGTCATCTGCGAACTTACTGAGGGTGCACTGGATCCCCTCATCCAGATCATTGATAAAGACGTTAAACAAGACGGGCCCCAAAACTGAACCCTGGGGAACACCGCTCGTGACCGGCCGCCAACTGGATTTGACTCCATTCACCACAACTCTCTGGGCTCGGCCGTCCAGCCAGTTTTTTACCCAACGAAGAGTACACCCGTCCAAGACATGAGCCGAGAGCTTCCCCAGGAGAATGCTGTGTTCTCTTTAATGAGTCAATAAACTTTTTTAAAAGCTTGTGTCTAAACTTTTTTAAAAGCTTGTCTCATTCAGAGTAAGTGTTTTGATGTTAAAAACAACATTTCTGTCACTTCTGTTTATGTAAAGGCCTTTTCTAATAGTTCATGTCAAATATCCAGAGATAAACATTAGCCTACCCTGTTCTGCAGCTATCTTTATCTCGTGGAGATCCCAGTGTGTGTTTTGCTGGTTGAAAAGAAATTGTTCCTTCATAGTAATGATGAGAAAGAAAAGTCTTGAAGCCTACATAAAAAGGTTATTAAGAAGCATTAAGTCATTATAAATCCACATTGCGAACACCTCTGCATACATCCCTTGATTGTTCCTCTCTTTCCTTCTCTAAGGACTGCAAAACAATAGTTGCTCTCCTCAAGCTCACAGCTCTTTGTGTTATGATGTTCTAGACTGTAAAGGACAAGGAAATACCCCACCCCAACTTTTTAACATTTGCCAACAGTGCCATTACTTTGCTTGACATCTTTAAGAGCCAACTAAAAATTTTAGCTGTACATCACTGCTGAATCTTAAAATTAGCCTACACTACTTAAATTCTGCTTTTGTATCTTCTTTCCCTAACACAAAACAAATCAAAGAAGGCAAAAAATACCTTCCAGTAGCACAGGATTTGTCCAATTATTAGCTAACTAAGATAAACCACTCAGCTCACTCTATAATCAATGCTGGAAGGACAAAATTAACAATTCATTCCATCAGCTGAATGTCAAAGACAGAGGAGTGCCTCTCTCTCTCTAACRGATTGACAAAGTAAAAATTATTAGCACAGAAAAGAGATTACTTTTTAGGCAGTTATCACTAGGTGACATATAGCAACACATTTCTATTAACAACACAGAATAGAATAAAAAAAGCTTATTAAGCAAATTTGAATTAGGGTTGCTTCCAACATCATTTATAACAGTACAATACAAACTTTTCAGTTATCTTTATAAAGCTCATAAAATACTTAGAATATTAATTATCAGTTAATTTATTAACTGTGCTATATAGTCAAATTCAACACAACTTTAATGAACACACTGTTAATGTTATCCCCCCAGTTACGGAGCTTCACATAATGTGATCCAACATACTTGGTACCATGAGGAGTTTAAAATCAGGTTCAGTCTGCCTCTTACGTTTAAAAGCTTCAGAGAAGCTTGGTTTGGAGAGAGCACATCAACTGCTCCAATGCAGTTTACACGCTGACAAAAGAATGCAATAATTACACAAGTTACCTGAGTAGTCATATCTCATCGGACCCATCCACCGCTTCTTTTCACTATCTTTTAATATATCTCCATAAAAACCGTAACCCAACAACGATACAGAGTACTTCAAAAACGTGTTGTTATGATGTACAGAAGAGACATCCAGAGGCTGACAGTCACCTACGAAGATTAGAAGTGTAAGGTTCTATTAAGGCTTATTTTGTTTGCAGCTGCAAACATGATAATAACTTTAACGTTACAGATTTTTTAAAAATAAAAAAATGTTGTATTTATGTCATAAAATATATATGTCATATATCATAGAATCATTAAGGTTGGAAAAGACCTCTAAGATCATCAAGTCAACCCAACACCACCATGACCACTAAACCATGTCCCGAAGTGCCACGTCTACATGTTTCTTGAACGCCTCCAGTGATGGTGACTCCACCACTGCCCTGGGCAGCCTGTTCCAATGCTTGACCACTCTTTCGGTGAAGAAATTTTACCTAATGTCCAATCTAAACCTCCCTCGGCGCAACTTGAGGCCATTTCCTCTCATCCTTTCGCTAGTTACTTGGGAGAAGAGACCAACACCCACTTCTCTACAGCCTCCTTTCAGGTAGTTGTAGAGAGCGATAAGGTCTCCTCTCAGCCTCCTCTTCTCCAGGCTAAACAACCCCAGCTCCCTCAGCCGCTCCTCATAAGACTTGTTCTCCAGACCCTTCACCAGCTTCGTCGCCCTTCTCTGGACACGCTCTAGCACCTCAATGTCCTTCTTGGAGTGGGGGGCCCAAAACTGAACACAGTATTCGAGGTGCGGCCTCACCAGTGCCGAGTACAGGGGCACGATCACCTCCCTACTCCTGCTGGCCACACTATTCCTGATACGGGCCAGGATGCYGTTGGCCTTCTTGRCCACCTGGGCACACTGCYGGCTCATGTTCAGCCGGCYRTCGACCAGCASYCCCASGTCCTTTTCYGCYGGGCAGCTTTCCAGCCACTCTTCCCCAAGCCTGTAGYGTTCCCTGGGGTTGTTGTGACCCAAGTGCAGGACCYGGCACTTGGCCTTGTTGAACCTCATGCAATTGGCCTCGGCCCATCGATCCAGCCTGTCCAGATCCCTCTGCAGAGCCTTCCCACCCTCAGGCAGATCAACACTCCTGCCCAGCTTGGTGTCATCTGCAAACTTACTGAGGGTGCACTCGATCCCCTCATCCAGATCGTTGATAAAGATATTAAACAAGACCGGCCCCAAAACTGAGCCCTGGGGAACACCGCTTGTGACCGGCCACCAACTGGATTTGACTCCATTCACCACAACTCTCTGGGCTCGGCCATCCAGCCAGTTTTTTACCCAGCGAAGAGTACACCCRTCYAAGCCATGAGCYGCCAGCTTCTCCAGGAGAATGCTGTGGGAGACAGTGTCAAAGGCTTTACTAAAGTCCAGGTAGACCACATCCACAGCCTTCCCCTCATCCACTAGGCGGGTCACCTGGTCATAGAAGAAGATCAATATATCCATATATATTTCCTATACATGCAGAAAGGGGAAAATAATTTTTAATACTAATTTCATTTAATATTTAAAAAGCATTAAGTAAGAAGAAAGGTCGGTATGCTAAAAATATATAATGAAGAATTTACACTCTTTTACATGTAGCAGTATAAGGGGATGTTATAGAAGAGATCAATGCAGTATCTGTACATCTACCAGATACTACTTAATCCTGTATGTCATACTATCAGAGGATAATTCAAGCTGGAAGGGGCCTTACGAGGTTTCTCATCACAATCTCCTACTCAAAGTAGGTTCAGCTATGAGGTCAGATCAGGTTACTCAGGGCTTATCCAGTCAAGTCCTGAAAATCCCTAAAAACAGAGAGTACACCACCACTCTGATGTCCTCATAGTATAAGCTTTCGAGTGGTGGTGGGTTTTGGGGGATTTGGGGAGGGGTGTGGTGTTGTTTCTTTGCTTGTTTTTTCTTTTTTTCTTTTTCTTTTTTTTTTTCTTCTTTTTCACTTTATGCCCATTGTCTTTCATCCTTCCACCACAGACTACTTATCCTTTATGTAAGTGAGAAACACTCTTAAAAATCTAAATACATGTGTATATAAGCACATTTAATAACCCAGCTAAAATACTATGATATACTAAGCCCATATCTCTCTCTAATTCTAGTCCAATGGCCTAAACTCTACACATGCTGAACCTATTTAACAATAGGTTAGTAACAGAGAAGCACATATGTAAATGTTTGCAACACCAGCTCCTAAAACTGTAACTGTTAAGCACTCAATAACAAGTGATAATGAAATGATCGTCACTTGGAAATTCTATCCTTTATGCTTATGCAACATCGTTATAACTGAAGACTATCTTGCACAGTTTTTCAAATTCAGTATTAAGAACTGGGTGACTATAATTCTTCCGTATGTGGCAAGATAGGATGGACATCACAAATCACAATGCACTGAATATGCCAAGTTGTCTCCTTCAGCCCCCGCACAGTTCAGAGACTCCATTACTAGAGGACTTTGAGAAGTGGCAATGTCAGCATCCCTACTGATAACAACATATCAACATATTGAAAAGTAGTTGTTCTCCTCCCTAGTTTCTCCTCAAATACATGACTTACAGATGGTAAAAATGGGGAATTATCAGCTAATTCCAGTCAAGCAGAAGCCATACTTCTAAGTTGGCATGGAGCGTTGAATTGCACAGGACAATTGGGCAACTAGTACAAAACACTACTATTCAAGTGTACACGCACTTGTCATAGCTTTCTCAGAGAGAGAGAGAGAGAGAGAGAGAGAGAGAGAGAGAGAGAGAGAGAAGAGAGTCCAACAACTTACACTGCTTAGTGTATTTTACTGCTGTTTTCAAAAGCATGCCAGAATGCATGAAAACTTAAGCACCAGATATAAAATTTCAAAGCATTATGATCCCTTGAAAACAATGAATTACAGTAGGGAAAGCAATTCTTTATTTCAAATCAGACTTAAATCCCAGACAAAAACTTCGTATTTCAACTCAGCCATTATGTTCAAATCATATTTCACAAACATATAGAAAGAACTAAATGGAATTACTATTTTTGGCTATTTTAATCATTTTCATAACAAAACAGCAAACTGTGACCACCCACCTACAATAATATGAAGAGCTGATGTTACTGGATCAGAAATGCCAACAGTTGAATAGCATATGCAATCTGTTGATCCTGAAAAATAAAAAACTAGAGATTAATTCCTATCTTCTCAAAACAAGTATTATTGGCATGGTTCTCCAAATAAAAGCATTATGTTCCTCTGGCCTGCCTCCTTCTATTTTATGGAACAAAGTAAATATAGGGATACAAATATTATGATTTAAATTGTAACTCTCCCCCTCCCCAGTAGAATTTATTTCTCTCCACACAAAGTACAAAGATTTTCACTATATAAGCAATAAATATATAGCAGTTAGTGAAGAGAAATAAGTTAATTCACATGAAAAATTTCAGGATTACATTACAGCTTCTATATCAATTAAGGATGGAGGCGAAAGAAAGCATAAGCTGATTCTCCTTTGCTTAAGATTTTTTACTCATTGAGATCTCATGAAAAGAAGTTGACTGGTCTCCTGTTTTTTGGGAGAGTGATCCAAATTCCACACTGTCAACATCCCCTCCCCCCCCAGCTGCATCTTAAACCAGAAACTCCTGCTTAGTTCTATTATTTGAAAATTAGTAAATACTTGCTTTCAGGAATTAGTTTATAGATAGGGGAGCAAAGTGAATAGAGGTGTGCCTTTACAGTCTTGAGCAAAACACCTACAAGAAGAAAGGGGGGGAAGCTTTAGGTTTCATCTATATTCTGTCTTTGTTACTAACTACCTTCAGGCCACACCTCACTCAGTATGTCCACTCAGTATTTTAGGCGCTGTTTAGCGACAGGCAATTCTCCCTGATCCCTATAAAAAACAATCTAAGAGCCTAACGTAGGGTTCTGAATCCTGCTCTGCAGCAGGGACTTGAAAGTCCGGGCCAGATGTACCGAAGCATTTTTGTTGCAGCATTTAACTCCAAATTTATCTTGTAGTTTCTCCCATCCCATCCCTGAAACGAAATTCTTTTAAAGTCAAGCTGGATACCTGAAAACAAAAACTTAACTTTGTCCACTTATATGTTCTCAGATTTGCTACTGATACACTAGATGTAGAGCAGCTCAGGTACGGAGTACTTCATTTCTGAGGCCTAATCAAATTGAAATAGAAAACTAAAAATGGAGGAATAAACAATCGCTACTTAAAAACCACTTTTGGTTCTTTCTCACTTTGAAAACAGCCAGGACATATACAGTTATCAACAGTAGCAAAGAAAATCCTTTCCCCCTCCAACTGACTTCTTGGGAAATGGACACCACTTCCCCTACCAGCAAAGGGCATGAGAGAAGCTTCTATCAAGTAAACGCTATGCAGAAGCCTACTGCAGTGAACAAGTAGCAGCTCCGGGAGCCAATTAAAGAGAATATAAATATAACAGAACTGCAGAACAAGAGAAACAGTGTGACTGAAGAGATCTCTTTCCACAAGCTTGAGGTTCAAGATAGTACAAGTGTACCATTACAGGCACATGCCGTTGCACAGGAAACAGGACTCCAATTTCTCTCAGTATCGTAACAGACAAGGTACACAGATGATGTCATCATGCCACATTTGGAGTTTTATAGCAGAAAATATTAAGTAGAGTTCAGATACTGAAGCTATGCTTTACTGCCAATTTTTTCAGTTTCATTTTGCCTCCTACAGCCATGAATTTCAGTTAGGCAGAAAATTCTCACTATTTTTGAAAAGAAAAATAATAAAAAAAATAGCCACTAAAAATAGCCTCTAAAGATCAGACCTGAACTTTTACCGCTGAATGTACAAGCCTAGCATTCCATCCAACCTTTCTCATTTCTTCAAGATCTGTTTGCATGATGCTGCTAGAATTACCTTAGTCACATTTGTCGTGATGTAAACAGAGCTTCCAAGTAGTCTTATACTATAAGTGGAAGAAGAGGGGAATTTATGAAAGCTACATTTTAACACCGGAGGCTTATCTCCCTATATTCTTCTGTAGTCAATTAAAAGCTGATCTATCTATTGGGCAATTTTATAGAACTTATTTTCATTTCTATTTGTTAACTAGCAAGGGAGGGCTAAAATTAGATCAAGTCTGAAATTAATTCTGAGATTCTAAAATGGGAGACTGGGGAAGACACCGACAATTGTTTATCAAGTGTCAAATCATCTCTCTTTCTCAGACATGCCAGTGGAGTACCAACTACAAACAGTAAAATATCATTGTTTTTTTTCTCTCTCAGAGCCAGTAGTATGGAGCAATAAAACTGGTATCATTCCTTACGTACATTCCAAGAGAATAACACTGGTCATAACACCACACCAAGCATGAACCTAACAGTACTCGTTTAAAGGTCACAAAAATGTTCATGACTAATCCTTATGAATATCTTTGAATACTTCATAACCAAACAGGAATTCTACACCATTAGGTGGGTCTTGAATAGATTTGGTATCTACTACTGCTGAAACAGCACTCTGAGTAGATGCACATGCAAACCCCACTTATTTTGGCTTATTTAATCAGTATAAATCTGATATGGAAAGCAGGATTAGAATGTAAATATAGCTTGACTAATATCCCTTGATTAATAGCTTAGGATTGCCAGAGCACTCAATTTGGGCAAGAAGCTTTCACAGAGCATGGCTCTTGACTAATGTTAGGTGGTGGATGTCGTTTGTACTGGTTAAACCAACAGAAAAATTATCATTATATACATACTATGCCAGATTTTCTCTGGGGATTTTTAAGGGCAACAGCCTAACCTAGTGAAGGAAAATAAAAGAGGTTTTTATGGGTTGCACAGAACYACATGCAAAAGTGAAGAAAGTAGTTGGACTGCTTGTTAACTGAGCCCTAATTCATTAAAAAAGAAAGATCTTCAGTGTGGAAACTAATTTTTGCATTGGTGTGCTAGAAGAGAAGAAAATCGGCATGTAAGGGAATGATTAAGTTTCAGGTTAAGACACTTAGAAGTAGCTACATGTGTACATGTAACACTGCAGACTATGTCAAAGCTTCCATTCTGGCCAAGGAGATCTTGTCAGGAATGCTGACGGCAGCTTGAGCTTGATTCAGGGTACTCACACACAGGCCCCATCTAAAGGGCCTTAGGAAACAGGACATTTCCACAAGACAGGCAAATGCAACAGAAGATCTATAGGCTCTACTGACGTATTGACCAGATGCTCCCTGGCTGTAACATGAGTTTAGATGCCCATCTCACCTGCAGACACCTAAACGTAAGCATGAAAATCTGAGTATCAATTTCAAATTGAAACTCACCCTTAGAGTAACTCCGTTACCTAAAATGACAACAACCACCAGTGTACAAATGCTGCAGACTACTCTGCTTGGCTTCCAACTAGTACTCTAGTACAACAGTTGTCTCGCACAGGGCTAGTACATTTCAATGATGGTGGTACCATACCACCATATGTAGATAGCTGAATCCCAAATTAAATGTCTGAAATCTCCCAGCTAAAGAAAGCTCTCATCCCAGATATTTTGATATTAAGAGCCTACTGAAAATATGAAGTGTGTAGAGGACACATCAACTAGTCATTGTTAAAACAGGTATAATTACTTTGAATCTTTACCATACATTATGTATGCTAGAGCCCTGTTTCGTTACCCATTTTCCCCAAAGTCTGTTATTAGGAGGTATACAGCCACATAGCTGTTATATAGGCAAGTTCTTCTACATTCTTTCCCTCCCAAAATTTAAACACTGTAATTTTTTAAATAAATAAATTTAATGATTTAAAAATTACCAAGGAAATCCTTCCTTTTAATTAATCACAAGGAAAAATGATCAAGATAAATATTTAAAATATTAAAGAGCATGTACTCCCCATAAAACATTTTTGCTAAAGCAAGATTAAAGAAACCAAAGTGATAGACTGCACTACATAGAATACAGTACAGCTGAATCACCAGATTTCGCCTTTGCTTGCAAATATTGCTGGATATAATATTTTTGTGAAGTTACAATCCATACAGTCACCTCATAGACGAAATATCAGGTGAATCATGCTAATGACAGAGTAACTGCATACTCTTGGTCAAGCAGCATTTAGTATTTTGAAAAATCTAGATGGAGACTTTTCTGGGAAGTGATTTTCAAATTACAAGGATCTGATGCATTCAGAAGTAAGGGGAGAAGCTCCTGTTACAGGGAGAGATGAATGGCCTGGGCATACAGTCACGTTCCTATTCAGAGTTTTATACACCTTCCTTTCTGCATACAGAAACCAAGAAATCAAGTTTAACATCTGCAGAATGACAGACTGGCTTAAAAAGAAACAGTTCAGAATGACTTTAGTCTGGGTTTTTTTGGTAGATAATCACTTCAGCAGAAGTTCAGTACCACAGTACAACAAAAATGGACTAATATAATAACAGCAAATTTAAGAGATGAACATTACAGGGAAAAGTAATCTTGACTCAGTTGTCTTCATAGCAGCCCCACCATATTAAATGCAGTATTTAGCTCTAAGACTGTCATTTCCAGAAGTATAACAGATTTAAAAAGCTGAAGGAGGAACACAAAACATTGCACTTCAGATTTCAAACTGGACATACTGAACCTTGAACTGGGGTTGTTTAGCCTAGAGGATGCTGAGAGGAGACCATGTCGCTCTCTACAACTACCTGAAAGGAGGCTGTAGCGAGGCAGGTGTTGGTCTCTTCTCCCAAGTAACAAGCGATAGGACGAGAGGAAATGGCCTCGAGTTGTGCCAGGGGAGGTTTAGATTGGACATTAGGAAAAATTTCTTCACCGAAAGGGTAGTCAGGCATTGGAACAGACTGCCCAGGGAAGTGGTGGAGTCACCAACACTGGAGACATTCAAAAAACGTGTGGATGTGGCGCTTCGGGACATGGTTTAGTGGGCATGGGTGCTGGGTTGACGGTTGGACTCGATGATCTTAGAGGTCTTTTCCAACCTTAATGATTCTATGAGATGCTAACTAAACTGCAAAGAACATTAAATATTACAAACGTTGTTAACAGAGAATGCTGTGGACACATCACTTGGAGTCATTTAAAAAAAGAATTAGATAGCTTTTTATGCTATGCTTTAACAGATTTTCGAAGAGAAATTTTACAGCCTTGATGACAGTAGTATAAGAGTCCAGTCACACTTCGTGATTTTACTTGCATCTGGATTTTAATTTTGTGAAATGAATCCTCCACCATTTTTCTATACTATCTTCACCGAAGACACCTGTGCTGGCTCTAGCATTCTTAACTTCTACAGCTACACATCAACATGCTGATTATAATCATACTGTGTGCTTCAATCCTAGACGTTACACAGTTCATACCCTGACCACAACGAAAGTGAGAGGGATCTGGATATACTAGAAGCCTAAATCACTATAGCAATTAACAATTTGTATCTACACTTTACCCAATCTTCCCTAGTGCTTGGAAGATTTTTCCCCTACCCCCAGGGTAGGCTGGCAGACTTGGTTTTTGGAAAAATGAATGCATTAATATTATGCCACAGCACAGAGTGAAGTAGGATTTTTTTTTTTTTTAACTTGCTGAGATCATAAGAGTATTTAATCTAATCCGTTCTCTTTTACTAAAGAGTCCTCTGACAGTAGCTGACAGCTTTGTCCTCCTGTTCTATGTCAGGTTTAGTAGGAACAATGAATTACTTGGGCTTGCTCCGGAGTGTATAATTTTAATACTAAAACGTGTGGATGAAACCTCAGTGCCACACGTTGTAAGAGAAATTATTTTCTGTTTTTAAGTTCTATGGAGGCATACTACTATTCTGAATACAGTGAGAAACCATGGCTGAATGTGCTTTTAAGGCTAGATGGCACTAGGAGGAAGTAATAATGAAACAGAAGTTTCCGTAGGTGCACTGACTTGTAGTTACCATACCGCAGTGCAAAACTGTCAGGTTGCTACAACCTCCAAGTACTCAACAACAACTCAACAGCAAATCTGTTTACAACATCAATTAGTCTTTACACTGGCAGATTTGAATAATGGCTGCAACTAAGAGAAATTCAGAAGTTAAAACTGCCATTTGAGTGGAAGACTTTATTCATGTCAATAAAAACACAAGTTATTTCATAAAAATGTACTGTAAAGCGTAAGGAAGAATGATACTTTTTTAACCAGAAGACACACTAAGGAAGGAGACTGTCTGGAAACAAACACATCTGTTCAGCAAAAACAACAACAAAAAGAAAGAGGGGCCAAGCAGGGGCTTGCTCCAGAAAGTTAGAATCATGATTTACAAGTAGCATCCAACATTAAATAAAACAGCCTGCACAATGGGATTCTGCCTATGAAATAAAACTAATTACTCAAAAACGGTCATATAGATGACAGTGTTTCAGCATTAGATCTCTTTCATTTGTAATTTCAAACCTTTGTACAATTAAATTGACAGTTTCTGAGCAAAGATTAAGTCTGCTGAACTGAGTGTTAGTTTGAATACACTGTTTAATCACAACCACAAACCACAACCTGCTATGTTTCTGTTAACACAGCTTGACATTAGGAACTATATGATAAAAAAGGCAAAAACACTGATTCAGTGTCACCTTAMTCCAGGCTCCTGTCCTGACCGAGTAAACTGTCTCCATGTATCAGAAGACACACAGAGCTTTAGAACCTAATCTTTAAACTATGGGTAGTGTTTGTTTTCAATATCTATTAATGAGTTCTTAGGATTTGAAGAAAAAGAACTAAAAGAACTAAAAAGAGCACCATGGATGAAGTTCTTCTAGATGCATGATTTATATTTCATTATTCCTTTTGACTTGCTGTATTTTAGGACTGTCAGTTTAGTTTAAAAAAAAGTCTTTTTACATATCTCACTTATTTTGGAACAGACTTCTTGCACTAGTCTGGGAACTAGAGGGTCTGTTGGGGTCAATACATGGTCAGAGCTCCATTACATCAAGCAAAGACAGAGAACAGCTTCACCAGTGGCTGGAAAAACAAAACTTGCTGCCTTCCTGACTACCCTGCAATGCATGGGTTTGGCTTTCATACACAATTTAAGGTCCCTGTGATGGCTAGATGTGTTAAGAAAGGGTTAAGATTTGTTCAGTGATTTGACTCCCTTTTTCAGTAAATAAGCACTTTCCCATATTTTCAGTAATGGATCATTTTAAATATTGTACAATATACAAACAGATCAAGGTATGTATTATCCTCTATACTTCTAAAAACCTAATAAATAAAACTTAAAGGCCAGCTTCCTTATACACCATTATAAGTAATTTTTGAGGGATGTGAATAATGACTTGGAGAAAATATTTGAATCATAGCACTGATTACAAGGCTGTACCTCACATTAGTTCAAGGAATAGAGCATGCAGTATACACTGAAATAGCAAACAGCTACAATGAACAAAACACAACAAACAAAACACTAAAGTATGTAAGAGAAGAAAGTGACTTGATACTTGTTAGCAATATTAAGATATCAGTGAAGATCATACTTTTTGGTTGCAATTGGAAAACTGCATTAAGAAATTGTTGAAAAAGCAAGGTTAATCTTTCAGTTTTAACATGCTTATAGTTAATTTCCTAAGGACAAAGAAATAGTTCTTAATCTTGAGGTTGTGTTTTTTAAATTGTATCTTCTTACGGTCACTAACATCACCAGTAGCAAAATCTTCTGAGACCAACCATATAAGCAAAAACCTTTAGTCCAAGAAATTTGCCCGAATAAGGGAAAAAAGGGTACAGCACTTCAAATTCTATTCTTGTGAAGTTTATTATACCAACTGATTTTAATACAAAGCTTTAACAAACAAAATCAGAATATACTTAAGTAATTCTGTTACACAGAGCCCTTACTGTGCTAGCTAACAAGGAGAATGAAAAACCGTAAGGGGATATTCACATTGCAAATTTTAGATATCTAACCCTTATTGTACTGCAAGCAGAAAGGGTTAAGCTTCTTCCAAGCAACAATTCAGACCATTTGGGTTTGGATACATTCTTCACAATGATATAATGAGTATAAAATTAGTCACCTAAAGCCTGAGGGTACAAATATACTATTTCACTTGGTGTATTTTTATAACCTGTGCTAAATTTTCTCATAAAGTCTGTGTTTTAGTTCTAGACAGAAGCTCATAATGTCTCTTTCATATCCCAGTTCTTTAATTCAAATCTCAAGCATCTGACAAGAAAAAGAGAACAGCATAGAAAAGACACTGAACTGTCCATTTGTCTTTCCACAGAGTCCTCAAAAATTGCAGATGCTATTAAAGAGTTGCAACACTGAATCCAGTCCTGGAAGACAGAGTCATCTTGTAAGTCCACTTCTGAAGGAACCTTGGGGACCAACTGGGCAGGGTGATGAAACACCTGGGACACTGTATTTAACAGCAAGATTGATCCAAAGAATGCCTATAGTCAATAAAAAACTAAGTTTATCACCAAACACCTGAATTCCAAGAATGAGTTCTCTCAAATGCCTCTCAATGCCAGTAGTTAGGATTGCCTGAAAAAGCGGCTGACATTGAGAACTGTGAAGGTATAGCACCTCTAAAAAGGGGCAGAAACTGCAACTTGGTCTGGAACCTGAGGACTGTTCCTCAGCTGTAGTTGCCTTATGCTTTCTGTGATGACAACTGGAGGGGGGGAGAAGACAAAAAAAAGAAAAGAAGAAATTTTAGCATTTGTTTGGAGTTTGCCAGACCAGTGGGAGGTACTCATTACAATTCTAACTAAATTTGTGGAGCATTTGGAACTGGAAAAGTATTTATCAGGTAAGTCTCTGTTCAGTAAATTTCACTCCTTAATGTGTTCAGATGGGCAAAGGTATTATTGTCAACATCTTATCTTGTATTAACACACAATAAGCCAGAAAAAAAAAGTAATTAAATTCTAAAGTTGCACATTAAGATTTGATTTCCTTTACAAAATACCCTTCCCAAATAAAATTGCATGTGATCAGTAATTATACTGGGATACAAACAGCTTTAGCTAGATGTCTTTATGGAATATCATTGCTTGTATCTTACATCGAGGCCTAAATTCAAGAAGTTATGAATAAGAAGAAATTTCAAGAATAAATTAATAAAGTAAACTGAAAGTTAACCCTTTCTTACCAGCAGGAATTATGCCAATCCTTATATTGCACTGGACTAATGGTGCTTTGGGATTATTTTGGTCTATGCCAGAGTCCTTCTGCATTCTTCCAATGAGACCATGCATCACTTCACTGAACATGCCGTCCCCACCAACACAAACAACACTGCCAGGAGACACAAATTAGAATGCACACTAACAGTCAATAAACAACACGGCAAGTGTTCTACTTAGGGCATGCACTGGGCACATCAAAAATAGTTGTTCTATTCTCCTCCTCCATTTTTACAGAATATAGTAGCCCACAGTCAATTTGGCAATTAACAAAAAGCAGAAAAAAAAATTCAAGCTACACAACTGCAGATGCACCTAGACGTGTCTGTAACGTTAGAAAAAAATGTTGGAATACAACCTAAAAAAAATAATCTTTATCCTCTATTGCTGTGTGCAGACAGACAAGTATCAGTGGAAATTCACTATACAAGGAAAACACTGAACAGGAGTGTACATACAGCTTTCTAAGTAAACAAAATGGAAATAGTTTTCCCCTTTACTAAAAAGTGAAAAGTAAGTTAATATTTGTGGCTTCAGGCAGAAGTATATTTTACACTATTAATTTAATAGGGATATACATTATATGAAAGTCAAAAACCGGAAGAGTGCATGCTTGCATGCTCTTTTGAACATGCTGAGAGCCCATCAAACAGACAGAAGTCGTGTATATCTACATAACCATTCATAATGAAACAGAGTTCTACATGTTACCAGATGCAAAACTTTGTTTTGCAAACTTAATTCAGGTCAGAGCTGGTGCAGCAGCTACACAGATCCTCAATATGTTAAAGCTCAGCAGAGAGTCCACAGCCAAGCAAATACTAGGATGTAAAAGACTATTTTACAGCAGTATACATTTCATGCACAATAATCAAATGCACACCCTGAACTCTGAAAGCATAAACATTCTTTAACAGAAAAACTAATTCAAATACACTTTAAAGGAACACATGACAAATACAGTTATGCATGTAGTCCCCAGCACACATGTTTAGGAATGTTTACTGTTATCTATGGCAATCATTTCCAATGCATAAACTAATACTCTTCCGCATAGTCAGTAACAGATACTGCAGAATGAGCACTTATTTCATAGGACAAGTTAGTTTATTTAATTTTTAAGTACTGATGATTTAAGTTTACTTATTATTGTATTTTCAGCAGAAGGAAAGCTTGAAAAAACCCAGTCATTTTTTCATAAATGGAGGAGACAGTCTTAAAAATATACACTGTCCAACTATAAGTCAAGACCTAAGAGATTGGGATAGAAGGGAGAAAAGGATGTTTGTTTTTCATTTTTATAATTAATTTCTCTTCTCATAGCTTAACTATGTTATTCCTCAACTTCAGCCTGTCTCATCTTTCCCTGCAGACTCTAAGAAAGAGGTTAAGTGGACAAAAACTTCCACATCAGTTCAAGGTCAATGTTGTCTCAGTAGTGTTCTATTTATAACAAATACTATACCCAGGCTCAGAGATGACAATGATATGAATGTCTGTACCTATCAAAGGTAAAAATTGACAGATAAAGAAGTTCACATACACAGTATGAGCATGACCAAATTCACTGCAAACATCAGATGACCAATGTGCGAGTCACATTTGTGAAGGCCCCCAGTGAAGAACTACTGTAAAAGAGATCATTTTAGAGCGATTCTTACATTTTGGGTTTATTTTTCTAATGGACTAGCATTTCACTTTTTAGACGTAACAGTAAACTACATATGCTAAAGGACTTCAGGAGAAGCAAGTCCACAAGACATGAGTTTTAAAAGAACTATGGTCCCTTCTAATCTCAACCATTCCGCAAACTAATTCAAGAAGTAGGAAAACAAACAAACAAACAGTTTTACAAAGGCTTGTGCAACAGTCATATGGATAAGGAAGCATAGTGATTCATACATGTCAGCATTACTCTAAACATGGTCATTACTTGCACAATATTACAGCATGCTCTAGTTGTTCTGCACAATGATACACAAAAACCTGCTATATGGTAACTGAATGAATATTTTAAGTAACTGTCTTTAAAGAGAAGCTGTTCTATCACTGAGCTATTAGATTAGTACACTGACCATAAGAAATTCTTATAAGGGGAAACGGGAAGAACAAACAGGAAACACACACAAGAGGTTTAAATAAGCTGTCTCAAGTAAATACACTTGGAAAGCAGTGAAGCGGTTATCATTAAGAATCCTGTAACTAGTTCCAAAATTACAGGCATGGCTTTGCCAAATAGGGAATCTAGAGATTAAATGAAGAAAATGAATGAAGGGAAAGCCACTTATGAGAACCAATTTAAGAGGACAGGTGAACAATTAGATGTAGGAATCCAAAGCAGCTTTTCCTGTATGTGAGAAGAGTCAAGTCAAACTTGAAGAAACACACGCATTTATGCGGTTCAACCATTTTTTAAATCTTCCATGTAACCATGTGATCTGTTATTTTAAAAGTAGTATTAATACAAGAACTCCTTCCTAACATCACTGTTCACCACAGAAACAGACTTGTACATGATGGACAAAAATCAGGTTTGGAAAGACAGGTTGCAGTTCCCAAGCTAACTTCCATTAAGGCCCAGCCTGGGAATAGAAGAATCATGAAATTCTAAAAAGATGCAGTTCTCTGGCCAATTGTTTAGCTCAGTCATATTAGAAAGAAAAAAATCAAAAAACCCCACCAAAGCAAAAAAAAAAATCCACAATAAGAGACTGTTTGAATCTGCCAGAAAACACTTCTGGTACCACTACAATTGGTCACTGCCACTTGTCGTAAAAAGCAATTTCCTAGGAGTGGACATGGGCTCACTTGCTTCCCTTTTCTGCTCTGTATTGGAATTTCACCAACCGTCAGTATTATCTATTTCAAATCACTTAAATCAAATGAAAAGGAAAAATCTTAACTATGTTTTTCGAGGATCCCAGTTTCTCTTCCTTGCACTTCTGCAAAATTAAGAAAATTCCCAGTATAGTCAAAACTGCTTATTTAAAGTCAACTCATTTTAAAGCAGGTGAAGTCTAGGAACTCAACCTGTGAATGTAGTTTCTTACTACCACAACTTGTCAACATCATGCCCTCCCTTGATTTATAAAATGCATATAGATCTGCTCCCCCAGCAAAAGTACTCTGAAAAAACAGAAAGTGTTTTATTTTTGCAACTTACCAGTTTAAATGTACCTGTCAACAAGCACAAGACGACACTATTTTAAAATACTGTAGTTATGAGCGTTTATCTGCATAGGTTCTGCATACATTTGCATGATTTTCAAGTCATGTAAACTTGTTTCATGTCATGAACCGGAAACTGGAATGACTAGCTTATTTATTAAAATATTCTGCTTCTACAGCAGATTTAATAATGGAATGCAATTTTACTATTCAGTTAGGTCTTCTTTTAAAACAGTAATTCCACAACAGAACAAACACAAATAAAGCCAAATGATGTAGCCAGTATTTGAACAGTCCCACACAGCAGGAGGAACTATCTGAAACATTTCTGAACAGTTCATGGTTTTTACACACAGGCTGAATGCTACTGATGCAGTGTTCTAGACTCATGTATATGTCAAGGTCACCTATACCACAAAACATTTCAGGGTAGCTGTCAAGCTATCACAGAATGCTCGACTTCTGGAAGAGCAGAATTAATCTTACATTCATCTTTTGAACACAGATCTCATGCAAACATTGCTATACTACACTTGAATATATGGTGTGTTGAACAGGTTTACTGAAACAGTTTAGTTTTCCTTTGATACTCCTAAATGTGGATCTCCTATGGGAAGGAATATGACCCAGAACTTTCAGCTGTTGCAATAAACGTATCAGCAGTGAAGGCTACTATTTTAAATTAGAGACAATATCAGACAGATTACAGAATATATGAGCTAGAAAAGAAAAAAAAAAAAAGGCAAGTGAAGTTACTTACCCATCATATTTATTAATATTAACTTCAAATAAATTGTCCTTGGCATGGTTAGCATGTTCAGTTACTATGAAAAAATAAACACATTATAAAAATACTATTATAAAATGGTATATAATATACAATTATAAAAATGTTATTATTAATTCATTAATAACCACGATTCTATTACCAATGTGACCATAAAACAGCCTGCCCATAAAATGTGTTTCAAAATATTTTATGCCAACGAAAAAATTGAGAGAGACATGCACTGCAGTATATTCAGAAAGGTATTTCACTAAAAAATTGTGCAAATGAACAATTGGTTTTAACAGTAAAACTGAGAAAGAGAAGAAAGGCAGTATCTTAGAAATGAAGAGCTCAAATAGCTCAGAAGTACCAGAAGTTTTAGTTTAGTAATCAGGAAATTGATATAAGGTCACCATTTATCTGGCTACCTATGCTTTAATTAGAAAACATTCCCTGTCTACCACTTAGTTTCATTTCCTTAGTAAGAAAAGTTAACAGAAAGAACTTAAGCTACTCAGAGATGTTTTAGAGTTCATATTGTGTTTATTAAGAAGTTAAATTATTCATTACTCACTGACAACATCAGTGGAGATAGAAGCCAGACTGAAGAGTGGAGCAACTTTCTGTTCATAAATCCTCTTCCCTTGTCGTTTTCCTCCATACGGATTAATATACACAAGCAACTGCTTTGGTCTAGACTCTGCAGTAAGGAAAAATATTATAGTATACTGCTTTTATACACAAAACAAAAATTCAACAAGCTATACAAAACCAAACCAGTAAACATCAAAGTGAACACAGCATACAAGCCTTTTATAACTCTTTATTAACTCTTTATAACTCTTTATCAAAGAGCTATAAAAACCTGCTTCATCTATCCTCTTTATTATACCGAGGACGCTGACAGTATTGAACAAATTGGTAGTAAGACAGCAGGTGAAATTCAGAGTCATTTCATCTGACTCCATGTCTCACATTCTTACGCGTATTATTATTGCAGTACCTTGCCACTAAATGACACAAGTATCACAGGCGTAAAAGACAAACCAAGGGCAGCAATAGGAAAGGCACTTATGAGTGAAGCATACATAGAAATACTTCTACATTAATTTGTTTAAACAAAGTTCTTGCTTTGGTAACATAATTAAAATGCATTTCCTTTCTGCGATAAAGACACAATAACAATACCTCACAAAACTACATGCAAGCACAGCAAGTGCTTGCCCTATAATGTAACCCCTTCCCCCCAGAAAACACCTTTAATATTATCATCTCAGGTTTGTTCAAATAGTTAGGGATTTACATTGGTGTTCGCAATGAAAACAATTATTATACCTCTGTACTAACAGATACACAAAACAGTAATGTTTGCTGCACCTAGAGAGCCTTCCTTTTTTGTATGTAACACAAAGACCTGTTAGAACATTCGCGCTTCCTCAGACGGCATTCTAAATTATTACTTTAAAAAGGAAAGAATAGTTATTAGATCAGCACACTTGCATAATAAATCCACCCAAGTTAGACTGTTTGAATGGTTTAAAGCTGCCACACACCCAAAGCACCATTCACCCTCCCTGAGAACTTGTTACCTTTTCTGAAATAGTTTGTTACCAGTAGAACGAACACCTGCACTCAAACAGAGATGACTGCCCAGGACACATCTCTCACAGGTGTACTGAATGGGTGCCCAAACCCCAGTTTTTGAAATATTTTATTGGAAGCCAGATACCTCATGTAACATATAAATAACAAACACATTAGTAAGATGCATGCTTCCAATGCCTGTTTAGAAGAACATTTTTTGTTAAATATCCATTTTTACTCTGTGAGCCTTAAGTACTTGCTTGAGTCACACCGTAGGTGTACTTGTACCCAGTCCCTTCTCCGGCTCTGTGTCTCAGATGGACCTCAGACCTATGCTGTAGGTAGCCTGTCTCCAAGTCCTGCCTCCAGCTCCACCTCCTGCTGCTCCTGTCTGGCCTCCCTGGATGGACCCGATTACTTTATGTCATCTGGGCTGTAAATGGGACCTGCTCTATCCCCATCTTTGCTCTGCCCACCCTGCTCAGATACAGTGGGGCTGCACCCTGGTCGGTGAGGGCACTGCCTGTGCTATGGTCATCCTTGACCTTCCTTTTGTCATGGAGTTGCTCTGTTCCTGCTGCTCCCTGTCATCTGTCATCTGTCAAGGTATCTCTTTCAGAAGTAACTCCTGCAAAACTACTTTTAGCCTTCCAAGAAGTAGATGTCCAAGAGTCCCAGAAATGATTAATGGGAACTCTTGCTACATAAGGCACCTTGTTGATGAGACTGGAAAGGTGAGACAGACACACAAAAAGCCACCCATAAATCTTACAATTGCTACAGTCCTTGTCCTCAGATCTCTAGAGAACCTCAGATCTCTGAGCTTACATCTGCCCTTTACTTTCTCCAAAGCTACAGTCATTTCTCCAAATCTGCAGTCATTTAAAGCCTCTGCTAAGCTTCTAATGTGTCCCTGTTTTGTGAAAGTAATTTACATCCGGGCAAAATTGTAAGACACCTATACTCCTGACTGATTAGAGGAAAACACTCAGCACAACTTAGCGAATATGCGATACAAAAGTAGTGATAAGAAGAGTGAGACACTTCAACTCAGCTCCCTCAACTTCTGAGCATAAGCTGCTCTTAAGAGTTCAAAAAAGCAGATATATCAAAATAATATTAATTGACATACAAGCCTGTAAAATGATGCTGCAAATGTTACTAGTTTAGTCAAACTTACTCTGCATTTCAAGTAATTCTTTCAGCGCCTGTATCCACTGATTACACAAGTGCTCATCAACACACCAAAATGTCACATCACTGCACCGCCAGCGGTGATTTCGGGCTTTCTTCACGTAATACACTATTTAAATTTGAAAAGGAAAAAAAAAAGAAAAAAAGAAGCAGCACAATGACACAGTTCTATGAAACGACAAATGCATTTCAGAGAGACCTCCAAAATATCTACCTTTGGAAAAAAGTGGTAATTAACCCCCACTATACATTTCTGCAAATGACAGAAGCATTCAGAGTGTGAACAGGAAATTTGTAAAAAGTCAAAATGAAAACATAAATGAAAACACTTGCTCTAGGTCCTTACCTTATAGCAGACACCCAAACATAAACTTCTTTTTAAACCAAATACAATCCATTTTCCATAAACAGATTATAGACATACAAAAGTTCACTGAGCTTATACATTGTTTTACTTATATTAAAGTCTGCAATGTCTACATAATATAAAATGCCATAAGCTTAAGAGGATAAGCCAAACCACCACATCAGCTCCCATGTAACCAACAGGGTGAATTTAATTTCATAAAGCTGAAATTTGAGAAAAAATATTTAGTTTTCTTGTGCATTAAGAACTAAGCTGGTGAGACAAGAAGCACCCTTACCTCTCCATCTACAGTCTCATCAATCATTGTTACTGAAGGACTAAATGTAAGGAAAGTAGTCCACAACATAAAATTTTGGCATGGGAGCAATCACACTTGCCCCAGCTTTGCAGCACAGAAGTCACCACTTTTTCCACAAAACAAACAGAAATTTATTTCTGGCACTTTGTTTTAAGAATGCAGTCAATAATACAAAGAACCCTTACATGCACACATTCTGGTGGTTAGGGATAATTTTAAAAAACCCACACATTTATGACTCATTTTTCCAGCCTCTCTCTTGATTTTCTAACCAAGTAGTAGAAAGCAAGTGTCCTGCTGCAGACTCATTCAGCAGCAGAAACGTAAGACATTAATTAGGACTTCATCAAATAACTAAACACAGCATGTGTTCTTAAAGGAAGGGTTTTATTTTCCAAAATAAGGATTTTTAAATGTAAATGGGCAGATTCTTGGTGGGCTTTTTCTGGCTTGTTTCATGGTTTTTTTGGTTGGGCTTTTTTTGCTTGTTTTTTGGGTTTTTTKGGGGGGCAGGGTGTTTTGGTTTTTTTAAATGCATCATTTCTGTTAAAAAAAATATGAAAAAATTTGAGTCTGCCCTAAAGTACCTCCAACAAAGTAATTAGCGCAAGCCTCCTGAGACTGTATTTGCCTTACCTGTGAAAGCATGCGGCTTTGCCATTTTTTGCCATTTGCCAATATTACGCTGTTTCTTGTTAGGTTCAGTTTCTTCTACAGCAATGATCTCAGAGGTTGGTACAAAACAGTTTTCTGTATGAACACAAGACCTTACACATTAACATCTTAAAACAGTACCAGAATGATTATTTCTACACATAATATGATATAGACATACAATTAGAGTAGCTGCTCAATAAGCACAACCAAGACCGTAAGTAGAAATTTCCTGAATATGTTCAATTTCCTTTTGCTTTTAGTCAAAGCACATAATCCATAAGCACCTATGAACTACCCCAAGTAATATTTTAAATGTATATGATTTCTCAGAAAACTAGGTATTCTGAGTATAAAAACATTTTTGCACAAAGCCAAAATCCAGCAACATTGATTTCAGAGTAATGAAATTGCCCTTTCAATGATGCCTAGTCCAGATATTTGACAGTGAATAGCACAAGCTATTTAAAAGAATGTGCAACTAAATCTAGCACAGAGAGACTACAGAGGCTATTTGTTATTCTCAAGTAAGTAGCTGGCTTATGAAAGAAGGGCATTCTTAAGACTTTAAATCCCACTAAGCTTTTAAACTTCAGGATCTCCTAAAAAGTAAATTCTAGATGTTACGTTTCTGTACTGTTAAATATATTTCCCTTGTATTAACTTCAAAACTATTGTTTTTCAGAATTGAAGGCCTCTTGCTCTTACATTATGAAAGAAGTTCCTCCACCCTCACACTTTTTTCTCTTATAGTCCCTCAACACCTTCTCAGTCTTCTTAACGCCTGTCAAATTGAGGATTTTGTCTCATTTTCATTACTGATTTCAAAATTTCTCTGCTTTTACCTTATCTCAAAAAAAATAGTGGAACTGAAAATACACGCTTTGTATTTACGTACATTCAAGTGTTCTGTGTATATATACACCCACTTACAAAACATTTAATTACATAAGATTATTATAATAATATAATCTCTTACATAATAACAAACATAATATACTCATTTCTCTCATATATAGATAGATATATAGAGAGATATAAAGATATACAGAGATATTAAACACATAAAATACAAACACTAATACTGTTGTTACTGGGTTTTATCCTACATTTCATCTTCCTCCCTATTTTGGAGAAGTACCGTGGTGGTGGTGAGGAATGTAAAATAAGCAAAAAAATTTCCTGAGCTCTTCACAGTGGTGACTACAATTCTTTTGCCACTAGTTCAATTTTAATTTTTTTCCCTGTCCTATTTATTTGTTTTCGTCATCAGAGTTGTTACCTATTGTCATGTCTATTGATAAGTTGTGGACTACACACACAAGGTTTTTTTTCCTTTACAGGTGTTTTAGTATTTGACTTGATTTATATTCCCTTAGGGATTTTATCTTCCCAGAGGTTTTTAGCTTGATTCCAAAGAAATGTAGCCTCCGAACTTTACACTGAGGTCTTTTAGGAATCTGGCTGTATTCAAATGGTTTAACTACTTACAAAACAAATTTTGGCTTATAATAATTGCATTTACTATATTTAAGGCATGATGGGGAAATGCAGCAGTCACAGAATATCTTTCTAAAGATCCAACAGCAGAGATGAACTCACTAAAAACACTTCACTTATATACAGGTACAGATATCATACATATACACATGTAAGACTATATCAAGTATTTAATATTGGATTGGTCTTCCTAACTTTCAGAGAAAAGATCTGCTATGGGATCTCAATATGATTATCCACCTATTCATTTATCCAAGGAAAAAAAATACAGAACAGAGATGGAACAATAAATTAATGGAAGGGAGCATGTTCTTTAACCTTTCTTTCCTAGAACTGCTTTTAGTTCTCATTTTTCTACTGCCTATGCCACCTATCCATATGTCAGAATATGAAAGAAAGCTTGTTGCATTTATAAAGATTGCACTTACATAGTAACTCATTTTGTGGTTGCTCACAGATATGCTACAAACCTGACAAACTACATTGAGATCAAAATGTAAATGACAATGCTCTAATGAACATTTTGGGAAATAGTTCTACATACTGGATACTTATTAGCACGTATGCTAGGAGTGGCAACAGAAGTCATTGTTTTATTAGGCATTTTCTATACAATAGAGAAAGCTGTCCAACTGTACAGATAGCAAATAGATTAAAAAGCACTTCCAAATCTGTATCACTGAAAGCATTTCTTTGGAGTATATATTTTAGAACGTATTACACAGCTTATATTAACAGCCCTAGACCTTGAAACCACCTCTACTAAGCTCTCCTAATTCTTCAAATGTGTTCTCCCTCTGACAGTCGTATGACTGGAAGCTCTGCTCTTCCAGCAAATCTCTTCACAGATGCAGCAAAAAAGCAAAGAGTAAATGTTTTAGTTATATATGTGCATTTTTTTTATCTTAAGCCACAAGATTTACATATCTGAAAAAACAGATTCCTAAAAAAACCCCCAAAAAAGGGAACAAAACAAACCCAAAGAACAGAGTGATCCCACCTTCCCTCTGTAAATCTCTGCATTTGGTAAAAGTCTGAGAAGTTTCTGTTCAATGAATATCAGCTATGCAGTTTGTGGCCCTCAGTACTACTTGGCACTGTACAAGCATCAAGCACCTCCACTGCCCTGATAGTATACTCCAATCTTAAGGCAGTCAAAACCACACACTACCTAATAAGAGTAACTGCAGAGGGGCAGAAAGATGCAAAGCTGTCTCAAATACAAACATGTTATTCAGAACATTCCCTACAGCTTATAAAAACAAATCTGAATGCAGTGGCATTTGTGTTTGAATAGAGCTCAAGAATTTCTATCAGTCCAAATATGACTATCACTATCCGTCTCCGTGTTATACAGTATATTGTTTAATCAGAAAGCACATCAACTTAGTCCCACCCTGCTCCATTTTCCCCAGAAGGGAGAAGTTTCCATTGCGAAGAAATCAAACAGAGACCTTCAATACAAGCAGCACAATCCTGCTCCTATAAACACAATACCCTCATCTGCCATTTAATCACCAAAACCCGCCCCATAAAAATAAGTAGGTCTATCCCGCCCTCTTTTGAGAGGTCAACAAGGTTCACATATGTACTAATTATAGTCCTTTCCCACACCTACTTTGGTAGCATTTACCCTATTTTCAGGTAGCATAAGCCATTTCTTTCACTAATTTAGCATAAAGGTGTTCACTCGTAAAGGCCTTCACCTTTACGAGTTTCTCCCAAAACTTGGAAAATCTTATTGCCACATTAACAGAAAAAATTTGATACTTACATCAGCACTACTAGATCACCATTAATGAAAAAGTTGGGCTTTTTTGAACTATGGGCTCAGACCATACTAAACAAAGAATYTTACTTGGCTGAGAACAATATACTCAACCAAGTAGCACACAACAGTTCCTAGACAAAATTCCAGGCAAAATACCATGACTTTTTCCATGTACACATCTAGATTCAAGAGACTGAATTTTGAGTTCAGAAATACTGAAGTACATATCAATTTTCCACACACTTACGTTCTTATGTCTCACCTTTTTCAGAGTCTAGCACACATGACACACTAGAGACAATGAGTTGTCCATCCAGAGCAGCTGGATGAAGGGGCATGGAAAAAAAAATAATTAAAAAACGAAACAAAACACACAATGGACAGGTGATGGTCTTCCCAGCACATTGGCTGTGCCAGTCGTCACTTATTCTGGGTCACAGTGCTCTTACAGTCTTAACAGACACTCTTCTTGAAGYGCAAACTGACAGATCAGTAAAATACTGTGTTAGATGCATACTACTTTTCCTCACATTAAGTGGAAGAAAAAAAAAAACCAACAAGGTAAGCACACTAAAAGTGGGCTTTCTTTGTGAAGAATGTAGCTGGCAGTTGTGAAGTATGTTCTTCTGTGTTAAGAAAGGCTTTTTGGTGCGTCATTGCTGTCTGCCACTCCTACAGAACACTTCCTGAGTTTACAAGCAAACTCACTCAGAACGCAAGTCAAGATTTGTTCATTCATCACTGCCAGCTACATATCCTACAGGCCAAATTCCTCTCTCAGAATGTGCTAGATTAAAGCAACACAGACATGTGCAAAAGCATAAAAACGTCACTGATCACAGCATTTGGTTTATTCTTAAAATTCAGCTCAGGCCCATGGCTGCAGTGGCATTCAGAATTAATTTAAATTATTAGCATACTCTTGGGACTTAAAAATATTAACAACTAAAAATCTGGGGTGCAGATTTAAAGAAAAAGTATTTTTTCAGTCACTTTGAAAACTAATTTACTGTTACAG
The DNA here is from genome assembly GCA_030449065.1 of Oceanodroma leucorhoa. NCBI lineage: Eukaryota > Metazoa > Chordata > Aves > Procellariiformes > Oceanodroma > Oceanodroma leucorhoa. The sequence continues at coordinate 2,135,048 of JASVER010000009.1, read as the reverse complement.
ACCACATGAATGGTAACTTATCTTGTCCTAAGTTTAAGCTTTGCCTTCACCTAAAAGGAAGAAAACAAGAAGAACGTTTTCCATCAGAAGGTACATTGCATTATATTGATCATGCACTACAGAACGCTGTGTCTAATAAAGACCAGAATAAGAGAATATGGTGGATAGGGATATAGAGCAGAATTACACAGAATTCACATCTGGGGTGGGGGGAGACGTCATGACTAAATGATTTAATTCAAAACTGTGGAAGAGTCACAGAAACATCTGAAGGCCATGATCTCACAATATACAGCCATGTATAGGGAAATTGGCTTTTTTTTTTTTTTGAAGTAAATCTTCAAGTACTTCGTAAACTAATAGACAACAGCCTAGATAATGGAACACATAGTTCCCAATATGATCAGACACACAGCTGCTACTTCACATCACATATCTGAATTTGAATCAAATCACAGCAATTTGATTTGCATATTTAAATCATACCATTGAATGTTTTCCTTTTTTTTTTTAATTTCCAAATTAAGTTTTTTCAACTCAATTATGAATATTTCAATGGTAAAGCAAGAAGTAAGATGCACTTCTTCACCTTAAGGGAAAAAAAACCACCACCAAAGAGGTTTTTCAGCATACACATGTATTGTTTAAGGTAGTGCGCATCTATATTTGAATAATGTATCTTCCAGAAGATGACACATTCCAAAGAAACAATGCCTTTTACAGCTATTATTCCCCACATCCTACAGGTTCAATGTAGTCAGTGGAACTGCCTAGAGAAAAACATGGTTCAGTTTTCTACACGTGCCCATTGCCAATTGGGAAYGACTGATGAAAAATGACCTTGGTTAAGGATGTGCCAACATGCTACAGGTGCTGGACAGACCTTGTTTCCAAGCAGGCCCATCTCTGCTGTCTCGGTACTGTGTATATCAAACTGAGCATTCTTTAGAATCCACATCATCAGAATGGCATCAGTCTTGTGAACACTAGTACTGAGGCTTCCTCAAGTGGTTGTTTTGGGAGGAAAGCTGGAAAAGACACGCCAAGGGAGAATTCTGAATGGAGAAATAGAAGGGTTAAAAGAAAGTGCACACAATAAGCGAAGGCATACAGTCCGGTGCCTCGTTTGATCACCCCCTTCATACTTGTACTTAACAATTAAAAAAAACAGAAAAATGTCAAGAGAATCTCATTCTGTGTTTGTAATCCCTTAGTACTAGGCATGATACAATCTTAGCCAATATTTCTAAAATACTCGTAAGTACATATGTACAATATATAATCTGCTATGAAATTTGGTACACAAAGTTTTATCACGTGTTACTTGAGAAGAAAACTGACTCTGCCATCAACATGAGGAAATAGTAGAACAATTGATCTGCCCAGCACTGCAGATCAACTAAATCTTATGCTGAAGTGTTACAAGGTTGAAAAATAACCTTCTTCAGAATATTTGAAGATGAAGGTATGCCTAGGGAAAAAAGATGCATAGCTAAAAGTAACAGAGAAACACATGGAAAATTTCAGATAAAACTTTCCCCTCTAAGTTCAAACAAGTCTAATCAACCAAAGAACGGGAAATGGGAACCTCATTACACTGAAGACAGAACTTGAAAATATGATGCTGTTAAACAAGGCCTAAAAGTAGGAAGTAAACAGTATTTAGGATTTAAGGTTTTAAAAACATACCATGACTTGAACAAACATTCTGTGTTTTTGTTATTGTTGCTATCTTCTCAATGATAGCATTAAAAATAATTCTCCTGAATTAACATTTCTTTATTCACAAAATGCATTTTGACAGAATGGGTTTTTAAAAAAATATATATATATATATTTTAATATCTTTGTACAAAGACGAGAAAACACAAGAATCTCCTCGTATTCTGTAAAATTATATTTTCCTGGACAATAGGACAAAGTCTCTGTTGTTTCCTATCTGTTCCTGAATTTGGATGCAATAGGGAGAGGTAGATATTTCAACACTTCTACAATATACCTAACTATAGCTCTAGTTCCTTACCTGTCAAAGTCTGAAAACCTTGACAAAATATATACCAAACCATTTTTACATATGTAGCTAAATCCAAGACAGTAATAAATGCTCAGAAAATAAGCAGCCCTCACTGATTTTTTTCAGTTTAAAGACAACTGTTTCACTACCTATTAAACAAAAAATATAGCACTTTTATACTGCATAATTAAGTCTGTATTTAGGCATAATGCACAGTAGTCACGTAGTCAAAGGCTAAATGGTAGAAAGATACCAATCTTGGTCAAGCAACTCCTCTGAAATTATATGCTTCTAACCACCTTCCATATTATAAAGTTTATTTATATACTGTCATGTATGCTGCTCATATTTCCAAAATAATTGTAGAGAACACGATGAGCCATCCCAGGTCTTAAAAGAGCTTAAAGACAACAGGGCAGCAATAATATAAAACTGTGATGGTATTAAAGCACAACTGCAAGAAACACATGAATTAATCAGGGTGTTAAGGAGTGGAGGAGGTACATCATCTGTTGTATTGCTCTCTACGTAACTTATAGCTGTGCCTCCAGAACACTTAGGCACTTCTTTTTCTTCTCTTCTGATTCCACATCATATTTTCCAAAATCTTGTAAATAGCTACGTTACAGGCCAGCAGAGACACTCAGTAACCAGACTTGCCTCCTAAGGAATCTCCAACTGGGTACTGCTTCAGAAACTGCCTCAAAAAGAGTCTAGTTTACTATGTCCCGCTCTCCTTCCACCATTCCCAGCATTCTGACATCCACTTTGGAACAGGCTTCAGGACAGGTTCATACTTGGTTTGGCCCACCAGGAGTAAGTCGAGAAAACTTACAACTGTAAGCAGTTGTAAATTTCAGAGTGCTAATAAGACAGATAGTGTGCTTTTGTGGCACTCCTGCATGGTCTAAAGGAAGTCATCATACAGTAGAATGGAGCTCCCGTTGAACTTGCTCTAGCCTACAGATCAGTCAACTGGTAACTCTGCAAAGGCGTTTTTAGAAGGATTTTACACAATTCAACAAAATTATCTCCAAAGCAGAGGCCACTTTACCTAGTGGGAGCAATTGTCTCAAAAGGCTTTGAAACTTTATATTTTAAATTTAATCCAGCTACCTTTCTCTAGACTCATTTTATTTCATTTTGAAAAGTATACAGCTTATTTTTCACACCAATATATTAAGCTCGGCAGAATTGAAGAACTAACTTGTTTTCAAAGTCTTAAGTTCAGGAATTTTCAAATACTTTTTTCAGCAGAACTGCTAATAAAAGCTAGATTGTGTCAAATTGTATTCACACAATTGCAGAGGAAGGATAACAAACTTTTTATGTTATCAGGAATAAGAAGAGATGTATTTAAAACATGATGAATTCTCAGTTACGTAAACTACAACAAATTCTTACAATACTTTGAGTCCTCCGTCTCCCTTTTTCCTCACCTTTTTTCAAAAAGCCTCAGGTCAATCAGTTATTATGATAAAATCAGGAAAATATTTAAGAAAGGTACATGGTAAGAAGGGAAGAACTACTTAACTATTTAAGTTTGGGAACTTGCCTGGAACTGGAGACATCTATATTCAAACCTTTCTCAGATAAACTTGTAGTCAACCTTTCTATTATTAGTTTCCCACTGTCTCAGTTCCTCCAACCTCTAAAATGAGGATGAAAGCAGTTTTCCACTCTACAGCAGCTGCTGCGAAAAGAAGGACAATACACATTTTCAGATGTTCACATACCACGCTAATAGGGCTATATTAATAATGGGAATAATTACTATATGAAAACCTCAAGGTGAAAGAATCTGATAAAATACCACCTGAAGTGTAGTAGAAAGCTTGATATATTGTATGTACGGACATTTTCGTTAAGTTATCTTGAAATTTTGTCACGTATTTTCAGCAGTAACCTTTGCCACTTGCTGTTTTGTAAGTCAGCACTATTCTAGTTGCACAAAAGGGGAACTATAAACAGCTTTGTTACCCCATTAGAAACTATTAGCCTACATGAAATATTTCTAAAACAGTAACTCGCAAAAGTTAAACTTTCTTTGGAAACTTCCATGGAGCCCTGTAGAAAGCAAAAAGCTTTAAAAAAAAAACCTCATTTGAAAAAAAATATTAATTGCCTGAAACACTGCCTCAGTGTGAAAGTGTTTTTTAACCACAATTAAGTCATGTAACTAAAAATAAAAAAGTTGCTTTTAAAGTTCTGCAAGACTATCATGTCCTGCTACGATTAATTTGAACACATTACAAACTAAATGCTGCTGCCTACTCACAGTGCCAAGAAACTGTGGGGTTCAGCTAAACAAATCTGTGCTTTCCTCATCCAGCTGCAGGGACAGGTTTCCTGCCTTTGTTATCAGAGGCACACTCTCAGAACAGATGCTGAAACTGCCTTCCCTGTAAGACACGGAACTCGCTGCGCTCGCAGGCAGCGTCTGCGGCTCACCGCGAGTAGTTTCCAGCTCCGTTTGGAAACGCACAAGCCGATTAACCGACTGACACGTCCCGCACAGCCGGCCGTCCGCCGCTGACAGTCCTGCCACCGCTTCGTCCTCGCCGCCTTCTCCCCCGCGCCCCGGAACCCCGGCACGGCCGCAGCGCTCCCGCACCGCCCGGCCCGCCTCATTAAACCGCCCTCCCGACTCCGAACCCCGGAGGCGACTGCTGCTGCCGGCACCGGGCGAGCCGGCTGCCGCCCCTCCCTCCAAGGGCGAAAAGGCGCCCGAGCAGAGGAAATACTCAGCGCCCACAGACCGCTCCGAACGCGCAGCGTACTCTGAGCCGACAGCCGCACGCCGCCGCCGGGAGACCCGGCTCCCGCAGCGCCCCGGCGAGCGCAGGGCCGGTGCAGGCCGCCCCCGCCGCCGCCCTGCGCGCGGCCCCCCGCCGCCAGGGACGCTGCGAAGGCCCTTCCCCCGCCGCTGGAGAGGCGGCCCCTCGGGCGGCCCCGGCCCGCCGCGAGGCCGCGGCAGGTGCGCTAGCGGCCGCCCGCCACAGCCCGTCCCGCCCCGCCGCTCCACTCACCGCCGCCGCGGCGCGGCGGGCGGGGGTCGCGCCAGGCCAGCCGCCCCCGCTCCTCGTCTAAGGTGACCTCCCAGGAGCGCTGCCCCAGCCCCAGCGAGGAAACCAGCCGGGGCCGCCAGCCGCCCGGGAGCCGCTCCATGGCCGCCGAGAGCCCGGAGCCCGCCGCAGTCCACTACCGCATGGCCCAGCGGAGCGGGCGGCCGCCGCGGGGCGAGCCCGGCAGCTAACGGCGCCCCCGGCCCGCCGCTAGCCGGCCTGTCCCCCGGGCGGGGCGCGGCGTCAGCGCCTACGCCAGCGCCGCCGGGGCGGGGCCTGCGGCGCCCGCCGGTCCCTGGCACGGCGCCCGGCTCCGCGGGGGGGGGCGGGGACGGGGCAGCGAGGCCGGGCGGCGGGGGCTACCCTCGGCGGCCCCCCGCGGGCAGGCCGCCGGGGCTGCGGGGCGCAGGGGAGGCGGAGGCGGAGGTGCCGCCTCTCGCCCCCTCCCCCCGGCCTGCTTTGTCTCCCCAGCCCGCTGGCGAGAGCCACGTGCTCCGCGATCCGCGGGGGAGGCTCAGGCAGCCGGAGCCCCGGGAACGGCCGGCACCAGCGCCAGGAACACGGCTCCGTGCAGAGAAACCGGGGTTTGCACCATAACGTGTGCGGATTGTTCCCGTGCTTTTGCGGGAGGGTCAAGCACCCACCACAGTGACGATGAACTCTTCCCTTACCGAGACAGTGAAAATGTAATGCATATATCTGCCTGGGTCGTACCACAAACCTCTCGATCTAACCTTGCCTTCTTTTTGATAAAAACATTTTTGAGTTTGCCTTAAAGATGCTGACAATAATTCGCTATGATTAAACTCCTAATTTTTTGCTGTCTTTCCTCCATGGTGTCCCTGAACCTTACCACTGTACCATCAGCGTCCTGCCCAAAACACAGGCCAGGGTGCGCGGCAGTTGCTCCGCCTGTGACCTCACTCCAAACCTAYTGGTTCTGAGTATTTCCTGCAGAGGTTAGAGAAAAGTGTCACTGCTCTGTTCTTTGTGGGTCCAGCCCGGGGCCAGTCCTCTGCTTCACAAGGATGATACAGACACTCCAGCTGGCTTTGTGCAGAGCCAGCACGGGGCTAAAAAGCTACTGCACTTGAGCTCTGCTCTGAACCTTGTAATGTACTCACATTTCATTTTCTGAAAACAAATGAGCTAGGCACTGTCATCCAAGTTATGCAGTCAAGATAGTCTTCCTGTGCCATGAATACTTGTCATCTTCTATCTCGATTATTGCAACATTCTTTCCTCTGGCCTTGAAAGACATGATGTTGCCACCTTCATTGTTAAAAATACCTAGGTACGCCACACTTTCACAAGTTCAAGGAACACTTTGTTTCTGTCAGTTGTATTGGCCTTTACATTTTTGAACCCTTCCCTCCACAAACACCTGTAAAGCTCTTTACATTGAAGCTCAAAGTAAAGTTTGTTTATTGCAAAAGCCTGTTGTGAACATTAGTCTGCCAAATCCACTGCTGAGCAGTGGTTAGCGTCTCACTGGTTCTTTGGATTTTGCCAGCTACATCATCTGTTACCATCCCTCTTACACTTTAATGGTAAGATGCCTGGGCCAGGAACGTCCTTTTTGTTTTGGGTGGTACCATATCTAGCACATTGCATTTCCATTATTTTGTAACCACTTCTGCAAGCCAGAACAGCTATGTGGAAACCACAGCCTAATGCTGATACTCACAATGCAACAGAGACCTTTTCGGTGTTGACCCCCTCAGACACGCTCCAGGAGCTAACGGATCACTAATATAAAGCTGTATGCTTAAAAATATTATTTATCATTTCTCCACTAGGCAAATTAGATCTAATCTTTTACAGTCTACAGTCACCTGAATCAATATTCTTACGCTGTAATCATGCTACCTGAAGAAGTAAAAAGTTCATTCTTTTTATCAGTCTTGCCTATGACTATTTCCTTTTATTCTTATTAAGTTGACAACTGGTTTTGGCTTAACTAAGGCTAAAGCCTTCAACTGTAAAACACAGAATTGATAAAATATTCTCTGGTCTGTTAGAAGCATGCAAAGGTGTACTAGCACCACTAGCAGGAATGGGATTCCCCATCCACATTTCTTACCTGTTTAGATAAGGAGGAGCCACTTATTTCTTCCTTGCACGCCATTTTAGCATAACAGTGTTTTGGTCTATGATTTGGGATCCTCCATGCTACTACAGAAATGTCTCGCAGGAATTCATACCAGTGCTGTGTTTGGTCTGCTCTGGCACTCTCTGGTAGTCCCTTGAACATCAACACGAGCTTCCGTCCTTAGAAAGTAAAGGTGAAATTTAAGTCAACACAGTATTTTTGTCAATCAATTTTAGTACTTTATGATTTTCTTCCCTAACAGAGAAAGAATTTCTAAAGGATGGCTGACCTGGTAAGCTAAAGCACACACATGTCAACTATTGTTTTACTGCTTATTACATAAGCCTTTAACTACCACTGAGGGGACAGAACTGCAGACGGAGCGATGCCAGTAAACTGCAGGATTTATAGCCTGAAATCTTGGTGCTAAAGACAGCTGATCACAGGGCTCCACCCTGAGAAATGGCATGGTTATAAAAGCACCTCACTTTGTTCACAGGTCCACAGAGGCCACAGGAAGGGTTGCAATTGTAGTTAACTTGGGAACAATAATAAGTTGCATAACAAGTACAGTTCACAATGTCAAATGGGAAGAATGCAGGAAGGTAACACAACTGACAAGGTTTATGTCTATGATCCATTTATCATCTATCTAGCAAACAACATAACTTTTAAAGCCAACTTTTTCTCCCCAGTGTCTGATTTTATAATAGGTCATTCATCTTGAATGACACCAAGCTGAGAGATGCAGTTGATACTCTTGAGGGAAGGGATGCCATCTGCAGGGACCTTGATAGGCTTGAGGAGTGGGCCCAAGCAAGTCTCATGAAGTTCAACAAGGCCAAGTGCAAGGTCCTGCACCTGGGTCGGGGCAATACCCAATATCAGTACAGGCTGGGGGATGAAGGGATTGAGAGAAGCCCTGCTGAGAAGGACTTGGGGGTACTGGTGGATGAAAAGCTGGACATGAGCCGACAATGTGCGCTCGCAGTCCAGAAGGCCAACCGTATCCTGGGCTGCATCAGAAGAAGAGTGGCCAGCAGGTCGAGAGAGGTGATTCTGCCCCTCTACTCCGCTCTGGTGAGACCCCACCTGCCGTACTGGGTCCAGCTCTGGGGTCCTCAGCACAAGAAAGACATGGACCTGTTGGAGTGGGTCCAGAGGAGGGCCACAAAAATGATCGAGGGATGGAACACCTCTCCTGTGATTAAAGGCTGAGAGAGTTGGGGTTGTTAGCCTGGAGAAGAGAAGGCTTTGGGGATATTGCATCCTTTCAATACTTAAAGGGGGTTTATAAGAAAGATGGAGAGAGACTTTTTACCAGGGCCTGTAGTGACAGGACAATGGGCAATGGTTTTAAACATTAAGAGGGTAGATTTAGATTGGACATAAGGAAGAAATTTTTCATGATGAGGGTGGTGAGGCACTGGAACAGGTTGCTCAGAGAAGTTGTGGATGCCCCATTCCTGGAAGTGTTCAAGGTCAGGTTGGATGGGGCTCTGAGCAACCTGATCTAGTTGAAGATGTCCCTGCCCATGTCAGGGGCATTGGACTAGATGATCTTTAAAGGTCCTTTCCAACCCAAACCATTCTATGAGTCTATGATCTCTATAAAAAGTACTTACTCGTAGCAACTTTATGTTGTACTGAACATGATCATTACATGATAATGTAGGCAATCAATTAAGTAACACTTCTAAGCAGGTACATCTTTTCAGTCAACAGGAGCAGACAGGTATTCTTCAGCATGACCTGCATCACCAAAATATTGATTTAAAACATTACAAACTAGAGCGCTGTCTCTTCCAAATCTTTTGGAGGTGTACTTCTTCATTAGAACCTTATAACTAATTTTTCCCACAGTGAAAATCAAGCATGCCCTTGTTGTACCCTGACAGAAGTAGAAAGTACTGTGTATACAACCTCATCTGAGAGAGCGGAAGGTCTAAAGTGAAAAAATGTAAAATACCTTAACCAAAGTGAAAGCTGGATAATACCCACATAAATGCACCAGAAATCAAAGAAGAATCATATTCCACCATATTTTTTGCCACTCTACTCAATTCTGTGTTGCAAGTAAGAGGGAATCACAGATTTTTACCAAGAACTCTGGGAAACACAGCTTGTCACAGACATGTGATGGTGCTCTTCAGCTGGTACGCCCTGTGCTCCAGGCTCGAGGGCTCCTCCACATCCCAAGGAACATCTGCAATGGTGCTCAGTCCCACTGAGGGACGAGAAGAAAGTTCAAGATCAGTGAAGATGTTCCTAATGTTGTCCCTTTAACACGTATTTGAGAGCCAGCTGCGGTCTTGTCCAAATGACATCTAGTACGGAACGGAAACTTTAATCTCATTGCAGGAATTTAAAACTGGAACTGAAATCAATAAAAAGTTTTTGCTTTGCATATTTTTTGCTGCCTATTGATAACTATGAAATATTTCTTTTCTTCCACACAGAAAACGCCCCAAGAAAGTTCTTAGACAGCTGCTTGGGAATTATTAAAAATTTTTATCTCAGTGCATTGCAGGCAGATTGAAGTACTTACACATGAATCAAATTCTATTCTCAAGTGCACACACGCAAGTCCCGTTAGAACAGTGTAAATACACACAGAGGCCAAATTTGGCAATTGAAATACTTTTGGAAAATGGAAACTAACTAACAAAGGTAATAGAACAGAGAAAAATAATTCATTTTAAATATCAAAATACTGACTAATGTTCCAATTGCTTTTCTACTTATCAGCAAACAAAGACTAAAGCATGAGTGGAATATTCTTGCTGCTGATGGAAAGAATGACATCACCTTCTCCAGAAAAATACCTGAACTATTTTAAAGCACTTCTATGCTTTTATCATAAAAGTTTAAATTACAGTTATTATTGGAAATGATCTGGAAAAAAGCAGTTTTAAAGGCTTGTCAAAAAGGATGATTGCTGCCCTTTATCCACTTGAGCCAAAAGGTAATTGAGAGAAAGTTGTTGATATACTGGAGGGTGTGGGAATGGATCCAGAAGATACTTTGGTTCTTGTGAAGGGAAATGTTGCATACTGTTCCTGAACCATGGGAGTTTATAGAATCCTTCCTTTCTTCCAAAGCTCCAATCTACCTCCGTATTCTCTGCATAGACTACCTATTACTGTGCAAAATACTAAACACAATTTAGTTTCAAGCTGTTATAGCTGTGGCTCCCACCTACAGCTATACACAGCTATACACAGATTTATATTTCTTTGTTTAAATCCTTATTCCTATTTTAATTATTAGCCTCAACTGGAGTCCCTGAGGAGCTGTGATGTCCCTCTCATCCAACTGCAACCTTTTCAGAAATAATGAAATTAATAGTTTCCTGTCTGACAGAATGATAATGCTCTCTGGCAGTGTGCAACTTTGGTCTTAAGTTGATAAATTGTTGTAATTAGTTGAAAAGGCCAGGAACCACTGTTCGTTCTTCTGTTTTAAGAGACCAATACAGGAATTTGAGATTTGTTATCTTCTTGATGGCCTTGAGTGGTACAGGGTTTGTAGGGGGGTGTATAAGAAATGTTTGCTCTGCTCTGGTAAGAATGCTTGAATAGGTCTTTCCCTGCAGTGCTTCTAGGCAGAACTGCTGGTAACATCCAGAAGTTTCTTTCTTCTGTCCACCCCTCAACTACATCAGTTGATCTAATAATAGAGTATATTTCTCTCTGCAAGCTATGCTTTGCTGATACTTCCAGTCCCTCAAACCTGCAGAAAAATTGCTCTTTACCAGGGCCATGCAGACCTTGCCTGGAGAAAGCCCACGTGCTTTTTTGCAGAACTATGCATTTGGACCAGTTCTCAAGAAGAGCTCTAAGAGATGGTAACTCTGGGTAGGCAGAAAATTTTTTATAGTTCAGGTATCAAACTATTATCAAACTATGTATCATGTTCAATAGTAACCTCCATCATATATACTAACTCTTATACTTACTGAGTGTAAGAACAGTAAGATTTTTTGAAGGTTTATAACTCTGCCTGGAGGGTTTTTTACACAATTACAGGGCATGTGCGTGCCACCAGCATGACACTATTGACGAATTTCAAGTGTGGGCTTCAATCTATGCAATAAAAGAGCTTCAGGATGAAAGAATTGTTAGCATAAAATTTTCTAACATCAGCACAGCATCTTTTCTCCTAACTCATTTTTAGACCTCTAAGATGAGCCATTTTAACCGGACCTTTTATTCCCAGAGTGCTTCTCTAAATGCTCTGCTTCAGCAGGCAGAGCTCTAATCAATATCAGGGTTCTTTTAGCTTATACCAGACAGTGTGGCCTTCATAAACCAAAGAATAATGTAAGATTATTCTTCCATTTAAGATGGAGAGACATATTTTTATGCTACTTTTAGAACACACTGTAAAACTACTAATCGACACTGCAGGTAAAAGAATAGGAAAGCATGATGATGGGGGGGGGGGGGGGGGGGGGGGGGGGGAATCACACAGACTATGGAGGCAGTAGAAACAGTCCCTTTCTGAAGAGAACATAAACCAAACCAGAAGCAAGATTCTCTGAAACAGAAGAGGAAAATCTGGAGAGTATATTTCTAAGACTTTAAGTAATCAACTAATGGAATAATTTGAAAATAAAACAATCTCAGTATAGAAACCATTACACTGAAAAACATAATTTACTTCCTTAAGTTCTGGATATACTTATTAACAAGGCAGGAAGTAAATAAAAATACAGGTAATCAGATTATCAACACAAATAAGCACATATGAGAAGCAGAGCCCCACTATTTATCATGACATTCGAGACCAACCATTACGTAAGATATGCTTAGCTGGACTAGTTAACCTAGCACATAAAACCAGATAAAGTACCTAGTACTTAGGCAACCATGGAAGCATCTCTGTAAGCACCTGCTTTGATCTTTATCATCTAAAATAAAATAAAATAAAATAAAATAAATCAGAACAGAAATTATCTGAATAGCAATGTCATGCAAGGAACACTGATTCTTCGTTTCCAAGAATCAGTGGACATATCTGTAGCCTCCTAATGTTACTAACTTGAAAACCATAAACAACACAGAAATCAAAATGTATATGTGAAGAATCTACATTCTTTAAACAAGTTTTTGACTCTGTATAGCTGCCAGGATTAAAACTCTAGCTGATACATGCTGAATCAGATGAAACATAAACCTAATTTATATTATTATTTTAAATAATTTTCAATTATTTTTTTTCTTATCACTGAGGATATTCTGACTAAAAAGCAAATCATGCCTGTGATCACAGGTAGGTTGAGCTCACTCAGAAGCTAGTGAAATGCTTAATCACCAGTTACCAAAAAGTCCTCCTGCACCCTTCTTGATATTTGGAAGGTTCTTCAACACTTTAATCAATTTTTGTCCTTGGGAACTTACCACCTATCAAATGTACCCTGAAACACAAATATTCACACCAGTCTTCTTGGAAGACATCTACTTTTGACCTGATATTCACAAGCTCATGCTTTTTTCAATACCTCTACAAGACTACAAATAATTGCAGTTAAAGATGGATCCTGAGGTCCATCTTCTTACAAGAGCAAGGGATGTTCTAAGACATAGCCACTATTTACACGGTAGCAGAATTACCATATGAGGAAGAAGGATGCTCTGAAGAGCAAAGACATTTGGCTAAACTAAAACAAATTTGGCACGTTAAACTCTTTCTCTTGTGAATACTGTCATTTTGATGTCAAGTAGCATGAGATGACAGACTTGACTTTCCTGAAAGTCCATGTTGAAAAATTCATGTTTTATATTCAAGATTTATAGTTTCATATTTTCATTCAAACTATCCCACCATTTCAGTTTCAGCAGAAAAAGCCAATACTACACAATACCTTTATCAAACAAAATTAATTCAGAAAAGATAAGAGTATATGAAATAAAAAAAAATTATAGGTTTTCTCAATCTTATCAGTCTTTGGACAGTGTCATCAGTCTTGTTATTGATTCATTATATAATTGGAAAGTTCATAGATGCATAAATTTGTATTTTTATAACATCTACCTTTGCAAAGACAAAGATCCTGGCTGTAGGTTCTTTTAAAGTTGTGTTTGTGGAATTAAGGTAGAAGAAGGAAGGTGTTTTTTGTCTTTAAATGCCAGTGAATTGTCTCCTTGAAACTGGTTTAGTTAATTAATGTGATTTAATTAACAATGTTACTTTCTATATTTAGTACTATATTTTAAAAGTACAATATAAACCTAAAGTAAATGCTTAGAAATGCAGGTGAAATTCTCTTTCAAAGGCCGAGATTCTAAACGATCAGATCAAAGATGGATTGAAGCAGTTTGTCTGAATAAAGCAATTTTCACTTTGACTGTTTTTCAGCTGACTGCTGTGGTAGAGATGATGACAGCTGGTATGAAGTTGTCTGAATCAGTGATACTAGAACGCAAATACGTGCCAATACTTTGCATAAAATATGTAAAGCAGAGCTATTTCTGCACTACGTCTTTTGACATCTCAGCACATGAATTGGCATCCTCTCTTTTTGATTTTCTGGTATCAAAATAAAATGGAAAGCTAAGAACAGAATATAAAATCAGACACAGCTACCCAAAAAAGAGGACAATGGTGAACAAAGAGGATCTTTTCATAACTGAAGTTAAATATTTAATTCTAGCAAACAAATATATTTAAGAAACTTTGCTGTACTGACTTCATGGTTGTTCAAAGGGATGCCAGTCATCCTGGGGATAGTTCTGAATATACTGAAACGAAAATTCAAAGACTGAGAAGTAACCTGGTAACATTTGAAATCTGTTTGTCTTGCCAGGTGACAACGGCTGACTGATTTGGAGCACACCATTTTATTGGATACATATTTAGAGCTGACTAGTCTACACGTCACTTTAAATACAATTTGTAGAAATTGTAGATTTTGATGAAAGTGATACATTTTCAAAAGATTGCACAGGGTTTTAGTCAACCAGCTCATTTAGTCAGAACTATGAATCAAACCTCACTGCAATGCTCAGAAAGACCAACAACCTCCAAACTATCGCCAGACAGTTTAATAGGAATAGTTTTGTGAAAACCATGACTCTGAAAGACATAATTCTAAATCACTGTGTCTAAGAAATGAGAATTAGGAGTAAGAAATGACAATTAGGAGTAATCAATGTTTTGAAAAAGAACCTGAGTGCAAAGGAACCATCCAAACCAATTGCTTTTATGGTTGTATCTATAAGAGTAAGTCAACAGGAAAAGAGATTACATTGTTAACGGCAGATTCTTTGCCTTGATTAGAAAAGGAAATGCAATAATGAGACTTGAACTAATAACACATTCATACCAGATTTAGCTGTGAGAAACTTCCTCCTCTGTCACTGTAGGATGGGTATAAAATAAATCTATGAAGGGCTGGGACAGCAACTATAATAGAAACCAGAGACGAAGTATTGAGTTGAAATAAATATTCAGTCTAAAATGGACTTGTACAACATTTCATTCCTCTTGCTTCTTTTAACAAATTTTGAGACTGTGATTAGAATTCTTAGGACAGAAGCTAATGTAATGCTATGTGTGTCTTTCACAGCCAGCAACCACTGGCTACTGAGAAAACATGTGTGACTTACTCACTATACCATATGGTTGGTAATCTCAACAATCACAAATTGTTCTGGTTTTGGAAGGAAGCATTTTGAAACACTGTGGGATAGAACATGAAGTGAGGAGAGAGAAATAGAGAAGTGTGCTATGGACTGTCTCGGTAAAAAACAGAAACGCAACTACAGGCTTAACAGAAGCCGACAGCGCCCAACTACAAACAGGACAAGAGCAGGAGATAAAAGCCTACACCTTCCCTTTTTTATCAGCACAAAACCCCGTACTCACAATGCACTGTTTCAGAAGACAAGCAATGTTGCGTGCGGTTGATTAGAGAAACACACATAGCAGGGTCGACAGCAACATAGCTTGAAGTTGGGTTAAAACACACAAATTGTTCCTACGTAACTGAATCAATGGCAACGTGGCACTCTGAAAACTATCAAATAAAAAGCAACATGAGTAACAACAAAATAAACTGAAGAAAGACATTAATTCCTTTCACTCTCTGAAGACACTATGACTACAAAGTGTATGGGTATGCATGCAGGTATGCATGTACAGCTAGGTGAAAAAACATTTGCCTGAATCTCCAAATTCATTGGGTAGTAATGATGTTAACACCTCACCCACTGCTTTACACCTCAGAGTAATGAAAGTATAATGCAGCTACAGTTCTTTACCTTTGAAATTTAATTTGCTAATCCTAAAAATCGTAAAGTTTCTCCTTCCTGTGTTCTTCTCTCAGGTAATCTATTTAGCTGTACAGGGTATGATATATGAGAATAAATAATGCTTGCTCCACAGAAAGTGAGATACAGCCTAATGAGAGTGTTGGAGTTTTGCCTTCTAAAATTAGTTTCAGATGTATGAATAAGTAGTTTGCTCTTTGGAAAGGCATAAACACCTGTGAGCAAAGCAGACTTAAAATGAAAGTCCTCACCATCACTTCCTATCCCTGTCCCACTTTCTGGACAAACACCAAAATGCCGTGTCTGGACCCAAGCTATGGAAGCCATTGGATTTCTAACCTGGTTTATTTGTGGAGTTCATTGTTCAAAGCTCTAGATGTTTTTCAGATTTTTTTTGTTTAGCACACATGTGGATGCTGAACCCAATTGTTACCCAGTTGCTAAAAACAAAGTGCCTAGGGACAACTGAGAAGCCTTTGGGTAGCCAAGGTGTCTGTCTGGGACAGGCAGATATGACAGAGGGCCTCAGAAAAGATCCACATCCTCTGAAGTGGCAGCTGGTAGCTAGGGTGGATTACCTACAGCTGTTCTACATCTAAAATAGCACTAAATGCCTAGGTTTGGGCAATTGAATGTCACTCCCCATGTCTGATAACACTCTCTAGCAGGGAGACCTCAAGAGTTTTGTCACCTACATCCTGGGATTAATGTCTTAGCCAAGTGAACTTCTAATCATTTAGACACATTTTGTCCCCTACTAGAAGTGCAATCAGCAGATCAAAGTGAGTGGTGCTAAGGCTCCTTACATCTCCGTTACATGAGGCTCAGGAGGCTCGCCCTCATTTAGATGTCGGATAGTTTCCTGAGCCAAACATCYCCACTACATAGGTGGTTCAGTGCTCAGGGAAAAGTGATAGGCACAAACTGGAAGACGTTTCGGTGGTATAGTCCACAAGTAAGTTAGGAACCTATCATCCTCAAAGAGCACTGCAGCACTTCCGGAGCAACCTTTCTGATTTAGTTTCCTTCCAAACAGAATCTGTTTCATGGGTACACAACTGTCCTCAGAACTGAACTAATACACAGTAAATTGAGACAATTAAGGGATCTGCTTCAAAACTGCATTATTGCTCTGAACCAAGCTGCTAATGCTAGACTTGGTTACGCTGTATGTTCAAACCTTAGAATTGGCACAGGGCCACTACCACTAGGCCAGACTGCTTTTATAGTTTTATCAGTGTCACTGCTTGGTGAAATAGCTTCCATGGTTTACAAAGCATTATCTTTTAAAAAAACCTCTCCTGCCTTTACTTGCCTTTGTACATCACTTGAGGAATTTCCAGGCTCCAAACCTCCATGGSCAGCTGGCGAAAGATACCTCCTTTGTATCAAAGGGGTTAGAGCAACTCAGAGTTGATGGCCACTACCTGATCTTTCATAGTTTCATGACTGCATTTCAAGTTCCTGCTACAGCACAAATATTCAAAAAACCAAACAGGTTTTAAGCAAAAAGGCTGAATTTTAATGGCCTTAAGCTGATATAGATACATCTCAGTACCTTCAAGAGACAGCAGCTAATGTGGAAACCTTTTGTTAACCACCCAATTAAAATATCCTGGTTTTTAGCAGTTTTGCAATGCTGAAGCTATTATCATGCCTAAGTAAATCTCATATTCACCCATCTGTGATTAAATCTACAGAGACACCTTCTACAGCATCAGTATTTGGCTGTGTAACTTAGCTCATGATTTGTTCTTATCCAATCCACCAATAACACAACACATACTGCTTATGTGTCCACTTCTACAAACGGTCTTTTACAGCACCTTATAGAAATAGTATAGAATCTCTGATTCCTTGCATATCTATTTTTATTCAAAGACTAGTGAAATAGCAGTTCTGTGAAATGATGTTCACCATTATCATGGTCTCGGAGTCAAAGATGCTGTTGCCATAAGGAGGTAGGTGCTAACATGCTAACACCTGTGCCTACTTTTAACCCCATACAGAAGACTCCTCTTTTTGGTTTAGGAACCCAGAAGCATTAGCTGGCAGGATGTGTTCTGTCAAATGTGTTCCTCGGGCATTATCTTACCATACATCCTCCTTTTCACATGTTCCAGCTCACTGTATGGGAATTGCTTGGTCACTTATGTATAGTCTATCCAAACCACACCTACTATCCAGTGCTGCTGGGACATCATTATTAATGACTCAATAAGCATTCAATCAATCCGACTAAAACCAAAAAGGTATCATATTATTTCATTAAGAGCAGGTACACAGAATCCTCCCATGGCAGTTTTCCACAAGCGGAAATCCATGGGTGGATGCATCTTCTATGCAAAATTTCTGAATCATACAGGAGCATGGCAAGCACAGAAGTGCTGTGTCGCTTTAATTTGGTGAAGAAGCTACTCTCATGCTGATGCAATAGGTAAACTGCATAAGCACATCAAATTTCAAGTTTATTTCTACCAATGAATTTGGAAGGCATAATGTATTTTCCTCTTTAGCACATAACCTTTTGTTTTCCTTGGAGTCATCAGTATTTGAAAGCTGATAGTAGAAGCAGAAAATTAGCCTGCAAATTAAATATCTTGTTTAGAGCAGGCTACTAGTGAATGATCAAATCCCACATGAGTTTTTGTAGCCTGGAATAGTTCAGAAGTAAACGCTGTTGATTGTTTTAGGGCACTGCCTAGCCTAGCACAAATAATACACAAAATAGCATGAACAATGTAGTCCCTAAGATGCAATCTCATTTGCTACTACTTGTTGCAGGGGAAATGGTTGGCTTGGAATTCTGTTGACCTTTACGGCGCCTGAGGGAAGCTCTCTCAGACAGCTAGGTCCTTCCATCATGCTTTGAAATTCAGCCTGTTTCTGAGAGGCCAAGAGCATTCATCAAATAAATGTATGTCCAATGAACTACAAGATTTTTCTCTCGGATGCAAAATGATGCAACTTTAAGAATAGTTCATGGCTTGTTGGAACATGTTTCAGTTACAGAAGCTTGCTTTATTTTATTACAATATTCTAGAACACTCTGCATGAACGTTTTTTAATCATTATACTTCTTCATTCCTCGGGCTGCAGTGCAGTTGACCTCTGTATATGGTTGGGCACTAATCTGAACTGCAGCAGTGCAGTTGCCATGAGAAGTCAGGGGGATGCTACCTTTGGCACCCATAATTATTTTGAACGAATGTAGGAAGTGCAACTTTGCAGTCTACAGTCAACTTTTCTACCCTTTACTGGCATTATCATGTGTTAGCCCTTATAATGCCCTGAGCCCAGCTTAGAACAAACACATATTAGAAACACCAAACTGGTGAAAAATGAATAATCAGGAAGGAAAGCAGGTTTTACTCAGACTTTACGAACACTTTTTAATTAATATGTATTAGTTATCTATTAATCAATATGTAGTATGTACTGTTTAAAGAGATTAAAAGCTGCTTCTTACATAAAAATACAATTTTCAGTTACGGATTTGTTTTCAGCCTGCTTCTGTAGGGCCGCTAGAATAAAAACGGGAATGTAAGAGATGGTATTTCTGAAAATTCTAATGTGAAAAAACAATCATTCACTGCCTTGATATTGAAAAATGTAGCAGAGAGGAACAGAAGCGCTGCACATCACTCAGCGCAAATGACTTTTATATTGAAGTCTTGGGAAGAAATTAATCATTGCTGTAAGTGGGCAGAACACAGCTGGGAGTGGCTGAATTGTGTTTGCAACCAAGGCAAGCTGAACAGCACTCTGTGAAGCAGCTCAGCTGGATTCCTGAGCAGTGAGAGGCTGCTAACCATCAGCCTTTTAAAACACCGCAGTAGTAAAAGCCCACCAAATGGCTGCAAGAAAGTGTTTGGTCTCAGGCCCAGTGGGAATTCCCTCAGATTTCAAATAGTGGGGGCCATATGCCAATATCCCTGCAGCACTGCTTATCTCGAAAGTAAACAGTTGAATATATTTGGCACAGTTTTTACTACTGCTGCTCAACAGCTTTCGTATGGGTTTGTATGGGCACAGCTATCGTAGCACTGGAATTAGGAAGAATCCTTTTTTAACTCAATATTCTTTTGCTAAATCTCTGGAAAGTATGTATAGGGAAGATATGAATTGACAAAAAAACTCTTAAAAAATAGATAAACAAACATGCAGAATTTTTCACTCGTCTCAAACAGAAATCCCCCCTCCAATCATCTACCTATACATAAGGGCAACACTTCTGAGTGTGGCATAGAGTAAGATGTGCTCTTCAAACTTCATGAAGGACTATTTTTCTCCTTTTCCAGATTATAATTTTTCAATGATAATCTTAATGTCAGTGTTGCAGTTACTGTAATACACAGACTTTGCCTCCTAATACACTAATGCTATTACCAAAGTAGGCAGGTTCCAAAAATGCAGATTCACATTAACAGCCCAGTGGTCACGCTGACATGAAAAAATGTCAGGTTCAAACATCATGCCAGAACTCTTTGGTCTTCGGCTGACTGACACGTGGACATACCGCAAATGAGTGCACCCTCAGTAGGTTTGCAGATGACACCAAGCTGGGYGGGAGTGTTGATCTGCCTGAGGGTAGGAAGGCTCTGCAGAGGGATCTGGACAGGCTGGATCGATGGGCCGAGACCAATTGCATGAGGTTCAACAAGGCCAAGTGCCGGATCCTGCACTTSGGTCACAACAATCCCAGGCAACGCTACAGGCTTGGGGAAGAGTGGCTGGAAAGCTGCCTGGCGGAAAAGGACCTGGGAGTGCTGGTCGACGGCCGGCTGAACATGAGCCGGCAGTGTGCCCAGGTGGCCAAGAAGGCCAACGGCATCCTGGCCTGTGTCAGAAACAATGTGGCCAGCAGGAGTAGGGAGGTCATTGTGCCCCTGTACTCGGCACTGGTGAGGCCGCACCTCGAATACTGCGTTCAGTTTTGGGCCCCTCACTACAAGAAGGACATTGAGGTGCTGAAGCGTGTCCAGAGAAGGGCGACGAGGCTGGTGAAGGGTCTAGAGAACAGGTCTTATGAGGAGCGGCTGAGGGAGCTGGGGTTGTTTAGCCTAGAGAAGAGGATGCTGAGAGGAGACCTTGTCGCTCTCTACAACTACCTGAAAGGAGGCTGTAGAGCGACGGGTGCTGGTCTCTTCTCCCAAGTAACAAGTGATAGAACGAGAGGAAATGGCCTCAAGTTGCCCCAGGGGAGGTTTAGATTGGATACTAGGAAAAATTTTTTCACTGAAAGGGTAGTCAGGCATTGGAACAGGCTGCCCAGGGCAGTGGTGGAGTCACCATCCCTGGAGGTGTTCAAAAAACGTGTGGATGAGGTGCTTCGGGACATGGTTTAGTGGGCATGGGTACTAGGTTGATGGTTGGACTCGATGATCTTAGAGGTCCTTTCCAACCTTAATGATTCTATGATTCTACGATTCTATGATTCTATGATTCTATGATAATTGACTTGATCTTCAAGAAAGAGATTACCAAAACATTACAGCACTGAGCAGTACCAACTCATCTACTCCCAACAGCTGTTTTGCTGGCAGACTCCAGGGAGACCTCTTATCATGATCTCATAATGAGGTATTAATAGCAACCTCAGAGGAAACTGCTTGCTCTTTCCCAAAGAGGAATTATCGGTAACTGCAAAACTCCATTGATTGCAATGTACTGGATGGAAAAGCTAGTGAGAAGGAAGGCGTTCTCCGAATCCTCCTCTGCAGGTGGGAAGGCACTCCTGAGCTATGTGCTTCCTTCCGATAGGAAAAATCGTACGTTGAAAGTCCAATACTTGGTCAACAGAAGACTAAAACCAAGACAGTGGGCTTTGACGATACTTTTATATGAGGAAGAGTAAGAGGAATTTTTGGTTTTGCCTGCTTAGATGAGAAAAAGCATTGATCCTGTAGGAAATGATAGTGAGAGCCACTTACGTAGTGATGCTACAATGAGTTCATTTTATTGCATAATAGACGACAAATGAAATGGACTAATTGTAACAGAAAAGAACCAAATCATGAAGCCCAGTCCTCTCTCAAAAGCACACAAGGCTATTCTTTCTTGTGGCTGCTATAAAAGTTCTCAGAACATTTCAAAGAAAAAAATGTCTTTGTTCAAGGTGACAGTCCTTAGAATCCATAATATCTGTATCTGGACTGTTTATAAAAATCAGTGTTTCTCAGAGCAGCATGAAACCTTACCACCTAGGTGTATATTGAGGCCTACCTGCCAGGGAAAAATCTATAGCAATGCAGGTTAGATGAGGAGGTGGCAACAGAAAAAAAGGCTGCATGTAAGAATAAACATTCTGAGAACAACAGAAGCCTATTGCTGGCTCATTTCTCCAGGACTCCCAGGCCTACAAAAGACCTCTCAGATATTGATCCTTTTTCCTTGGTATGAAAGAGATGAACAATCCCACTGAAGTTCGCGGGAGCTGATGGATGCTATGAAAGGCTTTTCACAACAGCACAAAGATGCTTGCCTGTTTCTTCCGCGAGAGGAAAAGATCATATGGCTTCACCGTTGAAAGAAACAAAACAGCAAATACTGAGCAACTCTTTTAAGGTGAAATAAGTACTCAGGCTGCTCTTGCTTTCTAGATGTAGAGAACCCCATTGTTTCCATATGAAAAGCAGGTTCTGCATTGTTTAGGTTTGAAGAAAATAAGATGAAGCAACGTTTTTGTCAATAATACTGAAACTCTTGCAATCCAAATGTTATAATCAATGTTTCAATAGTGGTATATAACAATTAAATTATGGACATGAATTCTTCAAGAATTTCAGCACCCCAGAACACAAGGAACAACCAGGGAGCATTTTTGACAAATTAGACCTGAACAAGTACGATAGAAATGATTTGACACTGTTAAGCTTGCCTTCTGTCAACATAAATCTGTTTACTATGATAACACCAATGAGCAACTTCTCTCTATTAAAACAATTCAAATTCATTCAAAACTGCACTACATCCTGAGTTTTTATCAACCAGAGTATAAACAATTAACGTAAAAAGTGATATTTACATCTATGTATCATGAAAAGATGCTGACTCCTCCCTTTTTCCTCTTCCTTATTTCTTAAGGTTATTGGAGTCATTATTTTCCTCTTCAATGAAAAAAGAAAAAAACCTTCACAAAATAGTTCTTTGTCTTTGGATATATAAATTCTCAAATGGGGTTACTTAGGACTTGAGCCAACAGGAGGATTAAATGAAGCTGCAGTATCTAGCAAGGTAGTGTTTTCCCCTCAGATGACAGGCTGTTCATACGGAGCTACAGGACTTCCATACAGCCTTTCTGCTAAAGCCATCTCTGACCGCATGAAGAGGATATAAAAAGTCTAAATGGTTTGGCGAGCCCTTTTTTTTTTTTTATCCATTTCACTCACCCGTTGCATAATCCTTGATCGTTGTATACCAGTGATATACAAAGCGATGTTGGCTTAGCACCCTGAACAACCCTAATCTCTTCTGAGACTTGTTTCTCAGCAGAGAGCTGAGCTTGTTTCAACAGCGAGCCCTTTAGCTCTAGSTGTCCTGCCTTTCACAACACATTGACCCGGGGGCGTGCGGCTGTCCTGGTTTGTCTCAGCTGGAGATCCTGAGGCAGACAGGCTTGACAGCGCTGGCACTGCGACCTGGCAGGGAAGCTGGCTGGGGGTGGATGGAAGGACTGCAGCACAGTCAAGCTCCGGTGGGCTGCCAGCCCTTGCACCCCGCGCAGGGCAGCGCTCCCAGGGCTGTGCGGTCACACCGACGAAATGCTAGACTCGTCTGGTGTCGGCAGCAGGAAAAAGGCTGAAACCTTTTCCTCCCTTCCCCACTGAATTCGTTGTTGGTGTGTGAAGTACTTCCTTCACAAAGAGAGTATACTATTGAAATGGCTGAAAGGCTGAAGCCTAACGTGGGCAGAAGGTGCAATTTTTCCTGTTATCTGAGGTTGGCAGACACGTATTTACAGATGAATCAACTCGATTTCCTAGGCAGAGAGACAAATCAAGTCTCTGGAGCTTCATACCATGGGAAATGCTTTGCAAAGTGTTCCAAATAGTCCTTTATCCAATAACACCATGGTTTTGAGCCAGCAGGTCCTCATGAAAGTATTGATTCTTTCCCGGCATTACAAAACCTTGTTGAGATGATGACATAATGTTTCCAGTGGAGCCAAGGGCACCTCAGCCCCTCTCTAGACACGCTTGAGCACACTGAAAAGAGCAACGAGATGCAGAGTGCTGATGAATAGTCCTTTGCCTTCAAGAAAGGAAGACCTGAATGCAAACAAGGATTTATTAACATAAATGCTTCTTTCACATTTTGAGACGAGTGAAAACAAAAGCACATAAGCTTTAAGATTCAACCCATCTTATAAACCCAACAGAAGATTTCCTAAGCTAAATTAGATACTGAAAGGTTACTGAACAAGGGTGCTATGAAAAATATCATGGCCAAACCCAAAGCCTACTGAAGGCAGTTTTATCTAGGATAGAATATCCTATTCATCTAGGATAACTAGATCCATCATTCCTAAGCACTAGATGAAAACTGACTGCTATTTCTCTACGATAATAATTTTCTCATTAATTTTACTCGTTTTGAGCATACTGCCAACTATTAGCACTGAAATAAAATGGACATTTTCTTCTATTGTGCAGTGTGTAACAGACAGAAAATTGGAATACTTTAAAGAACTCATACAGCTGCTGCTGTGATGATTTATTCCTTCACTGCTCCCATATGTTCACACTTCAACTGGCTAATTATTTAAGAGCTATGGAGAAAATGCCTGAGTTACTTTTTCCTAAGGAAAAGGTCCCAGTTCAGACCCCCTCTCATGAGGGRTGTCACAGAAGGAGCCAATCCTCCTGACTTCTCAGTGAAGAGAGACAGAGCACATTTCCAGAGTGCAGTTTAGATCTTAGCTGGACTAAAAGCTATGCAGAGGTGGCCCTCTTTCTTCACCTACACAAACATAGGAAAGCTCATTTTTAGACACAGCTATTTAAATAAATTTGTTCCATTAAATTTCCTCTTGCCACAAAGAAAAAAAATCACTATTCTTGGTGATACTCCAACAAAACCACATTTTAATTTGATTTCTATATAAGACTAAGCATGTGTATCTAATGTGCATTCATATATATACATATATACATATGTTATGTCTAAAATAATGTAATGTAACTGTTTTTCTATTGTAGAGAGTTTAAGTAATACAAGCCAAAAGAGTCATGAATAAAAAGAAGACATTCAGAAGGGAATAGCTTTGAGAGCAATTCATAGGTTGTACAGCCCAAGGGACTGTTATGATCATGTCCTCTGATTTTCTGCACAAAGAACATAGATTTTTCACACAGGAAAAACCTCAGTCAAGCCCAATGAATTGTAGCTGAAGTACAGCATATTTTTCAGCAAGACATTCTGTCTTGATTTAATGAACTAAATTTATGGAGAAGCTCCTACATCCTATACCCAATGATGCAATTGCTTATCTTCACTCTTTAGGTAGTGTTTCCCCTTAACTTCTTCTAGTATTAATTTCCAACCATTAAATCATGTTATGACACTGCTAAGTTCTTTACTAGTGATTGTCATTACCATTATTTGCAACTGTTAATTTTTGCTACCTACAAATGCACGGCACCAGTGATTTTGAATTTTTAGAGCAATAGTAAGAATGTTGGCTAGCATTCTGTGAGAACTGGTACAAACAGAAGGGTACCACATACAAATTAATTTAAATCATAGACAATAAAGATGGTATGGGATCAGCTTGATATTAATAATATTCATAATTCTAGTATTATTATTAATGTGGGAACAAGAATATAGTATGACATGAACTACGAATTTAAAGTTTTTGTCATGCAGTACTTACAAAACTTTTTTTCAGTATCAAATAAATTCTTGGCTTTTTTTTTTTTTTTTTTTTTTGTAAAAACCCAAAGGTTTGTCTGGTAGAAACATATCCATTCTTTCCTCGGCTACATTAGCTAGTCTACTATAAAATAGTACCTCCTTGTACAGAACTTTCCTCTCACAAAACAAAGCCAAAAAGGAGAAAACACAGAAGTTTTCAAGCTTCATTAGTATTTTAATATTGTTCCTGTTCTGCAGCCCATGGCTGATTTTCAGAGTTAGAGAGAGTTCTGAAAAATGATGCATAACGTATTTATTTCCTCTGGCTACTTGTGAAATCTTATTTTAATGACCATGCATACTAGAATTATTACCACTATACTTCAGGATTTCAGTAGAAGAGATTAATCCTTTGAGCTCTTTCTATTTAAAATGGCTTTAACTTCCAAGGAGCTGCCTGTGATTGCCTTATCATTTTCTCTTCAAAATTCAGAGACTCTCTGGTGGTTTTACGTCAGTATTCTCAATTCATTTCTTGCACTAAGATTGCCAGTCCTGAAACAACTGTCAAGACCATTCAAGCAAAATTGCAAATTTTAATTTCTAGGTTTAGAAGCTAAGCTGTTAATTCTTTTATTGCTTTACAACATGATGCTACATGCTGTGTTATACAAGAAAGTGATATGAATAGTGAAATACTTCATTCTCAGTTTTTAGTCTGAGTTTTCTTTTTTCCCCCTAGCTGAAAAACTTGTACTATTTCTACCCTTTTCTCAAAAGCAATAAGGTCTAAAAAGAACAAAACTATGCAGCTTTTGATTTTTTTCCAATTCCACCAAAATTCTTAAATTCAGGAAAACATTTATCATCTTCAGCTAATGAGTACTTTGTAAATCCAATTCACTAACAGAGTATACCTCTTGGATAAGGAGCAGCAACACTTTAAAGCAAATGTATAAAATACTTTGTTACCTTCATCATATCTTTTCACCCAAATATCTGGAGTTACTCTCATTTTCTTTGCAATATAATTTTGCTTATGTCTCTTTCACCAAGCTCTCAGCCCCTCTGTGGCTAAATCATAAGCTTTCCCAACACTCTCACTAGTAAAATGGGCAGCTCAGCCAACAGCATTACCACAGGAGCACTCAGTAACTCTTTTCTACTGAAAGTCATGCTGGAAGAAACCTGTTACTAGAACTCCAACTGCAGTATCTTCATTATACTCATCACTCTTGTTTACATTTGCTCTCATTCAAACAAGAGCATACAAAACCCACAAAAACAGCAATAAAAATTTCAAGTAATAAAGAATAGTTAATGAGACCTGATATAAACATACTTCTAAAGTAGCAAATTCCATTTCTCTTTAAGAAAACATGATTTTGGTACAACTCACTTGACTTGAATAATAACTATAGTGTATTATACTGAAGATATTTTTGGAAATTATATCTATGCAACACACTGCAAGGCCAACTGTGAATTTATATTCTATCCTGTATTTGTCATTCACCTTACACTATCTGAACTCACTCTACCACCAATCCTTTTCTACAGAAATTGTATTAATAGGATTTCAATACTGAAAATATGTGGAACACTAAAAAAGAAGGGAAGAAGGCTGTTTCAGTTTAAGTGTACATTTCAACTGCTATGCAGAGAAACTCAGAAATGGATTAAAAAGCAAACAGTGAAACTCAATTACCTTCTAATATACATTTGGATCAAAGAGAAATTAATTGAGAGAGAAATGGGGTTGAAAAGCATGGTAAAGGCTTTGCTATCCTCAAGAAACACCAACAAAAACTAATCCCTCACTCAGACACAAATGACATGAAAAAGGCACTGAGGCATGAAAAGAGAAGTCAGTGGTAGACTTAAATTAGATATAGAGATCCAAGGAGAAACCACAAAAGGAATTTCAAAAAGTGCTGGTGATGGAACTGGACGGTCAAACACAAGACTAAAACAAAAAACAAACCCCATCCAAACCCTGCAGCAGTCAGTCATGAAGGTTGTCAGAGAACAAATGTATGCTCTCAAGATAAACTGTAGATGCCAATTAACACAGAGCTTGATGAGTTCTAACACTTGAAAATACCTGCTGAAGATAATCCACCAAAATTTCTGTGTAGTATCATGTCTCCATTCTTCTTACATACATGGGAGGAGTTAAAGATTCACTTCTAAATAGTATTTTTTGACCAAAAAATGGAAGGGGCCAAGGACATGATTGATGCCAGTGGCATGCCAAATGCAATGTCTCCATGCTGAATACATCTACTGAGAAACTTTGTTTAGAACAATGGATCAAACAGGAGCAGAAACACAGACTGGCCAGGGAATGAACTAAAGGGAACATGTCTTTTATAGACTTTTATAGCTCTGTAGGTTTCCAACACTGAGGAGTCCTAAAGATCTACATACAAATTCATCAGAGGTTGTTATAAACCACAGGACAGAGCAGGTCTGTATCAGCAGTCACAGCAGCAGCAGGATAACCAGAAAGTAAATAATGCTGAGAAATACTTCTCTCCATGCCTGGTGCATTTCCTGAAATTTGAGACAAAGTTGTCCATTAGAACCAAAATGACCAAAACTGAGAGGTTGAACCAAAGCACCTAAATCTGCTGTTCAGTTCCTTCTTAAAGTTGCAAGATGCTTTGTTTCAGCTACTTTCTCCAAAAAATTCAGTAATGCAAATTTAAAAAGAAGAAAAAAAGTGAGGCCACTTAGCAAAATGAGTATGGCTGTTCGAAAAAGAAACCTAAGGGATCCGAGAACCCTACTCACTCTCGTATTACATTCCCAAATCCGGTTTTGCACTCCAGTTAATTACAGATGATACTTTAAAAAAAAAAAAAAAAACCAATTAGTAGATTCAGGAGAAAAGCTCCAGAGACCCATCTTTTACATTCTGCCCTATTTCATGTCCAGTTTTTAGATTAAAGCAATAGTAGACAGTTTTGCTATTTGTTACGACTTTGGAAAAAGCAGTGGTTCTGTGTCTGTTCTAAGGAATTGCTTACTCTTACTGACTTTAGAAAAATGGTATTGCCTACTTCCTCATCAAGCCACAGTACTAAGCAGGTTTTCTGGCACCTCTAAAGCTCTCCCAATAACTCGAGAAGATCTTTTAGCCTTAGGAAAAATCAACTAATGCTACAATGACTTTGCTTTTCGCCTTGTTCTGATAACAAATTAAAGGTGAAGTTTAGAAACTGGTTTGAATTGTATAATTTAAAGAAAAGAAATTTCTATCAGCAATGAACAGAAAAGAACTATCATGGCTTAAAGCCAAATATGCATTGATTTATTTCTCTGTGTTTGAAGTTCTGTCATGTTGCAATGCTATGTTCTTCTCTGTATGTACTGGAGGCATAATAATGTGGAATTTCAAGGAACTAGAAGTGTGTTGGAAAGGACTTGTTGCTTTTGCAACTTCTCTGTCTTCTACCCAAGACTTCCACTTACAAAGCGTCCTTCCTCCTCTGAGTCATTTAAGCCCCAACTGCATATTGCATCAGACTTCAGGAAAGAGCAGTTTCTTCAACTGGACTGCCGGTGAGCAAGCGCTCCTTGGACACAGAATGCTGTTCCAGGCTATGCCCAACAGACGGTGTCAGATTATCGGTTGATGCTGCGACACAGATAAAAATAAAACTAAAAACCTTCACCTAAAAATGCATGAAATGTAAACATGAGCATTGTTACTAATATTTTAATGAATGGCAGCTTTTGAAAACTACCCACATCGATCACTCTTCTAGAAGGAGAAACAAGAGACAAAGACATTTACCCAGAGACAGCACGTATTTATTTATGCTCTTTTCTGTTTCACAGTCGTCTTCTACTGTTACTGAATAGAGAGTGCGAGTGTGCACAATTCCATACATGTCCACTACCAGCCTAAGTGTATTTTGGCAAGTCCACTCTTATTTTCAAAATCTTGTTCAATTCATGTGCAATAGAAAAGGCCACTTACAGAGAAAAAGTTACAAAATGCTATGATGACTGTCTGTCTGCAATGATGACTCCTCCTGACCATTATTCTCTCATGTTGATTCCTTCCCCCTTTTTTCCTCTCCCAATTTCTGGAGAAGAATTGCTCTGCACTGAAAGAGCTGTTGTGACTATATGATTTGCTGGACCATGTCTAACCTCTTTCAACCTAGCTATTGGCTATCCCTCTTCTTTAACATCCCTTTGTCCTTTCTTCCATGGTTCTACATGACTACTCCCATTTATATTGCCTTGCCCTGTATCTTTTTGTCACAAAGTACTCTACCCTCTGAGATTGTTGTCTTCCCTAGCATAAGTGGCACACTCTGTTTTTACTACCCTTTTCTTTTTGTGCAGAATGCTGGTTTTGGATTAGCTTGCTTGGCAGTTTCACTCCCTTCGCTCAATTTTATTTTAAAGAACTGCTTCTTTCATGATATTTACAATAAAGTCGATGGATACAATGGCTCGGTAGAAAGGCACATGCACGGACCAAACAGAAACAGTGATCAGCCACCATAGAAAGCTCTGTGTGCTGCATTCAGAAGCACTTCTACAGTTTGTTAAAGCAGTAAAAACGTGCAGAAACTAATGCTTCAACATGGAAGTGGCTCATTTGAATTCAGTTTAATTTTTTCTTATTGATTAAAGCAAACAAAAAATGCATGTAGAGAAACATAGTCTTGTTAGCTTGTAGAATAAGTCAGTTTAAACCACACCTTGCAGTTGCATATACATTACAGTGTGTTGCTGACACAGCGATGTAAGGATAAGCATGAAAAAGCACACTCCCTACCTTACACCACTCTATCAGCAAATCCTCCTGGTGTGAGTGTAGCTAAGTTAGCAGGGGAGTGCTGTTGTCAGCTTAGGTAATTTTGTTTAGCATCAACCTATACTTCCCCGTGCATCATCAGAAAAGCTTCTTTTCGCAAAATACACTGCACCTCCAAACAAAAGTCTACCTGTATAACCGTACCAGCACAGCTATTTTAGCAGAAGCTCTCTAGAACAGACGAGCTGAAAAACAATTTGGTATAACTGTCTGCTGAAACACATGCATATATAGCTCACCAGCTATCACACTAAATAAACATCTCAGTGTCTACTTTGTTCAAAAGATTGCTAGTGCAAGCTACAACACTCTTAATTTTGATCAGCCAAGGATATGGATACATTTCTACATTTTAGGACATACAGAAACGTCCTGGGCACCCTCAATAACATTTACTGACTGTACACAGTGACTTGATTCTGAAAAATGCCCCAGAAAAATAAAAGCAAAGAAAAAAAGAAAAGCCCATAGCCCACAAACCTCTTGTTAGCTCAGTACATTATTTGCCCATGCTGGCAACAGACCTCCTCCTAACTATAAATTCTTGCATACAACTTTGCATGAAACAAACCAAATACCGCATTAGGCCTTTTAATATTTCTTCTTGCTCTGAAGTAACAAAAATTCCCACACAATTGGTAACTGAAATATTACTGCAAGTTTATACTGCAATCCCAGTAGAGCAGAGCTTAGTTCTTCGAAATAGCTAGTTTGGATGTTTGGAGCAGTGTAACTACAGTTAAGCACAACTCAACATTAACCGATTTCCCAAGTGCTATTTAAATTCTTGGGAGTGTTTGAAGACTACGCTAATCAGCTGAAGTAGGCAAGTCCCAGTGGTGACTGCAGCGTTGTTATACTCCTTGAATGACAGCACCTGCACACTGGCAGATCTCCTTCTCAAACACAATAAAGAGGTTGACAGCAGAATCTGTGTACGCCCTCAGCCGCCCATGTCACATTTCTGTAACCAAAAAAGTTCAGCAGGAACACTGCTAAAATACGTGTTCAGACCACCTTCTCCTTCCAAGTACTGTATAGCTGTAAACTTACCTACTTATTACTAGTACCGTTTTATAAGTCCTTTTCAAGGACACTCGCTTCGTGGTCGGATCACCTGAAGTAATGGGCATAAAGAATTCTACCTAAATTACCTGATGGGGTCTTGAAAGGTTCCTCCTTCCCAATTCCTTCCACCTCCAGAACCTTGGCAACACAAGTTTGTGTCAAGGATAAAATAAAACACAGAATAAAAAAAAAAATATAAAAGTGAATGGAAAGGGAATGAAAATAGTGTCCTTGCCTTCTTGAAAGTCAAYGAGAGGGCCCAGTCGAGCTCCAGATGGCTTCGGTCCAAGGGTCTAAACTGGCAGCAGCTCTCCACAGTAGCAGAGATAGATTTTGTGACTGTGTACTTCCAGTTCTTCTTGATACAAATGTAGCCCCCTTTGCAGCTCAGACTTATTCAGATGAACAAATCAATGCAAGTTATTTGTTTCCAGTATAAAATTCTGCACCACACTAAAAACTTAAGCACAACGTACTGAATATAATGAAAACTAAATAATACAGTTAACTTTGTACTGACTTTATTATGTAATTCAATAAAACCTCCACTTCTAAAATGAACCAGAAATTCCACATGGCTGCACCAGACTGACACAAAAGTTAAATGGCGTTACTTCAGGATTCAGCTCAACTTTTACAAGGCTATCTAGGCTGAAGCTCATTAAGTTTCCCTTTGACAAATATCAACAATGAACAAATAAAAAGAACATAAATACAGTTTCAACATCTATATTAATGCTAATGATAGAATGTATCTTTTATGGATTTATCACTTTTTTGACTGTTACAACCGAAAGTACCTCATTTTTGTATTCTCACAGCAATGGGTCTAAATTTATCTAGCTAAGGCCAAGCAAAGTTCCACTCATGACCTCACAGGTTTCATTTTTGCTTTAGCTAATAGACGTAGTCCATATTACATTATGTTTCTTATGTATTCTATTAAAGCTGCTGATACTCAAGGTCACAATGCATCACAAAAAGCTTACAGGTCCAGAATCTGTAAGAGGGATCCTATTCAAAGGACACAAGTAGAGAAGATGATACTACCCATAGCGTATCTATCTATAAGTAGCACTGAAATTACTGGGATATGCAGCTTTCACTTGTGGACTGTGATCTAGCAAGATCTGTGAAACATTTTATTTTTGTCAGTTCTTAGAAGGTAACTGCAAAAGTTAATCCCAAAGCAGGCAGAAAACGTCATTGTTTTTTATTCTTAATAAATAACTTACAGATGAAATCCATACTAAAGAACAAATGCTGCGTTGCAGGTCAGGTCTTGTACTACATGCCAGTTTTCAAGTTAATTATGGCAGAATGTTCCCTGAACAATCTTTGACATATTAGTCTTGCATTAGGATGCAGCAAAAAACACTGTAAGTCTGCATTGTTTTCTTAGGAGCCATACTCCAAAGAGCAATATAAAACCATGCCTGTTTTGTTTGCAGAGTTGATGTAACCTTGCATCAGAATTGCTGAGAACTCTACAGATATGTATAAAGACCCTCAATCTTGTATCATCTCAAAGCAAATAAATGGATACAATAATTGGACGAGTCGAATACTCAGGAGAACTTCAAAGCCGAGAAATATTAAAGCACCCCCCCCTCCCACCCCCAAGGTAACTGGGTAAATAATTGCAAATAATTGAAAAAAAAATAAACTGGAAAGTGGGAAAAATATGATGTATTTTATTATAGAATAGTGTTGGATCTAATTTGATTGAAATCTGTCCTCTGATCTTCAATTAATGCCTCCTTCCATTGACATGGCAAGTTTTGCATTTCTTAAATGGTACTCCAAATTAGTCTTTATGGTTAAATCAAAAAGGATTAAAGCCTGAAAACATCATACCCGGAGTACCATGAAGGAAAAACTGACTTTACAGGAATACTTTAGTTAACGACAGACAGAAGCCAAGAGTGGGTCTCTGTACCATCACAGGCTGACACCTTACGCACCACGACAAGGCCAGGGAAGGGAAGGGAAGGGAAGGGAAGGGAAGGGAAGGGAAGGGAAGGGAAGGGAAAGGTTCCCTGCCGCCGGCGGCCTCAGCCTGGGTTTACAAAGCGGCGACAGGGCTCGGCGACAGGGCCCAGCCAAGGCTCCCGGCCAAGGCTCCCGGCGCCGGCCCGCCGGGCACTGCCACTGCCACTGCCAGCTGCTTTCTCGCCGCCTCTCCGCCTACCCCTACTACGACCTGCCCAAGCAGAGGAGACCTGACGCTGCCCCGCCGCCGCCATGACGGGACGGGCGGACCGACCGCCACCGCAGCGCGCTCTGCCCCAAGGTCCCTCCACCCCCCCCAACACTCCCTCACTGCGATTGGCCCAATCTGACCCACCCGGCAGCACTCACACTTCTGGTTGGCTGGAACCTCCGGGCCGCCTTGGGGGGCGAATGAGGAGCGGGTTTGTTTCCCGGTCCCAAGATGGCGGCGCTCAGTCCCGTTCTTGTGGAAGAGAATGGGGGGGAGTGAAGCCTGAAGAAGCGGGTCGGGGCCGCGAGCCGCGCCGCGGGGAGGGGGATGAGGTGACGGCCGCCATGGCGAGCGACGGGGGCAGGAAGCAGTTCTGGAAGCGGAGCGGCGCGAAGGTGCCGGGCAGGTGAGAGTGGCCGTGGGCAGGTCGGGGCCCGCGGGCGGAGGCTCTCGGCGGCTGGAGCGCAGGGCGGTGGGGCGAGCCTCCAGCCCGGTGGTGCTGGGCCGCGGGGAGCGGTTCTGCCCAGCCCCGCCGCCGTCGCGGGGCCCGTCCCGCTTCGTTGTCTCCCCAGCACTGTGTTCCTGCCGGCTCGGCCGCTGAGTTCAATGGATCCTCGTCGGTCCTGTGCCCTCTGTAGGGAGCGTRTCCGGTCGGCCACTGCTCGTAGCTGGGAGGTTGGTGTAGGGCCTCTCCGTCCCTCCCTCGGTTCTCTCTTGTTAGCTCGGTGCTCGGAGTGTTTCACAGTTGGGCGCCTCCAGTTACCTGATCGAAGATCGCTGGTGGTCTCAGTGAGCGTTAGTTATAACCTGTATCAGAAAAGTTGTTAAATAACTATCTGAATATGCGCTCCTAGCCTGATGTCATGGTTAAAGGAGTTAACGTGGTTTTGGGGATGTATTCCCTGGAAAATTTTGTATGGGAGCACCTATTTGTAGCTCTTAGTAATGATACAAGTTATGAAGTTTTGTGACTTCATACATGTTATGATATTTTGAAATACTTCACAGGAAACTGCACTTTATAGGGATAGAGCCACATTTTAGTTTCTGCTTGATGTTTCAAAATATCATCAATTTCTCAACTTTCTTCCTAAAGTGGGAACAGCAAACCCAGTTGTTGTATCATTGCTGAGAGCTACAAACACATTTTACCATTCAAAATTTTGCAGGGAATACATCCACAAAGTCACATTAACTCTTTTGACCATTATGTCATGCTGGGAACGCATGTTCAGGTGATTATTTAACAGTAGCATTCTCTGCTCCCATCCCTAAACTGTTCTCACAGTAGAATAATTCAGTTTCTTATGTTATTTTTGTAAGAATAATGCGTATTCTTGGTTCTCAGAGAACAGTAACTCTATACTTAATACCATTTACCTGAGTTCAGCAAAATAATCCTGCTCATCATTTAACTTCTTCCATTCTCAGTTACCCATAAGCACTAACTGCTAGTGGTTTTGTTTCTCTAGTTATAAAGTATCTTTCAGTCCAACTGTTCTTGTCTCTCTGAACTTCTTATTTTGTAACTTTGCTGAGTCCTTTGGGGGTAAAACTCTTTTGACCCTCCTCAATTACACAGGGTCTATGAATAGTTGAGTTAATTAATTTGCAGGCAACTGCAGGCATGTGGAAAAATGAGGACACTGGAGACTGTGCTTTTGATTTTTTTTTTTTTTTTTTAATGACATGGGGAGGATTGTTGTTGCTTTATATTTGGGTGGATTCCCATCATGGTCATTCATAGAGTGTCTGAAGGAAAAGGCAGATTCTGTCTGTATACCAAAATGGAAAGTGACACCTGACCCTCTGTAGTGGTTTAACCCGGCAGGCAGCCAAACACCATGCAGCCGCTCGCTCACTCCCCCCACCCACAGTGGGACAGGGAGAGAATCTGGGGGGAAAAAAAAAAAATCCTGAATTGAGATAAAGACAGTTTAATAGAACAGAAAAGGAAGGGAAAATAATAATAATAACAATAATAATGATAGAATATACAAAATGAGTGATGCACAATGCAGTTGCTCACCACCCGCTGAGCTATGCCCAAGCAGCGATCGCTAGTTCCTGGACCACGCCTCCCATTGATATACTGGGCATGACGTCACATGGTATGGAATACCCCGTTGGCCAGCTATCCCGACTATGCTCTCTCCCAGCCTCTTRTGCACGTGGTAGAGCATGGGAAGCTGAAAAGTCCTTGACCAGTGTAAACACTGCTTACCAACAACTAAAACATCAGTGTGTTATCAACATTCTTCTCATACTAAATCCAAAACACAGCACTAGGAAGAAATTTAACTCTATCCCAGACAAAACCAGGACACCTTCATGTGCGCGCAGAGACGTGACCGTGGAACRTATGGTGTATGGTCATGTAGAAAGACTGGTGGTGTACTGACTTTTTGACTTGCATGGAATCACATAGAGTTTATAAACCACCACCCTCAGTTGTCCCTAGGGCTAATTTCACTACTGTTAATACTGCCCTTGTAGTATAACTCTAAGCCACTCTTAAAATTTGTTATGACTGCAGTCTTTTTGGCTTGGTTCTATCTCAGGTTTACTAAGGTCAGACTTATTTATATTTATCATATGGAGATTGGTTTTGATTTGTCAGGAGGGGGTGTTTGTCTCCTTTTATGTGGTTTTTAGTACATGTTTAGGTAGATGTTAATGTTGCATATGACTTGCTCCTCTTGCAGTCAGAGTGTTTTGTAGTAATAATTTCCATTATGAAGCCACATGAAAAGCTTGATGTGTTTTCTGTGTTTTTCTACTTATGAAATAATTTTATAGCTGAAAATGGGGAGGAAATGAACTTTTTGTTTGTAGAGTTTTATTATTCACACAGAAACATGCTGTTTTGTAATGTTAGAGACTGGAGTGAATAAATCTGTCTTTGGAAGCTTATTTATTTTAAAGCATTTGTTTTTAATACTCCCATGGCTTTTATTCTCTAACATGCCATCTTTTGCATTTTTCTTTAAATTTATCAGCCTTGTACTTCACTAACGGTTAAGAATTGACTGGTTGGATTTTGGGTGACAAGGGTACATAGAAGATTCAACCTTTGCAGACGTTTCTTTGAGAATTTTTTTTTTTTTTTCAAGAGATAAATGAAGAAATGATAAATCAGAAAAGAGAAAGAATTTAAAAGCAGCGTAGATTCTTACTGTAGAGTTAACTTTTTTCTTGTTTTAATTCCTGGTCAGAAAAATAAGTCAGCCTAAGTTAGCCTAGGCCTCAGAAAGAGCTCCTATTTGGCAAATCTATGATTTTTATTAAGTTACTTTTTAGTATACGCTTCAATTTCAGCTTTATTATTTTTAGTGGTATGTGGAATTCTTTGAAACAAAAAACTGTTGGAACATTCAGTTCTGTTTATTATTGACTATTTATTTAATGCACAGGAAAAACCCAAATGTTTTATTATTTTTGATAACTCTCTCTCTTTTCCTTTAGTATTCAACATGTGTATGGAGCTCAGCATCCGCCTTTTGATCCATTATTGCATGGAACGTAAGTTAACCTAATTTTTAAATATTCCAGGTAATTTGGAAGTCGTCTGCCTTCTCTCCTCTTTTTTTTTTTTTTYCCCTCCTGTTGGCGATAAAGCTTATTGTTAATTTTCCTTTTTCAGTTTTTGTCATAATTTGACTTCTCTGTTCTAACTTCTCTTTTGTGACTTCCTAGTGCTTACCATATTGGGAGCAACAAATCAGCTGCTCAGTTTTTAACTACTGTAGATTGCCAACTTTTATGATCTGTTTGCAGTGCCTTATAAATTGGAAATTGTATGGTAAATACTAGTGTTAATTTAGCAGATGAAGCTTACAACTCAGGTGTAAGCGACTTTCCTGCATGCATCCTTCTGTCGATGGACTGCCTTTGTTTGTCTATCTAAAGAGAAAAGAGTCAGGTTGTGGTGTAGATCATTTTGAGGCAAAGGTGGGCATTTTGCTTGTGAGTGAGAAGACAGTAGGTAGAGTAGTTTTTACAGTGATTTAAGTTTATTGCCTTAGTTCATGATTATCAGACAGCACAATGTACATGAAAGTGACAACATTATGTTAAACATCATTAGTAACCAAATAAATTTCATGCTGATAACTCACAACTAATGCAAGTGAATGTTTTTTCTCTCCTTATGGCTGAGGTGTTTAGCAAAATGCTGCATTCTGACAGCTTCTGCTTTTTATATTTTGCTTTATTGTCTTTTTTTTTTGAAAGGCAGTTTGTGTTAAGCTTTGTCAAGGACAAAGTTGTTCCTGGTTTGTTGGTAGATTTCACAGCTGCTTTGAAACCATCATTGCTGTTAAAACATTGGTGTATGTGAGAATTTTGGGAAAATTGTATGACCAATGAAATGAATGGCCCGAAGCGGTAGGCACAAGAAATAATGTTGGAAGGAGAAGTATTGGCTTGGAAGGAGATCATACTTCTAGTGGATTTTTTTCAAGGTCTGGCCTGAAATGGCACAAGAACTAAACATGTGCTAGTTAATTTTCCGATGATACAGAATTGAAGGCAGTTGAAATGGCTCACTGCAGAGGGATTGAACTAGATGACCTTTAAAGGTCCCTTCTAACCCAAACTATTCTATGATTCTATGAAGTGTGTGACCTTGAGGACTGAAGAAAAAGGAATGGGATGAATTGGTTCAAAATGTGGAGTTATAGAGACCCAGTAACAAAAACGAAGCTTATTGCTTGAAATGATGACGGAAGAGGAGAAAGACCTTGCTGTTTTAGACAATGATGACAAGCTGGGCAAAAGTGTTGTAGCACCTGTTAGGAAAGATATTCCCTGTAATGCATAACAGAAACATTACTACATTGTATGAAGACTGAGAGAGAACTTTTTCTGATTTCCAATTCTGTCTGCTTTGTTTAACAGGAGAAAGTTAAACTAGCACAGGTGGAAAGACAGGGATGGTCAGAAAGGGCAGTTAAGTTAATGGCAGTAACTTTTTTTTTTCTCAGAGCAGACTGGGAAACTCTCTCAACTTAATGCCTTATTTAGGTGAAATCTGAAGGGACATGTGATTGCTCTGCATTACTGTAAGTGGGAACAGGTGCCAAGCTAGGGAGGGATACTTGGTTCATCTCTCWTACACTGCGTGTTGACAGAGGGACAAAAGGTTAGGAGCTGATCAGGGTACGCTTAGACTAATAACTAGAGGAAATATCCTGCCTATGAGAAGAGAAAAGTTCTGAAGCTAATTTGTGCTGGAGTGTCTGAATGGGGAGGAATGATAGATCTAATGAGTTTTAAGGTGAAACTTGATTTGTTTATGGCAGTGATTGTATTAYGTGATTGCTTATGATGGCTTAGGAGTAGACCTGATGACTTGATTACTACTGCTCCTGTGTTGTTATGCAGCAATTGCATTGAAAGGCCTGAAATCTCTACAGAAGCTCATGAAGCAAGAGAAGTGCAATGTGTCCTGTCTATTTTGTAAACTATTCCAGTAGTATTCATTTTATCTGACTTTGGGGTTGGTCTTTTTTGTGGGGGGTGGGGGTGGTGTGTATCTGGTTTTTTGGGTTTGGTGTTTTGTTTTTTTTTTTTTTTTTTTAAGACAAGGGAAGGAAGGATTTGTTCAGCTTCTGTCAAAACCATGAAGAGGCAGTTTTTACCTGCCCTTGTTCTTAGACATATTCAGCTGTATGTTATCATGGGTGGATGTAGCAGTAACATGAGTGGAGGGAGATAAATATTTGCTCCCTATACAATGTCAGGCATGGAATTTTGTTTTTTGGCCCTATCCATAGTGTTTTGCCTTACTCCATTACTGCTTCTTTAAATATTGTTTATTTGTTTTTGAACAGCTTGATAAAACCAGGTTCAAAGCCACCTACAACTCCAGTGAAACTAAAGAAAGTCAGCACCTTTCAAGAATTTGAAAGTAACACAAGTGATGCTTGGGATCTTGGGGATGATGATGATGAACTATTAGCAATAGCTGCTGAAAACTTAAATACAGAAGTGGTCATGGAAACAGCTCACAAAGTAATTCAGAATCACAGCAAGTTACAGGAACAGCATAAATTTCAGGAAGAACATCTACAGGAAGAAAAACAAGTAGAATCTGCAGAGCTAACTTCAATTGCATGTGGTGATAACAGGCTTGTTAAATCAGTCAGTGAAGGTCATACATCGAGTTCATCAGGTACGTTAAAAAATGAAAAAGATGTTGAAAATCAAATGAGGAGAGCTATAATATTTGCCCTTTAAGACACTAACCCCTTCCCAACCTTTTCTTAATACCACAGGAAAATATTAATATTGATTTATTTGAGGGAGATACTGCATGCCATACTAAATAGTAAAGCATACGTATGAGAAATACATGGATGAGGGAAGAACAATTTAACTTTTTTGTTTTCAGCCTTAATACATCAGTTTTGGAAGGAAGCTGCACTACTGAATGTATTTTAATGGTTAACTGCACCAAGATGTATGCAATTAATAGTATTCCTACTATTGTGAAAAATTGTTATTAAAATGCTACTGTAGAAAGTATATTGAAAAACTGGAGAAAACCATGTATGTGGGCTGTGAAGTCCATCCTCACATGATCTGGTCTGTGTTTTATGTATAAACTTTAAAGTAACTAATTGCAGTGATTTCCCAGTTGGTTTGGKTTTTTTTTATTATTTTATTTTTGAATGGTGAGGATAGGAACAGCTTTCAGTAGCACAGGGATTTTAGAAATCAATTAACCTTGCTGTTAGTATGATCTCTAATTGATGTGTTTTAATTGTGGAATACTGCTTGCAAGAGGAATGCTCCTCCTGCTAAGTCCAAGTCATTTGAACTCTAAACTTGTGCTATACTTGAGCTTACATTTCTCCAAAACATATTTCTATTTTAAATTTACAAATGAAATTCAAGTTATTAATAGCCTTCTCACTAGTTGAGGCTAACTGTTATGTTTCTTTTTCCCTTCAGATAATGCTAGTGAAAATTCTTCCATGCAGAGATCACAGTCCCTTCCACAAACTTCCACACCTCCCTTGGTGAGTGGGATGGCAGACTATAATACCTCAGTTACTCCTGCGTTAACTGAGAGAGAAGCATCCCGATTAGACAAATTTAAGCAGCTACTTGCTGGCCCCAATACAGATCTTGGTGAGTATGTTTTATAGGAGCTATGAATTACATCTAAATTATTCTTTAACTATACAGTTTTCTTGTTTGACRTACTGTTCTGCCTGATGGTTTGATTAGGATCTAATCCTTTCAACATTTAGAATTGATCTTGCAAAAGGCAGAATATAATTGAATGTTTGTAGTATTCATGCTTGTAATATGCAATTTGCATACATCCTACTAGTACGTAGGGTGTTAAATGGCTTCTTGTTCTTTTCTTTCTCACATTACTTCTTCCTACTGGACTAATCTCTGGATAAAAAAACAAAGTATCATTAGCTGTGTTTAGTGTTAATGCCTCATAATGGAACAGCATGCAGTATAAGAATGATTCTCATTTTTAGAAATATGAATGTGAAAAATGATGAGGCGTGGAAGTATTACTGCTTGTCTACTCAGTGAGCATTCTTCATGTTCACAGACTGATACTTTAGTTCTGTGCCTCATCTGAATGCTGACAACATATTAATGTGAAAACAAATGTATTGTCAGATAACTTGACTGTTCCCTTTGTGCACTGGATTTTAACTGCTGAATAGTAAATACAAGTGCTGAGAGGGTATCACAGAATCAAATAGCTTTGTATCCCAAGTGAAAATGTGGAGCAAGTAGAAATAGTACACTGCATTTGGAGAACTTGTCTCATCACTTAGAAGTAGGAGGTTATGTCAAAATAATTAATAAACAAAATGGGCTTTGAGTTAGACCATTCTGGAATAGATCTACAGGAAACTCTTACAGAAGGAAGTAGAAACTGCTTGTTTGCAGTTCTTGAATTGATGCTTTCCTGCCCTGTAGTTGTCATGAGACTTCTTCAGTATAATATGGTCCAAACTGTGGCTTGCAGCTTTTTTTTTTTTTTTTTTTTACACTTTCTGTGCTGTGTCTTGTGGGATTGATGCTAGCAAAGGAGAACTATGGAAACAATACTAACTAGATGAGACCTAACACTTCAGTGAGTTATAGGACATTATTATGAAATGCAACTGTGAATAAACTCTGGGGTGTTAAAACAAATTACATGTTTTATATAAGCTTGAAAATTATAATCAAATATCACTTTCTCTCCCTTTGATCTAGCAGATGTTATGAGCTGTGTGATTGTGACTGACATGAAAACTCATATAACTGTTAAGAATGTTTTAATGGTAGAAACYTTTGTTATATAAGGTTACAAAGTCAGAGGGAAGACAAAGTTTAATTTAAACCTATCCATTTCACTTTTGCTGTCTAATTAGGTGGGAATACTTTCACAGTAAATCAAACTTAGGGATTAAAGTAAAATATTTTGGAAGGGAGTGAAAGAAAATTTACACTCTTATTAGGAGTTGCAGTTACCTTAACTGTGGTGAGAGTTTAGTCAATGTTATTTAAACAAACTGGGTTTGTTTTTTTCCTTGTTGAATTTTCTAAATCTCACACAGAAATGTACATAGGAATACAAAATTTGAGTATGTTGCTCTTATATCTAATAAGCTCTCAATATTCTTTCTTGTAGATATCATTAAATAATTGCTTTTCTATGTCTGTAGGAAGCTTGTTCTTTCTCTTCTTGTACAAACTAATGAGTACAGAATTTGAAGTTCTGTGAATTAGAATTTTAAGTCCAGTTTTTATTTTTTTGATACAAATACTTTGAATATGTATCTGGGATATATCTAGTAGCATTTCCTAATAAATATATAAATAATTCATGATTTTTCTTACTGAAAAAAATGAACTCTTTATTGACGACATGCAAACTCTTGATGATCATGACGCTCTTAGTAGTAGATCATATGTGATGGTAGTTCTCGGACTACATTATATATATATATTAGAGAAAGTGTGTGTATGCATATATACATATGCAAACATGTATATGCATATGACCATATGTACAGTTCATCAGAATCTGGTGTGTACATGTGTGTATGCATTTTTGGAAGTTGTTTGGTTTAGCTCTATGTTACAATGAAGACTATGTTTAAAAAGGAATCTTGATTTAGTGGCAGTAGTAGCCTGGGAAACTGTTGTGGGTTGTGTGTGGTGGTGTGTGTGTGTGTTTTTTTTCTTTGTTTGTTTTGATTTGTGTTGTGTGTGTGTTTGTTTTTTTTTCTTTCTCTCCAGAGTAATACTGTAAATGGACTAAGGTAGAACTAGTCAACAGGCTCCAAGCTCAGATTTGTAGTGAGTAATGAAGGGACAGGTAGCTATTCTGTTGCAGCTGGCTCATTCTCTTTGTGTGTGTTAGTGTGTATGGTGGTGTAGTGTGTGTGGGTCTTTTGTTTTGTGTTAGATCCACAGATAGTTGGGTTTTGTTTATCATGATGAATTGACTTAGTGGGTAGTAGTCTTGGAGACATTTTAGCAAATATTTCTGTTCATTTCTGCATGTAGTAGTGTTGGTTTTGCTTGGAAGTAGTAGTAGCAGAAATAAAGTGTTTCTGATATAGTTTTGCATATTGCTGAAAGAGATTATGTGACAAGTCCCTTCAAAACAGTATGAAAATAATCTGTGGAACTGAAACTATGTCATGCACATTTTCAACTCAAGGCTTTTCTCTTACCATAATGTGAGAAGTCAACATAGACTAAGAACACAAAGTAATACAAATGACCTTGAAATCCTTTCAGTCACACCTGAATAATGATTATCCTATAAACACAATGTAAAATGCAATGTTAGTCTTGTATGTTAACTAGAGGTTGTGAAAGAGTGTGTTCTTTCACAAGAAAACACTCAAAAAGATGGATTATGCATATAAATTTGGAAGTGAAGATTATTTTAGCCATTGAAGTCCACTAATAGATTTTGGAGTTGGGATTGGTCCATAGGCTGGATATTGTGAAGTTGTGGAAATAGGTAGGTTCTATCAACCACATCAAATTATACACTGAGCAAAGYAATATACGAGGTATAGTCTGCAATTGGGATATGAATCCACTGGTAAATATTAAATAAATATATAATGACAGAACCATTCTCAAAGCTTCTGTGTACAGTTTTATCCAGCAGATGCTTACATACACAAATAGTTATTAGAGCGAGGCACAATCTGAGAACAAAAACTAGGAAGGGAAGGAAAAAAAAAMCAAACAATCCCAGAATTCTCAGAATATAATAGAATCAATTCTTTTAGGCTACTTAACTTTTATTTATGAATAAAGARCCATATTTCCATGGCTCTAAAGTGCCCGTAACTCATATTTTAATGTTCTGTAGAGCTGAACTCACTCTTGTAATTTGTAGTTGTCCTTGTAGTTGTTCTGAGTCTTCCCTTAAGCCCTCCTAACAC
Source organism: Oceanodroma leucorhoa (assembly GCA_030449065.1). Lineage (NCBI taxonomy): Eukaryota > Metazoa > Chordata > Aves > Procellariiformes > Oceanodroma > Oceanodroma leucorhoa. Next base: position 2,091,199 of record JASVER010000009.1, on the reverse strand, counting down.
ACTTTACTTCTTTACAATGTCTTGCAGGCATTTTTGTTGTTTGCATGATAAACAGATGCAAATAATATGCCTTAATTCCATTTGGGACTTTTTATTTGACTATTGCTATGCTGTTATTACCTCTAATATAAATGGGGAAAGTACAATGTGAATTGGATGTCAAGAGTAGTTAGCTGTATGAAAAAAACCCCAACCAGTTCCTATAGAAATGTTACTTATAGGTATATGATTTGTGCTGCAGGAGAGGGGTATTCAAGAGCCCTGACAATATACCTTCAAGTAGTAATATAATGCAAAGAATGGGGAGATAATATCATAAAGTTAAAATTACAAAATGAAAGCTGCTAAACAAGCTGAAATATGTTGCAGCAAGAAATGTGGACTGGTAGAAGGAGCCTGTTGTAAGAAGCAGTTTTGGGTGGAGAGCGACTTGAGGACTGATTCCCGTCAATTAGATCATATTGATCTAATTTGCACTGGGTGCAAATTCAGGAAGCAGGATAGGACTGGAGGGAGCAGTACAGCTGTGTTTAGTAGACAACTGCAGAGTAGACTGTAGGGCCTATGTGTCTGTATAGCTTCCCACTCCTGGTACTGCATACCAGGTTATTCAGAGAGAACAATTTATGCTAGTTGTTTCATGTAATCAGCTTGGGCTTGTGCTTGCCTTGCAGTCAATTTGATATAGATTTACTTCATTTCAGGCCTTTCCTTTCCTTGTGATGGACCTTGGGTTACTGAATGAAGACAGGCTCTGTGCTTGCAGAATCTTTTCCAAACAATTGGTTGTTTTAAGAGGAGGAGAGGGGATGGGACTTTAACAAAGCAGCATAGRGAGAGTGTCTCTGAGAAGAAGTTTCTCTTTCCTTCAACAGATCACTGTTTCCATATTTAAGAGGGACAGTACTGCTGTGTCTACCCGGTTTCCAATTTAAGTTTAATTCTATTAAATTTGTTAGACTTCTATTTTTAAGTAGTCTTGTACAATGTTTTAGGGAGCTGTTTGCTGTGCAAACACAATGTAAGCAAACTATGTTGATAAAATCAGACTGACTTATAACAACAAACAAGTTATCTCATACTTGTAACCTCAACATAGCAGATGTATGATGGGTTTTGTAATATCAATTTAAAGACTAGCTTATTAAAGTGCTTCCTTAACTCCCTCTTTATCTTCAAATCAACTAATTTTCAGCTTTTTTTACACACATATAGCTAATGAGTATGTAATTGGATGTCAGAAGTATGTTTATGTAAATCAAACAATAACCAAGAGTAAGCTGTGTACTGTGTTCTCTTGATTTAATAAAGCTTCATAACATTGTAATGCTACTGTTATGCAACATAGCACATGTATATCAAATTTTTCAAAGTCAAAACAACTAATTTCTGAAGATGTAAAGTTGTTCTGTGTGTCAAGGTGACTTTTCTTTCTACTTATTCATAACGTATTCCAAGTTGGGCAAAATAACATATTGAAGTTTTAGCRTACTACCTTGGTAAAAATAATAGAAGGCCCTGTGAAAGTACCCATAAAAATGGTAAAGCATTCCTATCTTAATTTACTCATATTGCTGTATCCTATATTCACCTTCAAAAGCTCTGTTTCTTTGCACTTTTTTCTAAACTCATCTATTGCTTGTACTCATTCTAAAAAAATCTCTAAAAAGAAAACCTTTGCAGAGTGCACCACAAGCTGCTGAGTGGGGTGCTCTCTCTTAGTCCTTCGCTTTAGACGTAGTAGATAATGTTGTGAAGTCTTACAGAACATATAAAGAATAGCTGAATCTTTGATTAATCTGATGGCAAAAATTAATTCTGTAATTTTACAGGAATTACGAATGGTGTAATCTCAGATTATCTCATAATCATAGATGGTTGCCTCTGTGTACTATAATAAAAGAGTTCTAGGATGGTTTTCCAGAAATGAAATTTAGAAAGAAAACTTATTAGATGTGGCCTTTTTCCCCACCACAGTGGTCATCTGTATTGTTGCAGCAACTTGAAAAGTAGGATTTTCCTATTTGTGCTTACAGTTGTTTATACATTCTAGATGTATATTAAACCTGATTAAATAGAGTAATTATCATTTATTTATTTATTTATTTATTTATTTATTAAGCTGAACTTACACAGACACTATGTGCAATCTGCATTATCAGAGGAAAAGAGACTGGGGTGAGAAGTTGTGTTCCCTGCCGTAGTCAGAGGCTCTCTGAGGGAGCAGCCTCGCCTGCTTCCCGCACCATTGTGCGGATGACACAGCAGGGGAGGAACTTACTAGGAATGTCACCAACAAGGCTATTGAGAACTTTGAACTTTCTATGGGCCTTGAAGCTTTTGAACATCAAGATAAGCAATTTACATGTTGTAATGAGTGGCACATCCTGCTTGTAAGTCAGTTTACCAAGAATCAAGGAAGTATAATAAATCTCTGTTTTCTTGCCACCATCTCTTCCACTGTTAAACAGAAACTTAGTTCGTAGTTAGTTACTTCATTTGCAGCGACTTGAATTTGTGCATCCATTGAGAAATTGTCATATTAATCTTTCTGCAAATGTTTTGCCTTATTGTAGGAGTTAACTGTCATCTCCAGAAAATGGGTTGATGCTTTGTCCCTCTGATTTCAGCTTCTTTTGATGGTGAAAAGAACCAGAACCTACATTATAGTATGAAATTTTCATAAGATTCCCTGATCTTGCAAATACTTTCTGAAACATCAGTAGAGTCTGTTAAATATGTCTCCTTTGCAGGATAGCATTCTTCACACATGCAAACAGATTATAATCTGATTTTTTTTTTATACATATAGCTGGAAATTGTTTTGCAATAAAGTCATGTCAGCTTCAGACATAGCTCTAAAGAAGCATTCTTTGAAATTATAACTTAATAGTTCAGATTTAGAAAGTGCCTAGAAGAAAGACAGAATTCTTATTAATTTTCCTGATTGCAAGATATAACTGAAGAATTCCTTTAAAAAATACTTATATTTTCTTGCAATCAAGTCTTGCATTTAAAATTTTTTACTATGTGCACTGCCTTTTCAATATGAAAGCCTAATGCCTATTAAGATAGTTATGTTTGCCAGCTCAAACTGGAACAGAGGCTGGTGTAAATTAAAGGTAGAACCGTTGTAGTGGTTTGTGTTTGAGAAGTACATGGAAGAAAGCTTAAATATGAGAAGTGTTTTCTATGAAAATGTACTTCCGAATTTTGAATCTTGCTTTTATATTTAGAAGGAAATCCAGAACTGGAAGATATATATAAAGCAGTTATTGCCTGGGAAGGTAATCACAGTGGAGCATATTTCACCCTGTATGTTTGTGCTATGCTGCCTTCCTGATACTGATTATTGGTTAGATATGCCCTCACATGTGTTTTAGCAATAATGGACATGTACTCTGGAGATGGGATGCATGTTCGCAGTTAACCGAGAAAACCTTATGTGGATTAGAGGTTATGGACTAGCCTTTTACAGGAATTTGATGTAATACAGGTGGGAAATTAGGGAAAAGCTTTTAAACCTTATCCTGAATGTTTAAAAAAAAAAATTGTAGTTCTTACAGTTATAATTATGAGTCTTTATGCCAATGATTGTATTGGAAATGTTATGTTCAGCTTAGGTATAGATGAGGTTCTTTGGCAGTTAGGTGTTTGTTCTTGGTTAATGCTGACAATTAAAATGAGAGTAAAAGGATTTCTCATTGTACATACTAACATTTTTTCTTCTTTTTGTGAACTGTGAGCTAAGATCAGCTTCTCCACCTCCCTTAGTGCTTGTCCATGAACTGAAATTCAGCCTTGTTTCCTGTCTTTCCCAATGCATGAAACATGTCGGAGGAATGCACTACAGTCCCAGTAGTCTTCTCACTTCAAGTTGATCATCAGACATTAACTCTCCTTAGAGGCAGGAAATACTAAAATGTCAGATGCCTGAAAGTGRCACAGAATTCACTATGTTAATAGGAACAGAAAGAGCCAAATTCAGTAGTTGAAAGGCAATCTGTAAACTATTTTGGATGACCAAGTAAATTCATTCATTTTGCAAGATTGCCTGCTTTTTTATTTGACTTTCCTAAGCTCAACTTCGAATGCATATGGAGGAAGTGATCCAGAGCACAACTGTAGCTCGTTAGGTGTATTCAATGCGAAATTCTTTGCCTGATCAGGATCCTCCTTATTCTGTACATCATGGAGTTTATGAGCAGCTTTCCTCCTTAGCCAAAGATATTGAGGGGAAATTTAAAAAAGAAAGGAAGTCTTTGCTTTTCTTATGTGGTAAATAAACATACATTGTAGGTAGACTTACTGGTTTTGKTTTTTTTTGTTACTGGGGGAAGCTCTCTAGTATTAGCTCTTGTGAATAATTGCATGAATTTTGTGGCTCATTAATCTAGACCTGTATCTATTAATCCTGATTATTTCAGTTGTGCCTTTCTTGTACTATAGTCTCGCTATGAAGGACCAATGTCAGCTAGATTGCATTTTTGAATGTAGGTATTGCAATAGTGTGTTTTTTAAAGTCTATTTATTTAGTTTGTATTGTAGGAGTCTTTTCTTAATAATATGAAGGTTTAATATTATAATAAGTAAATTTATGCCTTGGTTATTTGTTCCAAATGCATATGAATATTTAAAAAAAAAAAAAAAGGTATGGGGGGGATGGAACACAGCTGACGTTGTCCAAAAGTAAATAATTATTATTTGGTTGTTCACTTAAAAACTGGATTTTTCTTGTGATTGGTCAACAGACTGCAAAATTCCATCTTCTCCCCAAACAAGAGAAATAAATACTGTCTGTTATTTCTAAAGAAGTGGGAAAATTGTCTCCTTTAATTAACTGGTACTTTAAGTGGTATTTCCTATTTTCTCTGTATAGAGAGATACCTTAGTTCTACTTAGAAAGTTTGTTACAGACTGTTTGAATGGCTTTAAGGTAAAAATAAAAACAGTTGATGATGCACAGAAATTGAATGTTGCAGGAGAACTATGAAAAACTATAATGCCATTTAAAATCTTCTGCCGGCATAGTCGTTCTCATTACTGATTTTCATAATTTACGTTGTTGGTTTCACTTGTTGCAATTCTTTCTTAGTGGTTTTATTCATCTTCCTTTTGCCTTACTTTTCCTAATCTTTTGTTCACTTGCTTTCTCATACCTTCTAACACGAACCTCATCTACTTCTGCTTCTCTAACTTTCTACATGAAATAGTGGACAAGGTGTACTTTCCTGCTCTTTTCTAGCAAAGGCCCTGAAAAAGGTCTTACCCTGTATTTACAACATTGGATTGGACTTTATTTTCTGTTTTCTGCATGCATTCAGAATAACTCTTTGTTCCATTGAGAAGATTAAGGGCAGTTTTTGCTTGAAAAAAAATTTAATGAAGTACCTAACAGAGCTATTATTCATTTTGGAAACCAGTTGCTGTGGTTGCCATAGTAATAACAAGCCCTCTATTAAAGCTATTTTTTATATGTACTGCCTGTATTGTAACGTGCTGTTGGGGGAGCTGCAGTTCCATGAATCTATGCTCTTGAAAGAATTTTCCAGCTTTGTATAGTTAAATTATCCAAGGAATTTATGTTATAGGAACATAAAACATGTAAATCTAGTTTATCGTATCTATCGTGGAGTTGTTCATGCAGCCCATCACTTCATGTAGCCGTTTACTGCAATCTCAATGAAATAACAGCTGTATCAAAAATGAATAATGCATACAGAGAAATTTTGAACTCCTTTAATATTTCTTGACTTATTTTTTATTTATTTGTAACTGATAGAATGATGAGCTTGTAGTTCCAAGAAAAATACTTGTAGACTTGATTGTTTCCCCTCGTGTGTTTTAGGTGTAATGGGTAATAGCTCTAGTAATAGCTCGTGGGGTTAGAAAGCTGGTAAATTAATGGCATATTTTCTTTGTAGGATGCCCCATGAAATATTTATAGAATATGAAGAATCTTTAAATCTACTGTAGTAAAAGGATACTGTCCTAAGATTTCTTTTAGAATAATTGCTTTAAACTTTTTCTTCTTAGGAGAGAAGAAACATGTATCTGAATGTATTATAGTAAACTAAATACAACAGATTTTTCCAAAATTAAATGAATTATATCAATCTGAAGCATTTACATACCACATTATCCCTTCATAATAAGATATCCTAACTCAACAATGTTTCTGCAAAAAAATAAATGCTGTCTCCTAAGCAGAAGTGACAGTTGCTATCAAATGGAGATTTTTGGTCTAAAATCTGTGGGGTTTTATAAATATTTTGAAACTTCTTGGTCACAGAATTATGTAAAATAATGAGACAACTGAAAGAGAGTAGCAATTAGGGTTCAAAGTGTTGGCTTCAGAAGGTATCCTTTCAATCTGGGACAGGCAAGGTTTTTACAAATACTGCTCTTGGACCTGGCTAATTTCAGCTCTGAATTAGTAGGTTAAACTTAATTCTGTGCTCACATTTTTAGCAAGTGATCATGTCTGTGATAAGAATGTTTTACAACTGCTTACTTTCAAAATAATTGTTCTGGAATTTTAAGAAAATGTTAATTATATTGAAGCAAGGATATTTTTGCAGTATGTGTGTCTGATTTGTAGGTGGCATTAAAACTCCTTTGTAGAAATCCTGTGCTGGGGAGCATGTTCTCCAGCTCATAACTAGGACATCTAATTCCTTGGGAAATCTACAAGGGGAAAGAGTTAGTATAATGATGATAAATTGAAATTATGCTTTGACTAGGGAGAATGTAACATTTCAACCAATGACAAATAGTTTAATGGTTAATTAGATATTAAATAGAGGACAAGTTTCAAATATAAGTGCAAGTACATTTCCTTGGTACTCTCAAAGTCTTAGTTGAGGGTGGATTTCTTCTGATGCCTTGATTTAAAGTGTTGCAAACTATGGGGTAGACATATATAGTCAAATAGATTTTTACAAGTCATCGATTTCCAAGTTTGAAACCTTCACACCTGTACTTCTATACTGCTACATTCTATGCAATAAAAACTAATAGACTCCAACCACACAGTAAGTTTATTTGTACCCTACACAGCAGAAATGTGGTAGCTTTAGATTTGTTCTTTATTTGCCCCTAATTTCATCAAGGACTAATTCGGGGAAAAAAGACATGTCCATGGTATCACAGGTATAGAAATGCTGTGAATATTAAAAAAAAGAAAAGAAAAGAAAAAAATTAACCCAAAACAAAACCAAAAACCCCAAATAAAAAAAATAGCCACGCGCAAGGGCCAGACTGTATGCTTTTGGGGTGATAATCATGAAAGCTTGCTACTACACCCGATAAGGATTCTTGCATAGCCTCTTTCAATTGTGTTGCGTGCTGTTTATCACCGGCAAAATGCTGGTTGAGCTCACTATAGTGAAAAGTTAGGACTAGAATTTTATATGATTTTTGTAGTAGTCTGAGATCCTGGAATTTTGGAGGACTGTGATACAGGACAGCAGTCAGTGTTGGTGCAGAAATGGAATTATCACATACCCAGGGCTAATGGGTTCTGATGGAATTGACTTAATTCTCCAATGTGCTATCATCTGTCTATCTAACGGTTTCCATACTAAAAGCAATTACTGTACCATTTATGAAAGCAAAAACAGAAACAAAAGCCTTGAGTAAGTTCAGAAGGATCCTGTATGACATGACAAGAGCGTAGAGGAGGTTATTAAATACAATAGGAGGTTATTAAATAGAATTGAAAAGGTAAAGTTCTGTGTCAAATAAGGAGAGCAGAACAGAATATAAATCCTGTCATGCTAAATGCATGGAAGCACTTCTAAAAGAGAGTTTGAGAAACAACTTGCAAAAGGTATAAAAACTAGTGTTAAATTGAGAGAAGGAGCATTGCCAAAGATTCTGTAGGCCCAGCAGACAAGCCAGGTGTAAAAAGAGCACCCAGAGAGGATAAGGCTCTGGCAGAGGAACATAAATAATTATTTAATTTGTGTTCAGCATTCAAGAATGTAGGAAGGTATTCACTCCCAGATCTTGTATTATAGAGAATTAGTCAGAGGATCTGTTTCAAATAAGTGTTATGTTGTAAAACAAACATGTTTTGTCCTTGTTGTACATTTTTACTTCCATGCCCGGTGCTGCGATTTTCTTTCAGAAAGAGCAGTCCTTTGAAACCCAGTCCCACAGGATATCTCCATTATTGTTTGGAATTACGCGACAGCCCAAGCTATCCGTAATTAAAGGATATGTATGTTCGTTGCAGAATAGTATCAGGAATAAAAACTGATTTCTCTTGAAACTTACTAAAATAAAACATTATTCCTCCTTTCTCTTTACCTTTCAAAGAATGACTCCTTAGTTCAGTAGGTCCTACAAGTAATTGTTTATATTTAGCCTAGAAGCGGATGTTTCATTTGAAATGGTGTCATTATTTAAATTCTCTTTGTCAAAACTGTCTTTGCTTGGTCCTAAATGTAGAAGGAAGGCTCAGCTGCATCACAGGATAGAAAGTTTTACTAAAATAAGATATGTTCCAGTTTGTTTGCATAGTTCCTATCTTTGGCCTTAAATGAGTTACTTAAGAGTACGTGGAATTTTTGTCCTGGGTGATTTGTCACTGATTTAATCATATGCTCCACAKTTCTGATTCTGACAGTAGATTTGTATCTTTTCTTATTTTATGCTTGTGTGGTTGTTTGTTTGTTTTTCTTTTCTCTTTAAATGGGTTGTTTTTAGAGGTTGGTACCCATGTTTGTGCATAGATTCCTATTTGGATCGCATTAAGGGAGGAGGAAAAAAACAGTAAGGTGAAGGATTAGAGTTCCATGGGGTATAGAGTTGAGAATGAGCATTTGATGTTACTTGGAAGTAATAAAAGTAGTTTGAGTTGCAACTTATTTTCTGTTTTTCTGCATATACTATGCTTATTACATAATTTGTAAATGGTGTGCTTGTGTGTAACAGTAGCCAAAATTTGAAGCTTTAGCAAAATGATTCTGTAATAAACTAATGCATAAGATTTGTTTCCTTTCAGCCAGACTAACACTGACACAAATAGATCAGGCCCAGTAAAGCATACTTATTCATAAATGCTGCACAAGGACTAGTGGAGCAGTATGATGCACAGTTGGAGATCACTTGCCTTTGAAGACTTGGGGCCTTTGTTGTTATTAATCCAACACTGGAGCTTATAATTATGTTCTGGGGTGGAGGAGAAATACATATATCATTTGTAGATGTGTTTAGTTAAGGCAGATGTTCTCTTTTTTTTTTTTTAATTCATAAACTATACAAAGTACCATTTTTCTAGTGTTGTTCATATTATATGCTTACTTTGCCTTTACTTGTTCTGACCGATTCCTGCCTTTTTGGCTTTTAGAAGAATATAACTAGTGATACTGTTGCTTATGATTTAGTGCTTACTAGCTTGGGGATTTACTTGACATTGAATCATGGGTGGAATTGAAACTTGTTGCAGATGTGTTAGGGCTGCAGGCAAATATCTAAGCTGCTGACTGCCCTGCTCAGAGGCTGAGCTAACTCCCTAGGGTGTGGAGAACTGGAGGCAACGTAAGAAATTGCTGAACATACCAAACAATAGTGTGAGAAGCTGACAGAAGTTATAGTTAGCACCCTATGGGATGCCTGGATTTCGCAAGTAGTAAAGGGGGAATTGTGTGAGAGATGTCCAAACAGTGGCATTGCATGGAGGAGAGCACTGGGGCCACTTCGGAAGGTGCAGTGTTACAAGACCAACAGTGCCTAGGTAATCATTTCAGAAATACCAAATTTGGGTATAGTTGTAGCAAAACTGGGACCACTAAGGGAAGAAGTAATTGGAGTGGTTTGTTAATTTGGGGCAGAGAAAAGGAGGTAGAAGGGTGATAGAAAAAGATCAAGTAATGGGAAAAAAGGTAAGGTATGCGACCAGGTGCTGTCTGGAGGTACCTGTTGGGCAGCTTGTGCTTGATCATTGCAGCTGGAGTCTGACAATAAACTAAATCTGTTAAGGCCATACAGTACAAGTCAAACCTATTTTGGCTGCCAGGAGGACTTAGGGGAGGAGGGCTTCTTTGGCTGGCAAGGGGACACCTGGGTGGGTGGAGCAAAAATCCTGTTATCACTGGCTTAGTGCCTCTTCCAGGCCTGTTCTGGAGCCACCACTCCATAACAAGATGGGTATTGAAATATCTGATTTATGGTGCCTCTGGTCATTCACTGCCAATACTAATAGACTGGGTGGTAGTTCTTGCTTTTGACAGTCATTGAGAACTTGTAATATTAGAGTTGTATCTTGTCTGCTTTGTAGACTAGAAAATTGGAATTGCATGTAAATCAGATTAATGAATCCATCTTCTGCTTGCTTTGGGAAAATTGATAAAGTTGCTATGACCTAAAACTGTAGCATATGAATTCACAAATTTGCCTTTTAATTGCAACACTATTCTTGATCTCAGACATCTATTATGAAGCTGGTTGTTTCTGTTCTTTGGAATGCAAAGATTTTGTTTTAACTTGAACTTCTTGGATAAACTTCTATTTAAGGCCAAATATCAAGATCTTCTAAGATGATCCCTTAATACCACGATCACATAATAATTTCTCTGTTCGGGAATGTCTGTGTCCTTCATTCTGCTGCTCACCATGTCCCCTCTCCCTATCCTGAAAAACTAGTCCCTCAAAGCTATCGCTATAAAGAACGAATCCYGAGAGCCAAAAAGCCCATTCCAAATAGTAATGTACTCAGACTTTTGTTCTGTTTTGAAGTAGCAGGCTGTTTTTCATCTTTTCCTATTTCTTGGTTTTCACTTCAGTAGTGTCCATTTGCTCTTCTTTGAAACTCTCCTTAATGAAGCCTGTTCCTGTCCACCTGTGTTCTGTACCCCAGCCTTGCTGTGTGTCATGGCAGAGCTGTTTGCATGGGTTTTTTTGTGTCATAGGTATTCTTGGGTTTTCTTCAGAATCCATTAGTCCCTTTTTTCCATTGTTCATGACATCCCATAGCTCTTTGACTTTAGAACTGCTTTTTGTTTTCTGTCCTCAGTGTATCAGCAGCCAGTCTCTCTGCTGTTGCACTTGATGCGTCTCTGTGCCCAAGCATCGTTTTTTATCATGAATGAACAATCCTGGGTGCCATTTTCTATTTAGTATCAGTGAAATTCAGGAGTCACTTACTTAATATCAGAGAATTTCAGTTGCTTATTACATCTCTTTCCCATTGAATCCCTTGTGTTTGCAGTGACAGCATACTCATGATGAAATATATTTGTTGTGCCAGCCTGTGATATGTAGCTCAATTTAAACTTTACCCTCTCTCTTAATCAGTGTTTATAGTCTGTGCAAGTTCTGCTTTCATTGTTTCTTTGAGACTTTGGTTCACACTGAACTCTAGTAGTATCATAGTTTTCTAATGTTAGTCATCTTTTGGTCATCCCATATTTTTCCAGTACCTATCAACTCCTTGAGATGAAGAATAAGGGAGGAATTTATTGGGATASCACCAAATTCCTTAGAGTTATGTGTATAAGCATGCTTTTGTGCTTCTTCCACCCATGCATATTTAGTGTTAGTTAGGTTTTCTTTTGGTTTTGTAGTCATGCTACTATCAAGGAACCTTAGTATAAGAGTGAACTTCGTCATTGTTACTACCATTTTGCATGTACCTCAGGTGCTCCTTCTGAGGTACCTCTGTGCTTAAAGAAGGGTAAATAAAGAGAGTTCAGTGCCTTGCCATATCTAGATCTTCTCTGAGCCTAAAATGGCTCTCAGTCTGCCAGTCTGGGTTTCCCTGACCGAAGCTCCCTTGCGTTTTTTGTTTTGGAGTTGGGACTGGTAAAATGAGCTTAAATTTGTTTCTGCCTGATAGTGTATGTTTTCATTTCCAGATTAAAGAGCAGGCAATAATCTGCCTATGCCAATTAATAAAGAGGGWGGGGAAGAACTGGCATTACAATTTCTGTGCAAACAATACTTGCTGTAAACGATCAGCATGTTGGATAGGGATGGACTGTGAATAAGAAAGAAAATAAAATCTAATCAGTTAGAGTGAGTGTAGTTATGTTATTAACTCTGTAGTATATTTAATCTTATATTTAATCTTACTGTTGTCATAGACGTGATGGATAGGCTACAAGTACAAGGAAATACAAGGCTGAGGAATCTTTTGTTTGCTGGAAATCAAATAAGTCAGTTCATATTTGGTGTGTTCTTACACTTTTTCCTTTAGTATTTGGTATTCTAGTCTTTGGATTGCCCAAGGTATACGACTGAATTTATCTTTGGTTGTGCTCAATATAATCTTCCTAAATGGTTAGATATTCTGCTGTTTTGGTACACTTAGACAGTAATACATGTCTAAATATAATTTGTACTGATAGAAAATAACCTTGACTTACTTATGTACTCTAGCTTTAACAAGGTGTCACCTTGATGTCCTTGTATTTCTTATTCTATAGGAAAGATATAAATTAGTTCATTTAAGAACAAAACTACAGAACAAACCATGTCTTTAAGTCAAAAACGTATTAGGAGATATATTTTTTTTCAATTTTTCCCCTGTGTCAGTGTATTTTGACTTTTTCAGGGGTTTGAAATGTTGTAGAAAAGAAAAGCTTCTATTAATGCAACTTATTTTTCTCAAATACAGTAGTATTTTAAAGCTTATAGACGAAAGAGTTTCATTGGTGTTGTAAGAAAGTAATCTTTTTTTCTTTAGATTGGATTCAAGACTTGTGATAGACACATTCGCTTTGATATGTTGGGCTTTTAATGTCTTGTTTCTTAATACCTGTTCTTTTTCTCTGCTTTTCTGAGTTTCTGCTGTGTTTTGATCCCAGTGCAGCATCTGGTCACTGTTTCGATTGGGTTTTGGTGACGTAGCCTCACTGATCTAAGTGAGATCTCTGTGCAGCCGCTGTTGTCTTGGCTCAGCCTGCTGCTCAAAGTGAGAGCAAAAACATAACTTGTTGAATGTGTATGTCCGGTACTGTCAAGTCTTTCTTACTTGAACAATTGTTGGTAAGCCCATGCGTGTTTGGAATAGTCATGATTGGTTTGAAGTGACCATCCTGAAACCACTCATCCACCTATGACCATAACAATCTTTCATTTCTGCCTCCTGCCAATTTTCCTCCCTCTGTATTTTCTGTAAGAAAAAGAGATGGAAGTATGAATTCATCCAGCTGGATTTTTTTTTTTTTGCCATGATTTATTTAACTTCATATTAATGCTGTCATCTTATTTTAAGACAAAATAGATTTGCAAGTATCATTTTTGCTAGCATGTATCTGAAGTAAAAATAGGGCATCTCAATGATCAGGTAACTTCATACTGCAAACTCCAGGKTACTAGAGCTTTTTGTTTGCTTTAGTTGATGCTTCTCTGAGAAACTTTATTTGCTAATTAAGAATTCTTTGGGTTTTTTTTTGTTTTTTTGCATTAACTATTTGGCATCAGTACACTTTAAAATCAGATTCCTTTTTCTTGGAATATATTATTTATTTTTTAAAATATTGTACTGGTTTCAATGGACTGTGTTTTCATTCCTGGTTAAAAATAGTTTTAAATGTGTCTAGAAATAATTTGCTCTATGATAACATACCACACCTAACATGATAATTTGCATTTCTTGATATTATAGCTGCACATTTCTTTCAGAGTAGTAGAAGGAGGGTGGGGGTGGGAGGATGAAGACAGTTGTTGCTAATAGGAGTCCTTGTCTTAACAAAAATTAAAGAGAATATGCATCTATAAATGGCCAATGTCRGTAAGTTGTATCCACTCAGAAAGTCCTTACTCTAATTACTTTCTTCTGTGTTTCGTTTTCTTGGGGTGGGTAGATAGACAGAATGTTTTTAAAGTCTTTGTCAAAGTGTAGAATTTGGAAAATATATGTATATGATAGAGACCAAATTTGCTGGAATATACATAGTTAATTCAAATATATAATTAATTGGAATAAGTATATACAAAGTAAAATGCAGCATTTTGTTGTTCTGTATTCTATAGCAGGTTGATAATTTAAATTTGTACARTTTTAACCCATACTTTCTACTCAGAGTAAGAAGAGAAAAAGCTACAAGTAGGTATCTCATTAAAAATATTGTTTCTTAGGGACACTTTTAAGCATCTCTTGTCTTTATATTTTCCATGATTTTTCTATAATTTTTTTCACATGATAAACAGTTTTCACAAAAAATGTGTGAAGTCCCACAGAAAAGTTTAGCTGGGTATGGTATCTGACAAGCAGCTTTCAAGAGAAAAGAGTACAGCATGAAGAATGAGAATATGGCATGGGAATAAATCCAGCATTCAGACATAAAGTATTGTTCTGTTTCTATAACTGCAAATCTAATTTTTAATAAGGATCTGTGTATGCATATTATACAGTAAGTCTGAGTATCTCTTGCATGTTTATGTAAGGCATGTATGCTAAAAAGTAATGCTGAGAAATACTCCAGAAAGTTACCTTATCACACTCAGTACCTATTATCATTGGTATCCCTATGGATAGTTATTATCCAGTATTTTATTAATTCGTTAAAATTGCCATCTAATTCTGATTTCATTGGACTTTATAAGAAGACATGATCATTGTTGTAAACAACTTTGTGCTGATTGGAACACATCTGTGTATATTAATTGATAATAGTTTCCTTGGTTCTCATTAAATACTTCTCTCTTAATAGAAGAATTACGAAAATTGAGTTGGTCTGGCATTCCCAAACGGGTTCGTCCAGTTGCATGGAAGCTTCTTTCAGTAAGTTGTATTTTTTTTTTCCTTCTTCCTTTGCATTTAGTAGTAATAGTTTTTTCAAGCATTGCAAATAATTTTGCTTGAGTAATCCATCAGTGATACTTGAAAACATTGTGTCTTGTTGCTGAATTGTAATGAAAGTTCTGTTCTTTTGCTCAATTTCAAGATTAATTTATCAAACTGAAAGGAGGGGAATGAGAAGTAGTAGTAAATCATGTCAGCTGTATATCTTTATTTTTCAGCCTGGCTTTCTATGAAAGAAAGGCTTATGTGATAACAGTGGCCTCTTTCAACCAATTTTGATGGAATGGTGGAGAGTTCAAAGACAAGTACACTCTTACAGTTTTCTTGAAAATAGGCACACAGTAAAGGAAACAAAGCCTATCAGTGTCCTACGAAACGCTTCATTCTGATTTCACATTACAGTAACTTCAAGAAAGGATTAACACTGTACTGAGGAAAAGCTGTGATAGGATCTTACGGGGGTTTTGGCCGATTTTTCTATAGTGGTTTAAGATGAACAAATCTGAACCGCTGTGATCAGTTACCTTGTGGCATTGGCTCTCCTGATGTCAGACCTGTGAGTCAGTTCTGAGAGACAAGCTAATTAAAAAGCTAATCACTTCTTTGTGTAGTGTGAGTTTTTGGCTGGCTGAGCTCTCTGAACTTTGCCCGGTGGTCAGAGGATTTTGCAAAGGCAGTAGTTTGGGAGTGTGTTGACTGAATACCAGCACACATGCAACAGCACACGGAGGTGTTTCAGTTGGGCATCAGAGACGAGCTTGCAGGAATCTGGGATTCACTGGGTTTGGTGTTACAGATTTTTTTTTTAATCTCGGTGTTTGCACTATATTTAAAAAGGGTCTTCTGCAAAAATACGATGTATTCCTCATAGGAGTATTTTTCATGTCAATCTTTTCAGCTATAATACTTGCAGTGGCAGACAGTTGTGCATTTTAGCTGTTGTTTGTCTACCTGTGGTTGGGAGAAGAACTTGTGAAGATGTTTATATTAAAAAGAAGAAAAAACCTCGTGCTGTCTACTCTGCAGAGTAGAAAGATACTTTATCAGCAAATCTTCATGCATTTAAGAACTGTTTAAAATTCTGAGTTATACACACAACAGTTTAACACTATTGAATTTTTCAGAGAGTAGACTTAAATAGCTTTGCTTTTTATAGAATAATTCAGGGGGAATGCAAAGTATTTATTTCAGATTGAGACTGATTTCCAGTGACTGAAAGAGTTTCTCTTGCTGTTAAGTTCTACTAAATTTGCAGCTTAGTTCCTTCTAATGCTAAATGCGGATGCAGCTTTTTAATGGTGGATATTCAAATATCCTGCTGTAATTGAAATTAAACAAGCAGCGTACAATTTATTTTAGTTCTGTTTCCAAAGTTGTTGTCTGAGATTTTGGTAATGAAAAGAGCATTTCTTTTTTTTTTTCTCTTGATGTTTAGGATGCCTGTTTTAAAACACTCAAAGTAAAAAAAAATTATGGCTAACTCAAAATTGACTTTGAAACACAGTAAGCTAAAGCATAAGGATAGGTTAGGTTCTGAATCAGAGGACTGACACCAAGGTTTAGAGAATTGGAATTACGCAAAAATTAACTGCAGTCACTTTCTTACTTTCAGGTAAGAGCATGAGCTTTCCGTGAGCTTCAACTTCATTCCATGAGTTGGTTTTAGTTTAGTATTCCTGAGATTACCAATCTAGAGAAATTCCTACGTGTAGAGTTCCCTTGTTCTGTTGTTTTAACCACTCCAGTTCAGGATCCATTCCAGTTCAATTCTTATCTTCGGCTGTCTTGCCATACCTCTGCAAAGAAACTGTCTTCAGGTTATTTTGTTTTTACTTTAAGAATTAAGTGGATTTTTTTTTTTTTTTTTTTGAGTAAGAGACTTCCGAAAGTGTGGGTGTGGTTTTTTTTTTTTTTTTTTTCCTGTCACCAAATAGCAATATTTTGAAAGTTCTCAGCTTTTCTTATGTAATTCTTACCATGATTCCTTATGTACTAAGTGGTCCTCGATTAATACAGTTTGGAAACCCACAGACAAGTCATTCGGTAATCATTACTTCTCTATACTGTAAGGCAGCAGTTTGTTTCATCTTCTTTCTGAAGTGGGAAAGCAAAAGTGCTTTGAGTATTCGTGATCATAAACTCCATGATGCTTTTTTCTAATGGTAATTAATTTTTAAGTCAAATTAGTTGTTTAAACATGTTACCTACTGCTAATGTACATCCCAGGTAAGAGGGGGGGTAATGTGATAATCTTTTGTGCTGTGAGGTGCACTGGGAGCACTGTACAAAAGCAAAACTGTTTTGGTTAAAGATCAGTTGCAAAACCAAAAAAAACCCGAAAACCAAATAAACCAAAGCACAGTTTAGAGCTAAATTAAGGCTGGATGTGTTTGTTTTGGAATTATTCAGAAGTCTTACTTAAAAAGCCCAAACTATGACTTATTTGTGGAACTGAGTACAATTGGTAGTGGCTGAGGCAGAAGGTGATTGTCTTGTTTGTAAAATCAGCGTTGAAGTTGGAATTTTTAGAATATGATTTAAAAAGTTGAACAGTTGAGATATTTATTACATAGTCAGAAGGTTAATAATGTTAACGTGTTTGAATACAGTTTTTCAAAGGAAAAACATATGAAAATCAATATAATGCTCAGGGGCTGTTGATGTTATGCATGTCTACTGGTAACAGTATATAAAAAAAATTACATGATTTATTTTTAAAATATAGCAAAAACATTAGGTATACTTTACCTAAACAGCAAGCAGAACTATTCAGGCTCACTTCTCTTTTGAATAGCAAAACCAAAGATATGGTTGCAAAAGCCTTTGGAGGAAATTAATGAATAAACGGATTACAGTTTATTCCCTGATGGTATGTTCAAGCCTTTCCAACTTTTAAAAGTAAAACCTAATTTGTAAAGTGAACAGGAAACAAGACATGTCCAATTGAAAGATTACTTCAGTCTTTGAAACTGAATAATGGCAAAAAGACTTGCTGAGAAAATATGGGTATCCTTCGAAAAATCACATTTGATCTCACAAATGAATTCTTTTCTAAGGGAACTAAGATATCCTACAGGAAAAAAAAACAACTGTTGAGAATAAATGGGAGGGAGCATTCAATATTTAACTTAATACAGAACACTGGGACAGGATATTAAATGTCAGACTGAGTCTTGAGGCAAAAGTTAAGCTGGTGCAATTTAAAGTACCTGGAACCAGACGCAAGTCAGTATATCTCAAAAGATATGGTTTTGCCAAAGCAAGTACCTCTTATGGTATCTGGAATGTAATACTTATTCTGTTGTCATCTTAAACTAAGAAATTAAAATATACGGGAATAACATTTTAAATGGTTTTAATATAGAGATATTTTCAAAAATCTATTGATGTTTTAGTATGGTGTGTATTTTTTATTTTTCCCTAAATGTTGAGCAAACTAGAAGTTATAGAAATGGGATATGATGTTGGATTGTTGCAGGAGAGTAATGGAACCTATATACTTAGTGTTTAATTTTATTGTATAATTAGCAGTTTTAGCATGTTAGGTTTGCCCTTTCCATTTTTGCTTGTAATGTTTAGGACTGAATAAGAAAGTTGTTTTTGTAGTTAAATGCACAGCATTTTATTAGTTACTTGGGGTGGCTATGGCTCATTGTGTAAGTGCAAATATATGCTACACTTCTACTATAGGATTTTTTTGATGTTATGAGGATTATTTTTTTTTTGAAGAAAMTTAAATCTGATAAAAATTTGATTTCTCTGTTTTACTAATTACCATTAGCATGGTGATAGCTGTTATTGTGGAAGGAGAGCTTTTGTAATATTGGAAAGAAATACTTTAATTTGACTTGACTAGTGAATAATACGATTATTAGATTTTTGTCTGGATCTCTTTCAAAGCCATCTATCTTTAGAATGATTCTTATACAAAGTATTTATTCAGGCCTGCCATGTATGTAAAATATGAACTAGCTATCTTTTTTGCAGTGTTGTGAGGTGTTGGTGTTGATCGTTTGAAATCAAGCTGCTTACAAGAAAGCATTAACTATTTCTGAATGTTCAGGAAACATTTTGGTAGCCAGTTACATGAATAATGGTGTTTCTAATGAATGTACTTTATATATAAACTGAACATTTAATAACATTCATGATATTTCCTTTCGTAAAATGCTGAAATGGTAACCTGAGCTTGTTCTTTAAATGGAGAGTAGGCTGAGATGCCAGAAGTGGGGATCAAACTGGACAAAAGAAGAAAATAAGAATGGATTTTTTTTTTTCAAGATTGGGATTTTCAGATCTATATATGAATGAGTTCAATGAAGAACCATTTAGATGTATTTTGTACTTAATGTGACAATGTATAATCCTGCATATCTGACACATGACTTCCTTAGTGTGTCCATACCTTACGGAAAATAAGATGATATTTATAAATTGCTTTTGGGAAACAACTAAGGAAATGTATAGCTAGTGTTCTTACATCTAAGAGCCCAGTCGCAGGTGCTGTTGAGTCTCTTTCTGTGATGAAACTTTTAATAACCTGTTGAGATGAAATGAAAGCTTGAAATTATTTTTTTCTCATCTGAAACAGTGAAATAAAGTAGCTAAATGTTTTTAAAGCTTTTGAATTAATACTCCATTGTATTACAAGTTTAACCATAATTTAAACATATTTGCTAATGTATGTCATTCCTACTTGAAGGCAACTGAGATAATACATATTTTGTTTAAAAATTTAATAAAATTGCTCCAATAATGGCTACATAGGAGTGCAGAAATGAATGAACTCATATAGCATTACATTTATCTGAACTTGTTTATTTGAGCTTTTCTCTTCAGGTGAACATCATCTTAGAATTCTTGATGAGAAATTGCTTTTTAAAGGCGGAAAAACGTGAAACAACTTCTTAAAAAAAAAAAAAGCTGATTTTAGTAAGGTGTTTGTATCTGAGGTTTTGTATCAGTTGGAATGATTAGAAAACTGATTTACTAAAGGATTATTCAGATCTGCGTAGGAGTGCATGGTACTACATCAGTTTATTAGCTTTACTGTCACATGTAATCAAATACCAGCGGTGCTTTTTGTAAGGTGAAGAGTAATATCCTTTTCATTTCACTGTGTTCTTCAGGGCTATCTTCCTGCAAATGTGGACCGAAGAGAAAGCACTTTAAAAAGAAAACGCAAAGAGTATTTTGCATTTGTTGAACAATACTATGATTCCAGAAATGATGAAAATCACCAAGATACCTATAGACAGGTAGAACACCTATTGAAGTGACTTTTACGTACAGGACATCTGCTAAAAAATTTAAAGAGATTACTTTTGAAGTTTACTACTGTTTTTTTCTATTTCTTTAATCTTACTTGATAGATATCTCTCTAATCAATTGTTTTCCTACATTTCAGCAGCAAAAATATGAAATATTTTGGTCTGAAATTTGAAACAGTGGATTTCTTTTAATGTCAGCTTTAGTCATGCCATGTGGTGCTGCCATTCGGTGCTGCCATGGTTTTCCATTTAAGAATAGTAGGGTTTTCAAATCTTTCATCTCCTCTTCAGACCCTCCTTCAAATGAGTGAGGATAGTACAAGGAAGGTGTAACAATGACTGTTTCTTACTGGCTCCATGCTTCTGCTTAAGAAGCTGAAACGTGTATGATGCACAATAAACATACGCACGTCAAACTTTCGTGCCCACCCAGACAAGCAGATAACATTTCTTCAAGTTTTGTATTAAAATGAATAGTTTGTATCACTAAGTATAGACTAAGCAATCCCACTTTAGCATTCTATAGGACAGAAGACAGAAGCAACAGAGATCTTTCTTTCAGCTTCAAGCCTCATCTTTAGTAGTAAGAAGTATATATGATAGTGTCAACTGAACATGACTTTACAGAAGTAGTAGTATGTATTTACTCATAATTACCCTGAGGTAATGAGTATTCCCAATATGATTATAATTTGCAAACAATCAAAATGTGATATAAGGATTCTAAAATGTGAAAACAAAATATATGGCTTTTTTAATTTTGCCTCATTGATAGATTAACAATGACTTAAAGATTTGGCTGTATGTTTTGAAATACAGTAAATCAGTGTTATCCCAAACATAATGATACAATGGGATTATAACTCATACTGCAAAACCATAGGATTGTTTTAACTATTTTGTTGTTTAAAAAGTGTGCTGTTGGTTCCTTTTACAGTATTCTTCTTTCTGTCTAATTAGATCCATATAGATATCCCACGCATGAGTCCTGAAGTTTTAAGACTTCAGCCCAAGGTAACAGAGGTAAGAATGATATCTAAAGATCTTTTTTTTTTTAGAAATCATTTTATTAATGAATCTGATATCACAGTGTTGGCTATGAATTAATTTGACAACACTTGCTATTTTGACTTAAGAACTAGCTTAATAAAGTCCAAAAAATGAGGATATATAAGTATAGGCCAAGAATAACAGTGTAAACATAAGTAGTAAAAGGAAAGGCATCTCATTAATCTCCTGCATCGAATCTGTCAGTTTTTTCTTCGGTCTTGTGCCTTTGATTTTTTTTTCCTTTTTTGCTTTTTATATATTTTGTTAATAATGTGTTTTTGAAGTAATTCAGAGCATAGTTCCCATGGGTCTATGTATTTGTCAAAATCATTCAAGGTCTGGAAGTTCTTATCATAGTCTTCCACTTGGGAAATTATCTTTTTGTGAATTTGTAGCATGACTGGTTTGTGTTCCTTATTTGATTTTGCTTCTCTGTAAGTTTTATATGTTGAGTACACTATTTAAATTCTTTTACTACTGTAGTAGATATACATCAATTAATGATAGATATGTTAATCAAATTGGTCTATATTGTTGGGTAATTGAATCCCACAGGGACTTTTCTTTGTGAAGTATATAGGTCATAAATAGTATAGATGGCGTGAATCATCCTCTTTCAATTATTTCTTTTAATCCTTCGATTTCTTCTCCTTTTTAATGGTTCTATGTTCAAATGTACTTCCATATAGGTTCTGTTAGTATCACTATAGAGCCACACAGAGCGTCTGATAGTTCATTTGTTTTTCCACTCTTGCAATTATTTGTTCAATGTAAATGCTCCTTCACACGTGTTGGAGAAATTGGTGTGAAGAAATAGCCTGTTACAGTTTTTTGAAMGAAAATGGTACAAGAATACTGCTTTCCATTCGCTTTCTGCACAGTGGTGTTTTACTTGGGCTTTTCTAGGGATGAATCAAAGAGTAAGAAAAATAAAGAAACAAGAAGGGAAATAATACCAGCAAGAAATAAACTATTAAAGTAATGAATAAGATCAGTGTCAGTGTTGTAGCTAGAAATGAGCCAGTAAGTTAAATTGGAGGTGAATATTATTTCGTGAAAAAATGGCTACAGAAAGAAGAATGCTCAAATACTTCTAAGAGGAAGGAAATACTTTAACTGTATCAGCAATTGTCTCTTAAATTATTCTAAAGGTGTGTGCATTCAACATAAAGTAGCGGCTTTTTTGGGGTGGGTTTTTTTACTTCCTTGCATTGCGTGATTGAACTGTTCTTAAGGTTTCAATGAATATCATCTGTGTCTCAAATGAATATGACTGTGGTTCAGATTTACAGTGATTGTGTTTTTGTAGTTCTTAGTTTGGGTGAACATACCCCAAAATKATGTTGTTTTTTTTCTCCCTGTGTTTTATTGAAGGAAAGATTAGACTTGTTTAACTTGTCTGGTGTAAGAATCTATGTATATTCTTCTTTTTAAAGGAAGATTGCAAAGTACAAAACATTTCTTCAAGAATGACTGCTAGATGGTGTATTTATTCCTAAATTAGCTGTAATTTAAAATTAGCTGTAATTGTAAAAGCAACTTGAAAATAGAAATTCCAGATAAACATCCTCTGTAGAATATATTGAATGTCCCTTCTTTTAACCAAATTATTTGGATGAGAAGTCAAGTAGCTTAATAAAAAGTGATACTAAGACAGGCAGTCTTTGGAGAATATTTTGAAATAAAGTGTTATTTAGTAAAATGATGAGATTGTCAGATAGAAATAGAAACCTGTAGGATCTTGGACTAGTTTTGTCTTTTGTTTATTTGATTATGCATGAGATAAGATATATTTATATGACTGCTCCCAAGAGATGGTTAATACATTTCTTTAGACTAGATGCAAACTTGATAATAGTTTGTAGGAACGCAGCTTTGTATTTACCATGGATATCTGCTTTTTCCATAATACAGTTAGAAATGTTAGAGTAAACTTGTATTGATAATTAAAGAAGATATGGTCAAGGTTTTCCAACATCTGAAATGTGTATTTTTGTTAAATATTTAGTGTGTTGGGGAAAGCATCCTATAAGACATTGAAAAGAATTAGAGTTACAGGATAGTTCAAGCCCTTTTTGGTTGAATGATTAACTTAGAGCTAAAGAGTTTATTTGGGAATTTGGAGAGTATATTAATGAATGAAAAAGATATTAGTGCAGTATTTTTTACAATCAGTCAGTTGAAAGGAGATTTTTTTTTTCCTAGCTGAATTATAATTAATCTGAAAATAGGCTGGTTTAATGAAAATGCTGACAGTCAACTTCAGAACTAGTAGACGCTCCCAGAATAAAACACTTTTCTTGTTACTGCTTGGGAGTAATTAAAATTAAAAGGAAATACTGCTAAGTAAAATCCGCTGTGTCAATAGAACTTCAGTAGGAAATATTACTCAGTGAAGTTTGAGTCTGGAATGCAGTTTCAGTTAATTTTGTGGGATTATTAAACATGTGAAATTATTTAGGTCTTTTTCCCTTTTAATTGTCTTTTGGCAGATAACAACATTGCTTAGGTATCATTCATTTAATGTGATTTACTGAGATCTCGTTTGCAAATATTTTTTTCATAAAATCAGCATTGTTTTCATTTCTAGTTATTTGTTCAACTTCTCCAAAGTTATGTTTTTCATTGGATATGTGGATCTTAAACACTACCTTAAAATAAACATGTTTTAAATCCACACTTTTTAGAAACTGTGATTGCTCTTGCAAGTAACATAGAATTACTCCTTAAATTAATTTAGTCTGTGGCATACAGCCCAATATCCCTGCTTGCTGGTCATACTTACGTTTCTTTAGTTTGAATGTTTAGTAAATTGAGTCACATAACAAGTGTAATTGAACCACATAAAGTAGATGGACATACTGCTCATCAATGTGAGGCATTGTACAGCTAAATTGCTTCTGCTTTCTTGTTAAAAAAAAAAAACAACACCACAACAAGCCCCCTGCCCCTTCAGCCCCCAAAAAAATCCCTGTCCAAAGTCTATCCCATCCATCTTTCCTACTCCAACCCCTTTTTTCTTCCCTAGTGAATAGTAAGGAAATGGATGGAAAAATGATAGAAAGCTTGTAGGAGTGAGATGTGGCACCTGATTAACACTAGGGAAAAAAAAAGTGTAAAACAAAGGTGTATTTTAATAATATTCTGTTGGGAGTGAGTGGTCTTGAGGTACAGAAGAATAAGAATGTGAAAAGGGTGGATAGCAGCAGTCAGTGGGATAAGGGGAAATCTAGGAAGTATTTGAGTTATAAAGAAGTGACAGAGATCTGATTTAATTTTTACTGATTCATCAGTATCCTGAACTTTAAAGAGTTGCGGGATCTTCATGTGTTAGATGTTTTTAGAGCTCCACTGATCTCCTGACTAGATGTGTGGGCTACTGGGAGGGTGGGCTTGCATATGTCTTTGCCTTTGCTCTCTGTCTGATCCAAGAGAGCCAAGCCCAACTTGCTTGATGTCATCTTATAAAGACTAGTGCAAATGATGCTGGAAGGGTCATAACATCCAACTTCTCCCTTGTCTCTTCCTCTCCCTTTCCGAGTTTTTGGAGCCCTACCCTAGCACAGCCTAATCCCTTACCCTCACAGGGGATCCCTTCCTACTCCCAAGGGCTCCATGCAGACAGGGGCCTTGCGTTGTTCCCAGAGCTGACTCCCTTCTAGGGAGGGGGACGATGTTGCTGGTCCCAGGTGAGCAAAGGTCACTTCCCCTTTTTTAAGGTGAGGTGGCAAGAGCTATAAAGAAGAGAAGGGAATCAGAGTATGGGTCAAAGACAGGTTCCAAAAGGTGGCATAGTGTGCAAGACTGTTGTTGTGGATATTATGATGGTTTTTGTACATAGTAATTTGTAATGCTGCAGAGATTTAGAATAATGATACTGCTACTAGGAAGAAAGTTACTTAGAATGAGGTGAAGAGATTGTAGGTGACAGAGCTGAAAAAATTGCTAGTCAAAAGACCAGAAACATAACAGGTGTATAAACCTCACAATGTCTTCTGACTTCAATTTCCAAATGTTACTATTCCAGGATTTTTATTCTTCCTGGTGGTATCTGAGTCTGTTTCCAAAGGGYTTTTCATTAGAGTGAATAAACCTGTTTAAATTTCTTATCTAAACTTGGAATTCAGTTTCTGTAATAAAATACTTCATTTTAGAAAAAGGTGTTTTGAGTCTGATGTGTGGAAATAACTCATTATTATACGTTCCTATTCAAATCAGTCTAAAGTGTTTATTTTTTATGGGAGTTACGTAGATCCAGGGAGGGGAGAAGGTAATGTTGGAGCAAAGACTTAAAGGACTGGAAATAAATAAATAGTGGCCCTCAAAGAGGAGGAGAGAGGAGTTGGAGTCAAGTTTATTTTGAAGACTAACGACTGTAAGTGTAGATTTAATAAATTTGATTAGTTGATGTGGAATAATCTGTAATTTTTTATCAATTTCTGCTTATCTTTAACTGAATTTTGTTGAAATGGATAGTACATGGCTGTGTATTTCCTGTCTAAGCTTGCATTATATGAGAGAAATAATTTCAAGGAAATAACACAATTTAAAAATAGTTCATAAATTTTTCCCCACCTATTTTTTCTTTTTTTTTCCTACCTAGAGAAACAAATAGCAAATTCTCAAAAGCTTTCATGATTAAAGCTTTGGGGGTTTTGGAGTTCCTTTGAGGTGGCAAAACTCACAAGAAATTCAAAATCTGCATTTAAGCTAATGGATTCTTCTCTTTATGTATGTGAATATACTTCTTACTGTTATCATGAATGAAAGTTAAATTCAAAGGAGAATAATTGATTGGTAATGACATCTCATGAGATGTAGTGGTTCACAGTAGCAAAGTAATTCCAGTTTCTGTTGCTGGTTTGGAAATCAAGAAGGAAAACTTTTGGGAAAGTGACCTTTTTAATGAGTCCTATTTGAACACAGTGATGAGTGCTGTATAGAAACTTAAATCAGTCTGCCTTTCAGGTATTCAGTACTCATTTTTTTCAATTCAGAAAAGTAARTGAAACTTTATGAAAATGGGTAGGAAATTGAAAACACTATTTCGGTGTGTATTTGTTGAACTTCTGATTAGATGCGTTTGGGGATATTAAATCTGGTGTGCCAATCACTGAGTGATCCTTCCTGCTCACTAATATTTAAAAAAACCAAACCCAAACAAAAAAACCCACTACAACCCCCCCTACATCTTAGTTTTCATACCTGGATTTTAAAAATGCTTTGAAATCTATAAGCATCTCAATTTGCAATGCAAAACTATGTATATTATCAGGTTCTGAGGAAAGGAAAGGTTGGTGGTACTATTCTTGAGGTTATTTGACTTGAGACATGCCTTCGTGAAAAGCACTGTTTTTATAGGTTTTACAACGGGTATTTTGATGGCTGTTGTTACTTACTGACTTTTTTTTTTTTTGTTTCTCACTGTGCATATTTTGTGACCCCATCACACCAGGAGTTCTTTGTTTAGCCTAGTGCATAACACTATTCTACATTCAGCAATTGCTATTTAAATAGGTTTTTCTAGTCACCTCTATCTGTTATTTGTTTTCAAGAAAGTTATTTGTATTTGCAGTATGTTAAACATGTCCTTTATTTGAAGGAATACACAGAATGATAGCACTGATAATACTGAAAAGTTATTGTTACTGAAACTAGAAATGGGAACTGACAGAAGCAGGAAGGATGGCTGTGAGCTAGCTAACCTGGATGGATTTGCAGTTTTCCAATTACAGTAAAAATATGACATAACTGTAATTTCCTAAGGGTATAATTTTGTAAAATGTAAAAGGAAGCTGTAAATGGCAGAACTTAAGGTCTTTATACAGTTGTTGATAGACAATGAAACCCCACTGGCTATTGCTCAATGGGCAGAGGTTGGTGTTTTTTCAGTTTAATATGCAGTGTATATTAAAAAACATGAAGTGACAGGACTAGCACCAAGAAGAATTCATAGCTAAAGGAATAAGCATCTTGGCTAATGAAAACAAGAGGCCATTATGGAGGATTTGCTAAATGAATACCTCCCTTTCTGCCTAATCCTTGCCCCAAAACTGAAATCATACTGAGCAAAAACTGAATCTTAATTGTAGCTGTAATGGATCAGACATGAGTTGCGTTAGGGCTTGTGTTTTAGTGCCCACCAAAGCTTTTCATATTTATTGTCGCTGACCATCTCTCTTGTTCTGTGGATTTTCAGCAGGCCAGGGAAACATAAAACCTGGAGATTGAGGAAAGTTGATTCTCAAAAGAAGCCTGTGGGAGGAGGGTAGATGTTGATGTTTGGGACTTGTTTTCAAAGCAAGAAGTGCAAATGCGTTTCAGCTTCAGGTAGCTCATGTGGAAGCCCGTGACGGGACTCTGAAGCACCCGGATGTGAGGCATATATGCTTAGATCTTTCCTTTCTTGAAAATGACTGTAGGAGGGCTTTTAAACTGAAGAATAAGATTTTATTTAAATTGGAATTAGAATAGTGAACTTTTAATCTAGCAAAAACTTGAAGTGAGATTGAATAGAAATAATATAGGCTTCATAAACTAAACTTCCTTTCCCTTTTGCGTCCTTTCAGGGCACGTCTTTTATGGGCTTTATTGAAGCCTGAGCATTCATTGACTTCTGGGTTTGCAGCAAACTATGCCATCTCCTTGGGGTCCTTACAAAGTCTCTCCTTTTTTATTACTATTGAGGCCTGCTCTTAAGAGCGACATAGTCCTTTGGTTTGAGCTCTTCTGCCTCTGCTCCGCTTACCTGCCTCTGCATTCTGGCTTCTTGGGCAGACCTTCCAGGGAAAGAGCAAACATTCTTTTGCTTCAGAAGATTATACCTGATCGAGTACCTGTAATTAGGGCAAAGCACATAGCAGCTTTCACTCTGCTGCTTATTTGCAGCATTTTAAAGATGTGTAGCATGTTCAGAAGCAAATAATTGAGAGGAAATACAGCTTGTCACAGACCTAAATTGTGTCAGAGATCAAGTTGTATGATTTCCCTGCTCCATACTCTTCTCATGCTGTCCTTACCATGATCAGATATGTTGCAGCCTTAGGAGCTTTTGCAGATCCTAAGCAAGGTACAGTTTACAGGGTTGAGGGGGTGAGGTTATGTGGTAGGGCAGGCGGTTGGTTGCCTTATTTCTACATTTCCTGATTTTTTTTTCCCGATTTTTTTATTAACCAGTATATGTGCTTCTGGAGTCTAAAACCCCACACTGCATTATTAGGCAAGCTTAACTATTACGGAATCTCTTTTTATGGGCATGTTATTAAAAAATCTAAGCTATATGAAGTACTTTTTTCTGTTATTTAGGAATAAATAGAATACTATATTGATAAAATACTTCTTTCAAAGAGGTGAAAAATCATGGGAAGATGATTTAATATTTGTCTCTTGAGGAAAGAGGARTTTTATATTATTGGAAAAGCTCCAGTGAATAAGTGCTACTTTGTTGTAACTGCTGTAACTGAATTATATACTAGATTGGTTTTGACATGTGCTAATACCCTGAAAGTGCTTCCTTTTGAAGAACTGAGAAGCTTACTTACCACTGGAAGTTAATTATGAATACCAGTGTTCATTTATGCTTTTGTATGCATATTTTTATACTAGTAACTCTATGATATTAAATTTGTCCTTGTATAATTTTCAAGTGTCTTGTTTAAAATGTGCTCTTGATAAATTATCTGATAGTTTCTTTAACTCTTTTTCAGATCTTTGAAAGAATTTTGTTTATCTGGGCAATACGTCATCCAGCCAGTGGATATGTTCAGGGCATAAATGATCTTGTTACTCCTTTTTTTGTCGTCTTCGTTTGTGAATATATAGGTAAGAATTGTCTTAATACTGAATTATGAATTGGTACTGGTTTTGGAACAGCATCTTCATTTTAATCTGAATAACAATTTGGATTGGCTAATCAAAGCATAATTTGATACATGAATTTTATAATAATTTTTTTTAATTATAAATCTGTATAGTTCTATTTAAATATATACTGAGAAGCAGTCAGACTTTAAGTAGTCAGTGGAGTTCAGGAATCTTTCAGGTTTTTATTCCAAACAATCTCCCCCGTCTCCCCCAACAAAAACCAACCCAACAAATCCTTCTGTAGAAGTTGCAGACRGCTTTCTTGTTTGTCAGATTTGAAAGCAGGGGAAAGAAGCACAATCTAGCATTTGCTTTCATCTTGATTTCTAATTAAGAAGTGTTAACCATTCCTGATGCTTTTTTCTTCATAGGTGGTTTTATTCTCCCTTTCTCTCCCTCTCTCTCTCTCTCTCTCTCTCTCTCTCTCTCCCCCYCSTTTYTGTGAAAACTTTAAATTGTACATATGAAATGAGCAGGTGTTTAAAAAAAAAGAAAACCAACAACAACAACAAAACCCCCCCCCCCACCAAAACAAGAAAACATGAAACAAGGAAACCTTTTAAATGAGTGACGTGGAAATTAAAGTAGAGGGAACCTATTAAACTGGATCTGTGGCTGAAAGAATGGCAACCTGGAATTAGGGTCTGAAAAATAAGGCAGCGGTAATCAAACTTCTCTGGTTAAGAGCTCTGCTTTTCTGGGGCTCACACTACTAACAATGCATTTGTGGCCTTATATGTGAATATACTTTTTGAAAACTTTTTTATTTGGCAAACTCTGATATTGATTAAATGCTCATCTCTTACTAGAATATCATTCATATCTTAAATTTATATATTAGTATTTTAGTGTTACAAACATTACAAGTGTGGTTTATCATTAACAATTCATTAATAATTTGGTTATAACTACGGATATAAAAGGTAAGGTTAAACAGTAAAAATGACAATGTTAATCTGGTTTGAATTAAAACTGCTTTCCTTGTATTTCTATGTCATGCATACATACAATGAAAATACACAGTGCTTGTATGTGAACTTGAGCAACGCGTTGTCTGGCTACTTCAGTGAGGCTGTATATAGTGGATTCTTCCTACCTTCTCTATGCAAGATACCCATTGGTGTCTTAATCCAGATTGATTAGATTTAATGAAGGACAGATTATCCTTGAGAGTGGATGATAGAGTATCCGTTTATTCATTTGCATGGCAATACCTCTGTTGCTTTGTTCGTTTCTTGTTTCATAGGGGGACATTTCATTGCTAAGCAACTAATGAGAACTACTGCTGCTTTCTCCCTAATCATCTCTTAAATAGGGTAGAGGCCTACTCCTGAGAGTACTTGCAGTTTCTGCCTTTTACTCCCTCATTTGACAGATAATGAAAATGTTCTTAATGATCCTAGAACAGTAGGGTCTCTAGTAGACTTTAGGGTTGTTAATTGAAATAAAAAGTTCAAATGAGATGTGATTAGAGAATTGATATTCCATGTTAAATAGACCATTTAATTAATATGGTAAATAAGTTTGTCTTTACCACCAACTTACATTTGGAGACCCTGGTGATTGTTAATGTGTTTGTCAGTATTTTCATATCACAGAGCATAGCTGTTCCAGTAGGTGTCCAGTGAAGAAAGACAAAACTCAAAAACTAACAACCGTAAAAGATAATTTGCCACTGAAAATGTATGAAACTCAGAAACCTGTATTCTAAAAGCTCATTTAAAAGCTAATATCTATATAATAAGAAAAATATCGAAATGAAGGTATTTTCTTCAATATAGTAGTGGTCCTGGCTAAGTGCTAACAGCAGTTAATTCCCCCAGTGACATATAAAAGCTTTCTAAGATTTGTCTTTAAATAGCTTTTTGATCTGAGTCTTTCTGATATATTGAAGTTACACTGAGTGATGCATTCAAGTTAGAATGAGTAAGAGTGTGCATTTTACTTAAACTTGAAATGGGGACATTAAATTTTTCTCAAAAATCTGGAGACTTGTAATAAGATTATAGCAGGACTCAAAAGTCGGACTATGAATTGTGCCTAAGTAATTTAGGTAGAAATAAATGCAGAATTGCAGAAGTTTCTTAGCAAAATTTTTAAGCTATTAGCGTATTTAATATTTACTCTAGTAATACACTGTATTTACCTTAGATTTTTACTCTAGATCTTATTTCTTGACCTGATTTTAAGTGAATATTGGTTTGTACCTTAAATTGCTTTATTTATTGTTTTCTTTTAACTATTGATTCTTGTATCTTTCTCAATTTAAGTGAAACCTTTGTGTTGCAGTTCTGAGTCACTTGCGTCCTGCTTCATGCTATTGAAAGTGATAATGCCTTTTATGTTCTTTCTATAATTAAAAAAAAAAAAGAGGTCCTAAAGGATTATTARAGAGTAATAATAAATCATTATTATTAACAATGCCATTAATAATAAATCTGTGCTGATTAGATCATCTGACTGTATATTCTGATAATGTTTACACACAGTTGCAGTTTTGTC
This sequence comes from Oceanodroma leucorhoa, assembly GCA_030449065.1. NCBI lineage: Eukaryota > Metazoa > Chordata > Aves > Procellariiformes > Oceanodroma > Oceanodroma leucorhoa. Next base: position 2,059,759 of record JASVER010000009.1, on the reverse strand, counting down.
AAATATTTTGGTGGCAGGAAAGCCATGTTTATTTTAGCTTTATGACAACTAAGAGAGCCCTTAATCCTTAATCTCGCGTATAACAAGTGTGTGACATATTTATTCTAGTGACGGGAGTCTTCCCGCTCTGCTAAAGACATCCAAAAACCATTTGGAAAATTGTTACTAAAGAACTTTTGAAGATACAAATGACATGTATGGAAGTGATAATTTACTTGCCTAGTAACATTTTTTTTCATTCAAATCTGAATGCCAAAAAACAGGTTTGTGGGTCTTTTTGTAAGGACCAAAATCATAGATGTTTTGATGGTTTAGTATGGATTGAGGTGCCTAATTTTAGCACGTGGGTTCACACATTTAGAACAGGTTGAGTGACTGAATGTAGGAATTGAATATGTTAAATGTTGAAAGCATTCTTTCAATCTTTCCAGCAGAGTAAGTATGATGAAAGGGTAATTTGGTAATGTCTCACTAGTTCCCCACTCTGCAATAAAAGCAGAATACTGTAACATTTTCAGCAAGATAAAACTTGGTTGTCAAACCAAGCCAGGGGAGGCACAACTGCAATTAAAGAAAATTTCGGAGGAGGTAGGTACTGGCCCCTGCTGGAATCCAGGATATTCAGATTAGGATTTCTGGTCTAAATTAGGAGGGGGAGGAATTTAAACCTTAGATTTTTCATACCAGGTGATTGTATATGTCACTGTCAACTTYTTTTTTCCTCTCTGTGAAAAATGCTAGAGATCTGTAAGCTTATTCTGCCATAATGTAACAGCTGCTTTGGAATTTCAGACACCAGTGGTACGGGAAAACTATTTTGTGCTTATGTCTAACCTCCTACATGACATAGGATTGTTATAACGTGTTGTTAGAAAAATGCTAATTTACTGTCAGGGCAGTTTTCCTGAAAGCTCTGTGTCTTTGCATTTTGTGTTGAAATGAATCTCGTCCATGTAGATGAAATTCCAGAGGCATTTTTGTTAATGAGATAAGATATACCATGTGACTGCTCACTGTTTGCTTCTTAATGGGTACAAGGACATTTTGCACTGGATTGCAARTCCTGTTTCAAGTTGCCACACATGTTGCTCTCTTTATACACCTTCCTGTTGCTCTGAGTTCCTGTTGATCTACATACTTTCCCAATATTAAGTTGTGCTGCACAGTTGCTTGTGGTTTCTTGCTTATGGAGTCAGCTACACTTCACTGCGTTTGACATTTCAGTACTACATCTGCATTGCAGTAATTCACTGGGCCTTGTGTGTATATCTAGAACATACAGAGAGGACCTAAAATTTATCCACCRTCCAGAGAGATGAAAGCTCAAGAGAAGCACCATCATAATAAGGATGCATGTCAGGCCATTGCTAAGTGGGATGGCTGTGTGAGATCACTTTGAGACCGCTAGCAGTGTTGGATCAAGAGGAAATTTAGGAGTTAGTAGGAAGTCAAGGGCAGAAAATGAACGCTGTCGTAGCACTTCATCATTTTATTTGGGATAAAGAGTGTCAAGAAAAATGATGCTGCTGAAGACGGGAATGACGATTGAGATATTCTCTGCAATCTTCTTGCAATAAAGGAACTTGAGACAATTTGAGGATGCTTACAAGAACTCATGAATTGAAAACTTTGGAAAGAGGGGTCTTACCCTTGTAAGTATTTTTCTTGTGATCTTAAATCCTTTTGTAGAAGGCATTAAATTTGACTCCTGTTACCTAGTGTTTTTTAAATTATTACTGCYATGACTCTATGAAATAATTATTCCAGGCTCAAATCCTAATGGGATTGGGATGGGATTTAGTCCCAGACCAGTGTTACTGTGAGAACGTAAAGGTGCTTCGGTCCTGGAAAAGCCAGTCTGTCTACAGCTCCCTTGCTTACCTTTCCTTCCATTCCCTCGCATGTGTCACAAGAAGTCTTCCTGTCCTTGAAATGAGATTTCATACTGGTTATTGCCTTCTTTCTTTCCTTTTCAGCATATCTGCTGCAAATAATTAAGTTTAAAACTATTAATTTTGATTTTTCTGTAGTTTGTTAAATGCTGTATCTAAAATTGTTATTTTCATAGTATAATTGGAGTAACGTTTCAGAGTATTGTGTCATGGCTGTATCAGAGGTATTTCCTCAGTGTTTGTTTATAAAATATGAAAAAGTTGTCTATTTAGGAGAGATATTTTTTTTCTGGAAAGAGAGTTGCAATTTTTATGCAATGAGTGAATCTGTTTAGAATGTACATAAAACTGAATTTCTGAATGATGAGGCAGTAAGCCAGAGAGCAGAGAGTGTTAACGCACTGACTCCAGAGAACTGCTAGAAGATTTTTCCAACACTTACAGGGTTAGAAGGTAAAATTTTGTTCATCATGCATTATTTCCTTTACAAGACCAAGCTGAAATCTTGATTTCTGCAGTATGTAAGTAATCTGAGATAATTAATCCTCCTGTCTAAATACCTAGACCTTTCTTATTCAGTTCCACCAATTCAGTAGTCCTTGGAGAATTGTGAATAGGGCTCATGCATTGGGGTTTTGAGGAGATAAAGTGGAAAAGATGTAACATATTTGTAGTTATTCTACTTAGAAGAGACTGAGTGAAACTGAGGGAATGACAAATTATTTTGATAAAATGGAAGTTGAACTATAGTTCAGCTATAACTGCATTAACTGGGTGCTTCTCTCCCTCCCAGGTCCTTCATGTGGTTGGAGACTGATAGAATCATCCTTGCTGTCTTCTGGTTTACCAGGAAAGAAATACTGGAAAACCTCCTTGCACAGAGTGCTCAGGAATGTGAAGGATTTCTTCAGTTTGACAGATGAAAAGATTTTATTTGCAGTTGTTGTATGCTCTTGAACTTTCCTGATAATTTTGGCATTACACCTTGTAACAAACTTCTACTGTTTTAATGCTTTTCTTAGTTCAAATTAATACATGTTTTTGAACAACACTGTATTAAAATGTTTTTATTTACASATTTGTTTTAAATGATTTATGAAACTTACACAAATTAAATCTGCATAAAAGCACTAACAGRAAGCATAACTGACGTTTTAACATTTTCTTGCAAGTTGTAAAAATATTTTTTAAATTTTTTAAAACCATTGTAAAACTTGCATGAAAAACTATTAAAAATAATTTAAACCACTCTTCTGTCATATGCAAATTCAATGCCACAAGTTCCATTTGATCACATTAAATTTTCTTCACTTAATGCAAATCACCAGTAATGTAGTTTCCACATACGAAGGTATATTTCAGTGCTGCTTCTTAATAATTTCCATGATGTTTTATAGTAATACTCATGACATCAGTGAAGTTGACTGAAATTCTCGTAAACATGAACAGTATTCTATGAAATATTCTTTTGATAATTCAATTTGATAATTGAATGGAATATTGTTATCTGTGTGATTTGGGTGGACAAGGAATGAAGAAAGCTTACACAAAACTCTTTTGAATTAATGTCTTGAAAATACTGAAAACCCAATTCCATCTTCTGCATAAGTTCAGAAAACATCATACTCATTCCTTTGTAAAAGATTGGCAACATAGACGAGCCATTCAGTGATCTGAAATTTTGACTTACCTGTCAGTTCTCTTTGAAGCACTCTTTGCTTTCGCATATTATGAAACACTGTCCTGGTTTTGACTGGGGTAGAGTTAAATTTCTTCCTAGTGCTGTGTTTTGGATTTAGTATGAGAAGAATGTTGATAACACACTGATGTTTTTGGTTGTTGCTAAATAGTCTACTACTCAAGGACTTTCCAGCTTCCCATGCTCTGCCAGGTGCAGAAGAGGCTGGGAGGGAGCAGAGCCAGGACAGCTGACCCTACTGGCCAATGGGGTATTCCATACCATGTAACGTCATGCTCAGTATATGAATGGGAGGTGTGGTACAGGAAGTAGTAATCCCTGTTTTGGGCATTGCTCGGCGGGTGGTGAGCAATTGCATTGTGCATYACTCATTTTGTATATTCTATCATCATTATTATTATTATTATTGTTGTTATTATTATTTCCCCTTCCTTTTCTGTTCTATTAAGCTCTCTTTTTAGCCACAAATTTTTCTTTTCTTCTTTTTTTTTTTCTTTTTCCCCCGATTCTCTCCCCGTCCCACTGTGGGTGGTGGGAGTGAGCGAGCGGCTGTGTGGTGTTTGGCTGCCTGCCGGGTTAAACCACTGCAAGCACTTAGTGTATACATTCATATATATATAATTATAGCATGACGCAGAAGTTGTTCAGCATTATCTTAGCTTGCTGTGAGATAACCACCGCTCACTTTTTCAATTTCTAGGAGTATGTTCCCCCACTCTTGCCCTGTTGATGTGCCAATCTATTGTCCAGTGAAAGTATTTTGAAAGTGGTGCAGAGTAGCTGAGGAAAGGGAGGACTGTGATGAGTAAGATAAACAGCATTTGAATTTGGTTCTACACATTGATGATTCCTGCTTTTCACCATGGAAAAGGTGAAGAAGATCCACAAGTAAGCAGAGACCTGTGTTGTGCCCATTCACAGTGTACCAGTCTTCTGTGCTGTGTGGCAGCACTGATTTTGACTGCAGTGGGAAAGCAGCTAGAAATGATAGGTGCTGAAAGAGAGTCCTGACAGGGTGTTTCCTAACTCATTAATAAATAGATTTTATGGAGCTAAATCGTATTTTATCCTGTTTGTTTCTTATGATTTGGATTGTTCTACTTTATTTAGGAGCTTCCTGAGACCCTTTTATAGGTCTCATTTCTTCCTTACGTCTTCTGTTTTATACCACCTATGAGATTCCTCAGCTGGAATTCAACCATTCTTTTCATGCAGAAAGTACTAATTGCCCTATTTTTAAGTCACTGCAGTTTTTAGACTCTGATGTTTATAGTCTTGTTATAATTGATCTTTGTGAAGAAGTGGTGTGTTCTGAGAATTTGTAATCACTTTAAAATACATCCATATCCTGTAAATCAGAAGGTTGGTTGTTTGTTGTTTTTTTATTCATGTAAGTATTTTTGAGTTGTTGTAATGAAAAAAACCCAAAGTTACTCCAGGTAAATTACATTTTTCATCAAAGGAGATAAAAATRTAGACCTGAATTTTAGTGCTTTAAAAAAAAACCTTAGCACTCTTTCGAAGCACTTGGTTAGATTATATTTTTAAATTGTTCACTTGTTTTTATCTATGTCTCACTTAAGAAAAATGAACCTTTCACAATGCCTGAGCAATTTGCTTTATTAATATATAATATAGTTATTCAGGCTTAATTGGGCAAGGAAATCTTACTATTTTACATCCTATTCACTTTAATCAAGGAGGAGAATCCATGCGAAAATAACTAGCAGTGAATTGTTTGTCAGCTAGCAGTGCTTACCATAATATACTGCTGTGTCTAGGGTTGGTTAATAAAGCAGTGTATTTGGAGGCATTGCAAACAGAACTGTAAGGAAAATGTGGATAGTGTTAAGAGGACATCTCATGCTTAGTTTATGAAGGGTTAGGGAATGAGAGAGCGTGAAGGAGGGCAAATATGTCTGCGGGACTTGTGGAATGGAGAGAATCGATAAATACGGGGCCAATGAACTATAAATTGCCTTTAATCTTTTGATCCTTTTGTTTTTGTGTTTGGATATTTATTTTAATTATTTACCTGGACAAATTCATCTTTATCTTTCAGCATGACTTGTTGGAATATTAAAGTTCTTAGTTGCAGTTTGACTGCTCCTGTAGTGAGCACTTTGTTCTGGCTTAGAGCTATAGAACTATTGCAATTAAGGACTATTTTTTCATATAGTTTTAATAGTAAAAGCCCTAATGAATATAGTTGAGCTTTACCCCACTGTGCACTTTGTGTGTGGCTTGCTAGTGATAGAGTTTATTCCCTACTGTTTTTCCCTAGTTGCTTAACCTACTGGAAGTCAGTGATGGCGTTCGGTATTGAATAGATGAGTAAATCTGTCTGCATAAGCTCTCTCTTAGTCTGCTTTGGTCAAAATGAGGTGTTTTACTTATTTAATTAGTGGATTTTTAGCTAATTGTACCACCCAATTAGTGCTACTGGCATTTCTTAGAGTATAGTAACCTTGAGAAGGTGTTCATAATGAGCACTGAGCACACATTTACAAGTAACTGTTTGGTGTAGTTGGGTGATAGTATATTGCTACATATATTTTACTCATTAATATATTTGATTCGCAGTAAGAGTTTGGAACTGTGTAGGCTAGATTACTATGTGCTGTAGAATTCATCTTCTAGATCCCATTTGCTGTTTCAAGACGTTAATGTACCCTGCCTGTCCTGGCTTTATTTCACTGCTCTTTAAACTTAACAGTGGAGCTGCATATTTGAGTATTTCTAAATCAGGTTTAGTTGGACAGAAAAGGGTTTGCTTGTCATATGCTTAGATCACACAGCTAAATCAGGGCTTGCTGCTGTCAAAATTGATGTCTTTGCTTTGTCTTTCCCAACCCGAGACACGCATTCCTCTCTTCTCTCTGGTCAGCATTGGCTTTTCTCTGGCACAGTGGATCAGTTCTGCTAAACTGGCAGGAAATTAGCCCCACAATAAAATGAACAATTTAATTTTCAGCTCTCACCTAAGGGATCAGAGGTGAGCGTCAGTACTGGTGTGGGCATAGGAGCATGTTAGGGAAGAAGGGAGAAGCAAGGACACTGTTTAATGCCAGGTAGCTCTTACGCTGCTTTAGCTGTATTGTTAAACTGCACCCTCCTGTAAGTCTTTGTGAATTCCACTTATTTTTAGCTTAGCAAGTTACGGGGCGCTCACAAAAGTATCTCAACAGACAGATGTAGGGTATGGTAACCTGCTTTTCTAGTATTTTTACTTTCTAGTACTGTCTTGAATGGCCATGATTTATTTTAATAGACAATACTGTTTTACAAAATCAATCCTTTTCTACCTCTGTGTTTCAGATTTGATTTCACTCTCTTCAATATACTGTCAGATTTCCAAGCTAATTATAACAGTTCATTTGAAATGTTGGATGCATGATTGCATCCAATAGACTTCTTGGAGAAAGATTTGAGATTGACTGAACAAGTTTTTATCGATAATTGTGATAACCAAGCACTGTGAATATAAGTTTTCTAGTTACCAGTTTCAACTTCAAGGCTAATTAAAAAAAAAAAAAAATTGATACAAAAGCTGCTTCTTTTTTAGTTCCCCTGAAAATTCCCCTTTGCTTATGTAGAATTGTTTTTAATGTTACTTCTGTCATGTTTTCTATAATCTTAATTTTTTTTTAAGTAGTTCCATGGATCTTTATAACCAAAGTGTTACGGGATAGAGAAAGTAACTCTGGTCATCTTCATGACTCTGTTGAAACAAAATTAAGTTCTTGAAAATCCATTTGCTTAACTGCACGAATTGTAAAATCAAAATTCTTTTTCTTATGAACTGGCACATATTGCAAGTTTGAATAAAGTGTGGGCTGTGATAAAATGTCTTCTTTAGTTTGATTACTGAAGTATAGTAGTAATAGTGCTGAGTATTTAGCTCATAAAGGTGTGTTAGTAGAGGAAGTACAACGTACCCTCAGCTTCACTATCTGCCAGGGAAAAATTACCTTACTTTAACTAAAACTTTTCTGTGGATACTTTTAAAAAGGTTTCCTATCTCTTTGAAGTGGAATAAGCCTAATTAAAGTTAGATTTCTCTGGCTGTGGTTAGCAATTGCTGTCAGAAGTGAAAAAAAGACATTAAGATTATCCTAGTAAGTATATCCAACTGCTTAATTGCCTGTTATTTCTAGTCCTCTATCTGAGAGAAAATTAGTATTTTGTGCAATGGTATTAAATGGTATAAAAATTGCTCATAGTGTCTTATGAGTTTGTTTTAAAAAAAAAAGGAAAGAAAAAAAGCACCAAACTCAAATTTTAAGGTGTATTAGTTTTTCACACTTTTTTAGGCTTTTAAATAGTCTTCAAAGAAAAGGCAGTCCACATAACTAAAGCATAGATTCTTGACTGTTAATGCTGAGTGGAAAAAAACTCAGTATGTAAAGTATATATGAAAGATGCCTGTGGAAAAAAAAAAATCATTAACAGGGAGTCTGTTGTCATGTTGATGTAAAACTTAAAATATTTGCAATTTTGTATGTTARTAGAGTTACCAGGGATGTCAGAATTCAGCTCATGAAACCAAAGGCACTGAGTGTGTTTTAAGTCCTAAAACATATAGAAGGAAAAGCTCAAAACCCATGAGCTGTTGAAAAATAAAGTAATAATACTTCAGTTTTACTCTTAAATGAACTTCTCTGTTGCATTTATTCTTTCATACTCTAGTTATCAATCTGAATTGAAGTTTGGATGACAAGGGAGAGAGAAAAGCTGTCACAGTTGTATTCATCTACTAGAGTTTTAGGAAGCTTTTCTAACTATCACTGTTTGCATCTAATTTGAAACAGTTTGCTTTCTATTTTCAAAGTGTAAAGTAGACTCTACTAAATCTTAATAGGATTGCTGTATTGCTTTATAACATCGCTCTTTACAGTCTAGATATTCATGGTACTTTTTGACTACTCAAACAGTTTTTCATATAATGCTGTCTGAGTTTTATAGTTCTGAACTGTTATGTTCAACATACTTTTGTAGGCAAATTATGAAAATATAACTGAAGATGAGTTTGGTTTAAAATTTTTCTCATGAGCTTTTATTTGATAAATAAGAGAAGTACATATTTGCTTAAGTTGTTTTTCTTTTTACTTCGGAAAGTATTTGCTGTACTCCTTTGTGCTTATACTCATTTCATAATGTCCTAAAACAAACAGAAATAATGTATTTATCTAAAAACAATCCTTCAGTGTAATCTCCCTGATTTGTTTATCTGATGGAATTTGCACCAATTTTTATAAATAAAGAAGTGTAAAAGGAAAGATGCTTTCACCTGTTTTAAAAGCTATTCCTAACTTTTGTAGTTCTGAGTTAAATTAAATATGGTAATATGAGGAATAGAGAAGTTAGACAAAGTGGTGGATTTGTACCAAGAGTGTGCTAGAGGTTACTCAGGTATTTCAAATTTAAAAAGGTAAATGATTTCTTATGAATGTTTTCTTATGTTTTCTTCACAGGAAAACATTGTTATATTAAAATGTAACTTTTCCTTTCTTCAGAAGAAGAGAGGGTAAAAATCTGTAATCCACAAACTTCCCTTTTTTTTTTTTTTTCTTTTATTTTTTTCCCAAATGTCAGCATTATTTTTGTAGGACTTTGAATAAAAGGAAAGGACTTTCATGTAATTAAGAAGAAAATCTCTGAGTGGTTCAGACTTGTCATACTAGAAAATGCTCTTCCTTTTTCAGAGTGGCATCCACATACTAAGTGGGTGTGCTCCAAGTCGCAAAGCTGTCACTTTAACCTACCTAAATAAGTATTTCAAAGGAGTGATATACCTAATTATCATACTGCAATATTTTCATTGAAAGTGTAGTAAGCAACAGTCTCTGTATTTTTGATCTGTTTTCTGGTGACAAGCTTTAAAAAAAGGTGTCCAATGGGATTAAGAAAGATTGGCTACGGAGAAAAGCTGTAAGAGCAACTATTGAAGAAGCAAACACCTACTATCTCAAAGATTAAAATAAGTGTCAGATGGAGAATTTATCAGACTTGACGATTTCTGTTGACTGGTAGTAATTACTTCCAGGTACCACTGTTTGAATTCATTTTTATCTTAAAAAATACTGCTRTGTGTAACTGACTTTCTTGTTAAATAGAGAATTAAATGAAAATATTTGATCTTTTTCTTTGTTGGCATAAGATAGTAACTGAAAAAATGGCAGTTGCCATTTCATATAAATTTTTTTGAATCATTTATATCTGTAGGCCTAAGATTACCTTCATCTTCCTAATGTAATATCTTGTTCTAATACAAAAAATTCTTATTGCTGTTAGGGCAAAAATAACTGGATTATATTTCCTTAAAATTACATCATCCTGTTATCTATTCTTCTGTTCTGTGCATTATTGTGACTGGAGGCAGCTGCGGGTGGGGTTTGAGGTTTTGGGTTGGGTTTGGTGGTTTTGTTGTTTTTTTGTCTGCATGCTTCTGTATCACGTGAAAAAAGAGGATGTTGAGAATACTGACCAGTATGTTACAATGTATGGCCCAGCCTCCGTTTATTATTCGTAGTAAAGCTGTGAAGAYTTTTTCGAAAAGCAGAATCAAAATGTGAAAAATAGAAAGGAGTTTATAAGCCCAGGAAGTTAAATCTCCTTTTAGATGACTATCATGGTTTTACATTTTAGAGGAACAGCCAGGTAGGGACTTCTAAGTTACTAATGAAAATTTCTTCAATCATATCAGTGCCAGGAAGCCTATCAAAGAGTCAAAAAGTCTGACAGAGGTRTGAAGGGAACCTTTGAGATGTCACCCCATAGCAGGGGAGCTGTGTGGATTCTTTGCTTAGAYGTTTCCTGTGAAGAAACTTTCCAGACCCTGTCTTGTGGACAGAATCAGAGGAATTCTTTTGAATTTTTGGTATAGGAGATGTATAGAACAAATCCTTAAATTAGTAAGAAATTTCTAAGGTCAAATGGGACTAATCCAAGGTTTCTAACAAAATTAAATTAATGTTTCTGTAATGTGGTAATCTCTCTCTATAGACCATGAAAGCAGTTTTTGTGTCTGTAAACTTGTCTTGTGTCCTCTTCCTAATAAATCAGATGGTGTGACAAGATACATGTTCATCCTACAAACCCTGCCTTGCTTCTTTTCTGACTATACTTTTTTTTTTTCTGGCTATACAGTTTCAGGTCACTGAGAGATTCATCCAGGTTGAGTTACTCAGCATGCTACCTTCCGTGTTTTACTAGAGGAAGTCTTCAAGACCTTTAAGTTTCATTAATTTGATTTTATGTTGTGATTAAACACACGAGTTATAAAAATGCTAAGGAAGCATAATTATACTAGTTTGTCTTCTATTTCTGCTGACTGGTGAGCAGAATTACTGCTTAGACTACAGGTTGTCTCTGCTGTCTCTGTTCTTCCTGAAAGTTTATTCCACATCATTTTACTGCTACCAGGCATTTCCATTCTCTCCAAGAAAGTCTGTGAGATCATAATAGTTGGTCCATTGGCTATGTGATTTTTCTTTTATTTTTTCTTTTAAAGTAATGTTTACTGTGAGGGTGGTGAGACCCTGGAACAGGTTGCCCAGAGAAGTTGTGGATGCCCCATCCCTGGAATTGTTCAAGGTCAGGTTGRACGGGGCTCTGAGCAACCTGATCTAGTTGAAGATGTTCCTGCTCATTGCAGGGGAGTTGGACTAGATGACCTTTAAAGGTCCCTTCCAACCCAAACCATTCTATGATTCTATACTGTTCTTCCGATGGAGATCCACGATCTTGCTTGTGTTCTACTTCAAGTGCCTCGGGTAGTTTAGAGGCTTAATATGGATTTTCTTCTAGCCTACAGTTATGTCTCTAACTGTACTCTATATTAAATATTATTTTACATTTTCATAAGAAAAAACAAGCTCAAAAATTTTGTCATTAGTAATCAGAATAAATAAGTCAAAACTAGTCTTTTCTATTGATTTTAAGTGTTTGAGGTTTTCAGCTGACTCTCAGATTTGTCTGTTAAATCACAGTCTTTTTGTATTATTCAAGTATTTACTTCTAGCTCTTCTGTTTGTTTTTTTTTTTTTTTTTTCTCTGAGGTATGCTGAAGAGTATTGGAAGAAAAAGGATTTTTATTCCCCATGTATATAAAAAAAAATCTGCTAACAAAAGTCCTATTTTAGTGCATAGGATGATGTGTTTAAGTGTATAAATATGATTACTGATGTGGATTTTAATTATCTATTTTTAAAATTTGATGTGTATTTAAATTTTTAAATGCATCTGTCTGAAGAAGGCGTGTTATTTCATGATGCTTAATGCACACTCTCAGAATTTTAAAAATTAAATGAATGTGGTAATACGAATGTTACCTTAAAAAATAATACATTTCTGTTAAGTTTGAAATATGTTTTGTGGTTTATATTGTCTCATTTTTGAAGGCAATTAAGAAACTAATAGACTTGCACTGTGAGGAAGTCATAAGAGGTTACTGAAAGGTATTTTATTTGAAACTACAAACTGGAAATATTGGGTCATGGGAATAAATGGAAAACAAGATCCTGAATAATGGTAGAGGCAGTAAAATGAAACTGAAGAGAAACCAAAAGATTTCTGCAGGTGTAAAAATGAAAGAATTGTGAAGAAGGAGAATGTTAATTACAATTAATGTAAGTATGGGAGAGACATGTATTCCAAAGGGAGCTGCATATTTTAGTTCTGGCTTGTGCATTCGTTTTACTCTCCCCCATGGTTTCCATATAGTTATAATTAATATCATCTTTCTATAGTGAAGCAGCACAGAGGTGGTTATACTTTCAGATCTAAATCTTTTCAAGCATGCTTTCCAACAGACTGGGAAATTACTTTAATGGCTTTTGACATCCAAATATCACAACTTTGTGTGTTTATTATGAAGTAACTCGCAGGAAGAAAAGCTAAAAGAGAAAGAATTATGTAACCAACGATAACATGCTGTACAAACGTCAGGAACGTAACATTCAAATACTGTTGTATAGATCAGTAGTATCTCAAGATCTAAGAGGTTTTCAAATTAGGTGGATCAGTGCTATAAACATAGTTGTAAACAGCTTTTTTGTCTTGTTTCAATGAGATGGTTCATTATAGATTTCAAACCAATTCAAATACAGTTGTCAGAAGTTTGYGTGCTGAAACTTTTTAATTGGTATAGGCTTTGCTTGTAGTTTAAATGCAAACCTTTTTTAATCATAGTAATCATAAAGTAATTGGACTTTTTCATCAGTATGGGGATTTCTTGCTTGTTTTGAATTTGAGAAATTGAGATTTTTAATTTCTACTTTAAGCTGTGGAAAACAAATTATAAAGAAGTGAAAAATTAAGTACTTAAGCACAATAACAAAAAAAGAAAAAATAAAGCTTTTTGCAAAACAATTTTTCTTCTATATGTTTTTAATTGCCTTATTTYACAGAAACAGAAAATATTTAGTGATTTTATAGCACATTAATTTTACTAAAAACCAATACTTTAAAAAAAATTTTTGACTTATGAATTGCATTGTCATCAAAGACATTGCTGAACTGATTTGCATGTKCTATCTTTATGAAAGAAAGTTTACTTTGTTACAGTGCAACTGCAATTTAAAACCACTACCTTTCTTACAGTAACATAGGGGAAGAAAAATAAAGAAACCATACTCTTATTTTTGAACAGATGGAGCAGGTTTTTTTCCTAGAGGTTGTACCGTGTGATATGATTATTTCTTTATCTTAATGATAAATACATATACAGTATGTAAAAAAAAAAATAATGATTGAATCTCATGAATAAAGCAAGCCTTGTGGCTTTTTTGCCACAGATGCATATGTAGCAGTTTCATTGGGAAATTGTAAATCACAGCAGATTAAGATAGTTAAGGAATCCATTCAATAATTAAGCAATATAAGAAGTAGTGTTGCCTGTGCAGTCAGAGTTCATTCTCCTCAAATATGCTGCTTTTAATTCAGTATATGCAATTTGTGCTAAACAGTGCAAATAATGGATGGTGATTATGTTCTGTGGTAAATAAGGCAAGAAGTCTGTAAGGTGCATTTCTTTCTTATTAGCTGTGAATGACATGGGAGATTACAAAATGAGGAAGCATGTCTTTTTGATTAAGAAATTTGACTAATATTGCGTAGTTTGGATTTGCAGGAAACTGCCACAATCATAGGCTTGTGCATGTGATGTCACCAAAGAACAGTTATTTCCCCTGCCATCCATTTTTCTTTGAGAATTTATTTAGTTGTTCAGTTCAATGACAATAATAGGTTAAAATAAAAATTTCTTCAGGAGTGAGTGAATTTATGCTTATATAGAGTTACTGCCATATGTGAATGGTTGCTGAGCTTACTTGACAGTGACAAATTTTTCAGTCTTTCGTCACGGAAAAAATAATTTCTGAATTTAAAAAATGTTTTTATTTACGTACAACTTCTTGGATAATTTTTATTACTTTTATATTTATCCAAGTTAAAGTTGAACCTTTAGCCTGGTTAAGTTATCCAGGTAATGTATTAAACATATTACTGTTTATGGGATTGTTCAAAGAGAGTTCTCTTTGCCTACCTTTTAAGTAATTATGTGCAAGACAATTTCTTTTTTTTTTTAATAGTTTCAGGTAAGAAATATTAATTTTCAGTACTTCTAAAATTTACCCTTGCATATGCAGATACATAGGCTTTTTTTAATATTTTAAATACATTTTGGCCTTTAATGCAGTTGATTCCCATCTCTCCCTTTAAAAATCTACGTTCATTTATAGATTCTTTTTGAAGGCTCTTCCATTTTAAAAAATACAGTGCTGGAGGAACTATCTCTAAAATAGCCACGTAATCAATCCCATACCTTAACACAGGCAAGGCCTGTGTTCCTGAGGCTTGCGTTAGACTTGTTTGACCACCCTATGGTTTACTCTTAACTCGTTCTTGCTGTTTTGTGCGCTGCTTGTTTGTGTGTATGCGTATACATAGACTTGATGCTTTAAAAAATTAAATTATAAGCACAAACTAGATAATTAAAAAATGTAGTTTGGGAGAGATGTTCAACCTTTAATCTTTCATTTCCTATTCTCCAAGCACCTTTTGCATTTCTCAGGAAACTCCCTTATCAGGCTTTCTAAGAAAATGCTCATCAGCATCCTGTGCTCATTGTGCATATTGGATGCTAATTACTAGTCCTGTAATTTGGTATCACATGCACCACTTCTCCCTGGCAATCTGTTTTGGTTGACAGCAGCAAACCTATTGAAGTGATTACTCTGAGAAGAATTTGTGCTGAACGTTGTGTTCTTCATTGTTGCTAAATTACATTTTTAAGAAGATGTGTCATCTTATGTGCTTTTAAGACTCCTGTTTCACAGTAATGTCGTTCTCAAGGATGTGGCTTGGACCTTTTTTCCTAAATGTGAACTGCGTTTACTGGCCAGATTTCTCACCTGTGTAAGAGGTTGCCAGTCTTGTATTTGGCATTATGCAAGTTCTGTGGGTCAAAGACCTGTTGGTACCACCTGGTTTTCTTAGTTCTCTTTCGTACCCTGTTGTTGAAGTAGTAAAAATATTTTTCATCTTTCTCATATCTGAATTGTTGAGTGGTAGTCTCAGTTGTCTGCAGCCTATGAGGAACTGATGTCTTTTGTTTAATTTGCAACATGAGCTGAGAATTTCCTTATTTTTCAAATAAATTTATCATTCTTAAAAACAGGCCTTTTTCTGTGTAGGTATGTGCAGTGGGTTATGAATAGGAATTAAGGGCAAGTTCTGGACTCCTTAGTGTGTGTGTGGGGAAAAGCCATTAAAATCTAGTCTGGAAAAGCCTGAGTAGAAAATCTTACTGGCAAGCATGTAGACCCACTAAAGGAAGTCTCTCAATGATTTACTGATTACTGTTATGCACAATCTGGAGTTAGAGAATAAGTATATGAAGTATTTACTCTCTTGTGATAGAACAAATTGAGAGTACTTGCAAGGTCATACATTAATTTTGATGAGCATAAAAATTAGGTCAAAGTAATCAAGTTTACAGCGGTTTTGGAGGTGGTGATTTACCTTGTTCTCCACGTCAAAAGAGATTGTAACATTCCCCATGTGCAGTAAAATTATTTAGAGAATTAATATTAATAAAGTAAAATGATTAATGTTTAAAACATCATTCTTATACTGATGTATAAAGATATTTATCTTCCTTTGTATTGCATCTTAAGGAAATTGTGGCAGATCAACTGAAAACAAGTGTAAGATTATTAACTGTTAAAACAGACAAGTCAACAACATTGTGTGTGTGAGAACATGACTGGTAATAGGGGAATGTTTGAAATGCAATAAGGTCATGTTTACCTAAGCCTGGACTGATGAGATGATTGAGTTCTTTTCATTTTTTTWATTTTTTTTTAATTTTACCTTTGTGACTGCAGTATCACAAAGAAAGGGAAGTTTTTACTTTGGTGATTAATCCTTAAGAGCTCAAAAGC
Organism: Oceanodroma leucorhoa; assembly: GCA_030449065.1. Taxonomy (NCBI): domain Eukaryota; kingdom Metazoa; phylum Chordata; class Aves; order Procellariiformes; genus Oceanodroma; species Oceanodroma leucorhoa. Next base: position 2,043,722 of record JASVER010000009.1, on the reverse strand, counting down.
TATTTCTATCAGATAAATATGTAATTAGGATTTTTTCAGTAAGAGATATTGATGTGGTTATGTACATATTTAATTAGGTAATTGTTACTGAAATAATTTACATTTAAATGCTCTGTTATGTCCTGATCATCTTAGAAGAACATTGCCTTAGTGCAGCAGTGACTGAACAGCTGTTTCATAAGGCTTTTTGAAAACCGAGTTTGAAGTGGAATATGTAAGATCTTCTAGATGTGGAAATATTACTGTGCASCTCTGCATGCAATCATATGCGTATAGTTTTGTAGTTTCTATGCTTGGATGGTAACTTTTTAGGTTAGGTCTATCTGAAGATACATCATCTAAAGTAGATTACAATGAAGTGAACTTTATACAGACAAGTACCGGTGCATATACAGTCAGAATGTTTTCCTGGCACCTCTACAAAAGCTATATAACTTGGACTTGAAATATATGGTAATATTTTTATACATTAGATGAGAAATACCTTTACACTAATTAATGCTAAAAAAAGAACAATTGTAAGATGTTCAGAGAATTAACCTTTCTAATGTTTATATGTATTATTTTGTATATTGGATGTATGTAAAGAACAATCGCAATTTACTGATGATCTTACAGTCTGTTTTGGGCTTCAGCACTGGATCTTTCTTATACCACCATCCATTTCGTCCCCTACCTCCCACTCCAGTGAATTCATCTGAGTTTTGCCTGATTCTGAGTGCTGAGACACCATTTCAAGATAAAAAGCTAAAATTAAAACATTAATAAGCCAACGAAATGTCTGCTTCCTTAAAAATTAGTTTCCTTTGAAAGAATGTAAGCTTTATTTAATAGAGATATTTTTTGTATGAGCTTGCTTAGTGTAATGAAGTAGTAAAACTATCAAGTTACATTCATTTCTTTTCCACTTTATAAAGACTGAGTATTAGTGTTGATGTAAGTAACGGCTTTAGAGAAATTCTGAATGCAGGTTGCCTTTTTCTTGTTTGCATTTTAACACATAGTTGGACACAGATGGCTATTTGGATGCATTGAGAGGGCTGCTAGTTACTGTAGCAGTGTCATTAACCCGTTTTAATAATGTCATACGTTTTCAGTATTTTAGTTTTATTTCAGGACATGATTTCTTCATAAAGAAAATTCTCTCTGAAATTAAAATTTTCCAGTTCTTTAGTGAAAAAATTTGTATTGGATGATTCCATCTGTCTGTAATGGCAGAGTTTTTACCATGATCTGTACTGAAAAGGTGAAATTCAAGCATTTCTTAGAAGAAATCAAATACATCTAAAATACAGAGATCAGATATTAACTTAATTTTAAGATTTTGAACAAATTCCACCAAAATCATCAGCTAGGCTTCATCTCATATTAAAACCTATTTTTAATGGAGGCAAGCAATTATCATCTGTTTATCATGTTTATTTTCTACTGTCATTGGAAAAAGAAAGCTGTAAGTAGTTGTAATAATTATTTTATCTTTCATTTTATCCTTATGTCTCTCCCTTTGGGAGTGGATCCAGTTAAAGCTGTTTAGAAAAAGTTACTCGTTCTTTTCGCACTGTGGGAAGTTTCAGAAGCATACACTGGGAATGGGTAAACAACAGCTAATACCATGCTTACAGCAATGCACGTATTCAGATCAGCATGTCATTGACTCCATGCTACAGCAGTTTTCCTCCAGGCAACTGTTTTACTGTCTTCTACAATTACATAGATAACATGATAAAGATCTCCACAGGAAACTGAAGAAAATGAGAAACGTTGCTGTGAGACTTTGTAATCGGGAAATTTTATGCAGTGATCTTTTTTTCCTCAGATATTGATACGTGTACACATTGGCCTGCTGTTTTCCCCCATATTCGTGTTATTTAATCTTTATATTATTGTCCATTCAGATTTCACTCATTCAAAATAAATTTAAAGTTATCTAAAACCAGAATTTGCAATTCTGTTCTCAGGCACAAGTCTTAAATTGAAATGATATCTCATGTACTTTTGAGATGGTTATTTTTGCTTCTTCTGTTTGTCCTGAAATCCCTTACACTTTCTTTTCTAAACATCTCTAGTGTGTTTATTTCTTCATCCTAATAAGCAAAAACAACCCCCAAAAAAGGGGAGTAACATGCAGCTTGATTGCTTTTCCCCTTAAAATTGCATAGAAAAAGAAACACTATGTGTCTACACAAATAAATGAATAAATGTTAAATATGTAAACTGTTATTTTGCATATTAATCTGCCAATCAAATGTTCCTTAATTGGAGCTTGTCATGAAAATGGATGGCCTTTTTTATTTCAGCTGTAGTGTGGAAAGGGGTCGTTCAGATATTCAGAGTCAATTTTGAACTTCCTTGATAAAGTGCAGCAAGTTAAGGTGAATCGATGCAGCAGAARCCATTGCACATCACTGAGCACTTACTTGTTTGGTGGCTTTTGTGATGCTGTGCCTTCTTTATTAGATTTACTGTCTGGATGGCTTCCACAGTGTAGCTCCTTCTTCAGCATATACCACATTTAAATCAAAAAGTACCAGTTAATATAACATGTAGAAAAACACACTTCTTAACTGATCTAATGAAAAATGTATTTTAATATATCTTTAGGTAATTAGATTTACCCTTTGAAATATTTGGTTGCAGAGTTTTAAGCTAAAGTTTGAGACAGTTGTTTTACATAGGGTAAATASTGGTAGTGTATAATTGAAATACAATTGAGTTGCCTTATACATTTAATTAGTTCTTTTTTTTTTTTGGTATTTCAAAACTTTATTATCTGACATTAGAAGAGATGACTTAGTGATTAATGAGAAACACAATGGGAATGAAAATAGGACTGAAGTAGCTTACATATTTAAAGAACATATAAAAAATCCTGAATATTTACATTTAAGAGGCTTATGAAAATGCTAGATGTCAGTATAAGCCACAGAAAAGCATAATGTTCTTGGATGTCTCTTCCAACGAGAGAGACAGAACAAGAAAGCTGGATGAGTACTTCCTAAAAGTGCTATTTTTATTTCTGTAACGGTTGAGTTTGCAGCTCTGTGACATTATATTTAGGGACTATGTGTTCTTTTAGTGAAAGAATTGGGTGGTTCCTAAATGCTATCCATATCTTTTGATTTATAGGATCACCCAAACTAGAGCAGAAAGAACTTGATAATAGTTGCCTTTCTAATCCATTTTTTTTCCTGTGGAATTATGAGAATTCTACTTAGAATAGTGAATTTACGTCAGACCTGTGTTCTTTTCAGAAGGGCCTGTCCTGACATCCTCTTTGTGCTTGGGGAACATACCTGTGATGAAAAGGAGTTGGAACCATTGGAAGAAGTTTCTTAAAAGCTATATTCTACTTTTGGGGAAAAAAAATTAAAATTTGTCTTTCTAATTTGATAGTCCTTCCTTACCAGCACAATTAGAATCTAGTTTTCCCAAAATATTAATGCTGGGGTGTCTTTACTGTCCAAGTTGCTTCAGCCTTGTTTCTCAAACCGCTGCTGTTTCCTCACAGCCTGTCTTTTCTGCTTGTTGCAGGTAGTTCAGTCACAGGATGGGAAGTCTTTTGATGGGCATTTAAAGTTTTATTTCAGCTAAGTTTAGACTTCCACAGTTTAGAGATCAGCGTTCTGAGGCAATCCTTTTAAGTTCAAGTTATAGCTAATATTGAGAAACAGGATTTTCTTTGGATGTGATTCATCTGATTTATTTTAGGTTTCTACTGTAGAACAAGACAGCTAATACTCCCTCACTACTTGTTTTTCTGCATTGGCTGTGAAGGGGGATGAAGACGCCTACCTTCGATGGCTAGGTGTATCTTCAGCTTTTTTGTTGGTTTAAATCTTGGTATGAGAATATAGTGTGAAATGATAGATTTTGAAAGAGAAGGACAAAAAAGAGGTGAGATAAGAAAGATGAGAAAGAGAAGATAAAAAGTCTTTTTCATTTGTTATCTTTTCATRCCCATCTGTAGAAGAGTTACTGTATTGTGTTACAGTTTATAACTTCCTTTTTGTTCAGAAATGTGATAGCAGTATCATGAAAAGAAAAGGTGCTCAGAGGCAGGAAATTTGCAAAGGAACACACTAGCTCAGTAGTCGTAATCTCATTCTTTCAGCAAGTATTTAGTGAAGGAGGGCCTGAAGACTGCTTCTTTTGTGGGGAATAAAGTTCAATATATGTTTGTGTTTTATATAAATATGAGGAAGTCTGGTTCATTTATTGTTTTTTCTGTAGACATCGTGAGGCACAGRGAAAATGGGTTACTCTTGCTGTTTAAAATATTAAAATGAAAWTTAAAAATATTAGCTAGACTTTTTTCTCCCACTGGGGCACTGTTTTATGAATATGTAATAAACGTAAACTGTATAACTGTAAGACATTTTTATGAGTTAACGTGTATAGGATATACCAAAAAATTTGTTCCTGTTGTAGAGGGTACATCATTCATCTTCTCTTCTGTCTGGAAAAGTCTTTCTCTTCTAAATTAATGGGAATATTCATCCTTAATTTTAATTTCTGAACTGTTAAAAAGGGTTTCTCTGCTGAAAATTGTGGAGTTTTCTTGGTTTTTTTTAAATCTCAAGGCACATCAGGTTGGAGGTAGATAGGTAGATACTTAATATTGCTTTTTTCACAGGTTCATATGAAACTTGTCATCTTAAATTGACTTTTTTTGTCCATGTTAAGTCTAATAATTTTCAGCCTTTCTATGAGTAAGTCTTGTGAGCACTCAGTAATTTTTCTGTTAGTGGACTTAGTAAAGGACATGTTGACATTAATAATAGCTTGCTACTTCTTCTGGACTTTGAGGAACCTTTCTGTTGTCATCTTTTTGAGCTGCGGATCTGGCATTTTGATTTGGATTAATTTTACCGAATGTACATCACCTKAGCTACTTGTCTAATCTGAGTTAGGTTTCTTTCTTCGTTGCTAGATGTTTTGGGTTTYTTCTTGATGTTGGTCTGTTTGCCTTCAATCCTTTCTTGTTATCTCCATTGTATTCAAGAATTTTACCGAAGAAAAAAGCTTTTATCTTTTGTATTATGCTAGGCTTTTCTCTTAACATGCTTTTTCTGAAGGAGTTAGATTTAATAAGTGAAATGAACCCAAGTTTGTTCTAGAAGCTGTCTTTAATGTGGGGAGTCTAATAGAGAAAGTGATGGGAACTGAACAGAAAGATATTGGAGGGGAGTGTTACCTCCCAATTACTGCCTATGTTACCCCCATTTTCCACTGAGCATTGTGAGAATTTGCTGTCTATTGCTGGGAGAGGAGTAAGATACTGATTTCTGGGGGGTCTGTCCTCCTTTTTGCTGGGAGGATATGCTGCTGACATTGGGTAAGGAGTTTCTTCCTCCTCACAAAAGGATCTGCTATTAAAAAAATTTGCTGTTGCAATCTGCTGCTCATTCTTTCTTCATTGTTTTGCAAGGCAGTGTTCTATATGAGTTTATTATATAGGGTATTTAAAATGTTTTGGATATTTGTTTGTTGATCTTCTTTTAGAAACTGGGTTTTTAAAACTGTACTGCAATGCAAAGGTGGCATTCCTTTAATAACCAGTAAGTGACTACTGGTGCATTGTCTACAGTCCTGCCACCTCTGAGATCATCGTGTGCTTTTATTTTATGCAGTGTCTGTTGCAACCCCCTGTTTTACTTACCAGCTTTCCCAATATCTTAACTAATGTTTTATTAGCAAGAATTAATCTCCTTGTCCTACAGCTATTAATATTTCACAATCCAAAACCAATGATCCCTTAGAAGACGCACACCCACATGCAGACACCCGTGCAGACAAGAATGCTTTGGTAACACCTTGCTACCGGTGTCTACTAGTAGTGGTAAAATCACTGGTATGTTAAAATTATTTTATAATGTGTAATGCTCATGGTTATTGCCAATTAACAAATAAGTGCTTTAAGGTAGCATAATCAAATGTGACAACCCTAAAGATGTACTTAAGCTTCTGTAATGACATACTGCAAAGCTATGAGACAGATAATAGGGAGTTTTAAGATACTACATATGCTTGGTTTTCTCTTACTGTTTATTCTGTGCTACCTTGCGGTTGTGTAATGGAGGAAATTCCTTCTTTGGTATATCATACTCTGTTTAAGTAGAACCAAACACCTCTCTCTTCTGCACCCCCTGCTCCTTGAAAAGGAACCAGGGCTGCAAAAGATGCTTCTTCGATTCTGATCTTGATACAGTAAGACACTGTGAGCTGCTGCAAGAGAGAAGCAACAGCATTTACTCAGAGCATTCCCAGCTCGTGTTAAACTCTTTTCTGGGCTGTATGGGAGCTTTGGGAATTAGCTGGCAAGGCAGCACATTCTGTGTTCTTTTCAAAATGGATTAGTTCAGATGCCACGGTTTAAAAATAAAACAACGTAGCTTAGGTGGTAAAATTTCAGTTCATAGCGAAATGTGAATTTCTTTTAACACACTTGTGTGAAAGACTCGGTTTCCATGAATTAGACATCATTGGGGTTCTGTGCTTTTCCAGTATTGGGAATCAGGGGGTTTTTTTGGAGTGGGGGGTGGGAATCATCTGTTTCCTTTTATCTGGTTTCCTTTTGATTCCAAATGCTTGCCTGAAAAACAAATCCTCCTTGAAAAGCTGCAGTCAGCTTTCTAAATAAATTTCACTGATTTTTCTAAAAAGTATTTTTCACGGCTTTTACTTCTGTCAAGACTGGCAACATATTTTGCTGTGCATAATGCACACTTAGACATGTTCTGCAGAGGTTGTTCATACATAGCTTGAGGGCTCTCAAAGTACTCCTGATGATCCTCTTTCAGGTGTGAAACGTTTCGAATGAAGTAATCTATTATATATTAATTCTGGTTAACCAGGCGTGATTTGAGATTTTCACAGTCTGCAAGAAATTAAGTATTCATTAACATTTAAAGCCATTAGATGACACAGTTGAGCAATAAATGATTCATTTGGTCCTGTTAAAGTAAATGTGCGTTGAAGTTTCTGACTAGAAGATAAGTGGTGCTTGTCTTTGTTTTCAATTATTTTCCTCATCCTTGCTTTATATTTATTCTGTGCACTTCATTGACTTGTCTTTCTCTCTCTTTTCCTGAAACAGAAGAAGAAGAAGTGGAAAATTTTGATGTTTCCAGTCTGCCTGAAGAAGTGCTGCAGAACATAGAAGCTGACAGTTACTGGTGCATGAGCAAGTTGCTTGATGGCATTCAGGTAAATTGATTTTTCCTGTCTGTAAGTAGTGGAGTTAGCTGATTAATGTCATGGCTTTGAACTACTTTAAGATTGTTGAGAAAGAGTACATCTATGAAAAACAGGGGTCAAGTAGATTTTCCTGTTGGAGAAATCTGCTGCAAGTTGGCATAGTGCTAAGAAAGGAAAAAGAAAAAAAAAAATGCAACTTCATTTCATCAAAATGTCTGCCTGTTTTGTTGTAGCATGATGTTCTAGAGCAGAGCTGAAATCTCCCATTCTAGAGGCATGTTGTGCACCTCAGTCACCAAGCACGGAGAATGTTTGCTCAAGTCTCCAAGTAAAATTGTCTCAGTGAGGTGATGAAAAGCTGGCTTATTTATTCATTTTTAAGTCATTAATATAGCAACCTATAAACAATTGCTGTCTTAATAGTTCCTGAAATTATCTTCGTATTTTTAAAACATTTACTTAAAACTTTATACTTATGCTACTTCACTGAGTGTTTGAATTTTTTGTATGTGGAGAAGCTATAAATGCGGGCACAATTTTCTGTTAAATGCAGCAAATTACAGACTAAGAATGGTGGATTTGTGTATACATGTCTGCATTCGTTGGCATATAAGTTTATGAAGATTGGAAGGATCTACAAGAAATAGTAAATATTTATAGGCTGAACATCTTGCATTTAGGTGAGAGAGGAATCCATACGATCTACCATAGATTAAATGGGAGTCCAAACATCTGTATTTGATATTTAGCATATTAAAACACTTCATGCTGCAGTGCTGGTGCATGGTAAAGTAGAAACTTCGGACTTTCCAGTTTACAAAGAAGTTGCCTGAATTAAATTTTATAGGCTTTGTGTTGCGATAGGCATCAAATACTATGTACCTAATATCTTTTTCAGATCTGTGTCATTTGAGATAAACATTTTGAATCTTGCTAGAAAGAAAAAAAAAATCTGATTTTGTAAACTCAGAATATATGCACTAAATAATAGTAATTGTGAATTCCTGGGTTACAGTGGGACCAAAATCGACCTTTGCTAGAAATGTGAAAGTTTCTGAAAGGTGATGATTTCTATTTTGCGCTGGCAACAAAGAATTGTTTTCAGCAATGTTTGGTAGGCAGATGTTTGCAGTCAGGGTTCATTTGCTGCTTTCAGTGAGCTGATTAGAAAATAAATTACGGTTACAAATATTTAGCACATTGCTGCTGCTTCTTTTCTTTTTTTATGATCATACCTTCTCTTTCTGATTATTCCCTGCTTTCAGGGGAGCTACTTGTATAGTGGAGAGGATTTTTTCTGTGAAATTGTTTCAGTATTATTTTGGTGACAATGGAAACTGTTACAGGGATAGCAAAACTTTGGTTGATTTCTTCCTAACATTCTCTTAAAAGGTGAGGTGATGGACAAGTGCTTCTACTGTACTTATTAGATTCAATCCTTTTGGTAGCTCCCATGTAACTTTATTTGTTTTGAAATGCTTTGGACAAATGCTTGAGAATTAGAGGTTTTGTTTCTCCAAGTGGTTTTAATGTAGCAAAGACCCTGGAGGTTGAATTTGTGTGTGGAAAATGGCTAGCCTCCAATCATTAGTAAATCATCATAAAATGTGAATAACCATGAAAATTCCTATGAATTGAAGCTGTACTTTTCAGTGAAACTAAATTAAAGTTTTCCCAATTCTTTATTTTGATTGCATTTTTGATAGATATTTCTTTCCTTATGGTATTTAGTATTTTTAAAAGTGCTTTAACACATTCTTGCCTGTGACTTATGTTTTAATATGAATGTTTCGTTGGCTAAGGCGTGTTGGCTAAGGCATATTGTGAATTTAAACTTGCAACAGAGTTAATTTTTGACAAAATTGCTATAAAATGGAGTCAACAAACAGAAGTCTTTAACTTCTTTGAAGGTATTTTAAGTGTATTTCTCCTGGTTAAAGGTCAAATGAATAGTAGCTCAATGTTTTGTGTAGCATTGTTGAAAAGCATAGTCTTTTTGTCATGTTGATTCCTGTAAAAAAATGCTGCTTTGCTGATTTCCGTCTCTCAGAACTACTACCTTTTGAAATATTTGACCACATATCAAAAATATGTGAGAACTTATAAAGAAAAAAAGTGAGAACTTGAAATCTACTTAAAGGAAGAAAGCCAGGTAAAGAAACACAAGCCCTCCAGCTGTTTTACCTGTTTCTGGAACATCTGTCACAGGTCTGCTGCTCTGTTTTTTTTCTAGAAAAGGAAGTTCAGAGATTACATAATTTCTCTTTAAAATTCTGTTTTCATACAAAACCATCAAGTACTGATAAACAAAATATTGAAACTAATTGTAATGGAATTAAACTGCATTGATGAAAATTTAAGCTCTTACATAAATGGAATGGTTATCAATTGGATGTATTCAAGAATGCACTCATCTATCAAAAACAGGCTTGAAAGATTATGCTACTGGTGTGACTAATGATGTTACAGTTAATTCAGTGTAACTGCAGAGTGCTGCTGAAATGAAAGAGTTTGCTTGGGTTTTTTCTGCTGTTTTGGTTCCCTTCTGTGCTGATACCACTTTACTTGTCAGATAAAGGGGTCATGTAGTTGCAGGTTGAGTTGGTTGGGAGAACTAACGCAACAAGAAACTAGCTCATTGAAAGGAAGGGGATAAAAAAGCCCCAGAGAATAAAGATTGTTTTATTGAAGGGATGCTATTCAGAGGGACCTTGACAGCCTTGAGGAGTGGGCTTATGCAAACCTCATGAAGTTCAGCAAGRCCAAGTGCAAGGTCCTGCACCTGCATTAGGGCAGTCCCTAATATCCATACAGACTGGAGGATCAGTGGATTGAGAGCAGCCCTGCAGAGAAGGACTTGGGGGTACTGGTGGATGAGAAATTAGAAATGAGCCAGTAATGTGTATTTGCAGCCCAGAAAGCCAATTGTATCCTGGGCTGCATCAAAAGAAGCGTGGCCAGCAAGTTGAGGGAGGTGATTCTCCCCCTCCAATCCGCTCCTGTAAGACCCCACCTGGAGTACTGCGTCCAGTTCAGGGGTCCCCAGTGCAAGAAAGACATGAACCTGTTGGAGTGGGTCCAGAGGAGGGCCATGAATATGATCAGAGAGTTGGAATGCATCTCCTATGGAGAAAGGCAGAGAGAGTTGGGGTTGTTCAGCCTGGAGAAGGCTCTGGGGAGACCTTACTGTGACCTTTCAGTACTTGAAGGGGGCTTATAAAAAAGGTGAAGAGAAACTTTTTAGCAGGGCCTGTAGTGACAGGACAAGGGGCAATGGTTTTAAACTGAAAGAGGGTAGATTTAGATTACATATAAAGAAGAAATTTTTTATGATGAGGGAGCCCAGAGGAGTAGTGGATGCCCCATCCCTGGAAGTGTTCAAGGTCAGGTTTGATGTGGCTTTAAGCAACCTGATCTAGTGAAAGATGTCCCTGCCCATGGTGGGGTGTTGGACTAAATGAACTTTAAATGTCCCTTCCAACCCAAACTATTGTACTATTCTATGATTCTAACTGACTTACGTTCTGGATGCACAATCACAAAATGCACTGGTGGGGGCCAAGAACTAGATGGGGATGGGTGAAGTGGGACCTGGAATCGTTAAATTTATCATCAAATCATGCCCCAAATTGCATAAGCTGATTTACATCAAATTGTAATAATCCTATGCTCCTGCCTGCACCTGAATGCTCATTCCTTTCTGTCCCTTGCTGAGTGCTACCTGTTGTGAGCTGATTCACAGAGCTACGCTGCCTGACAACACAACAAAGCAAAAAAGCACTGGTTGGTTTAAGGGGTGAACACCTTGAATAGCTACCATAGCAAAAAGATGGGTTAGAACTATTCAGTAGGGCCAAGGCAGGATCATGACAGCTGAGACATAAATGTACTTTAACGGCTGTAGATTCTCAACTTACCAAGCTTCTTGCCAATATGCAGTAGTCTAGATGATCCGCTTAAGTCTCTCTATTCTCAAGAAAGTTGCTGCTGATTGTTTCTTGGAAATAGTAATTAAATTAGTTCTTACTACTCCTTTAGTATTTTCCATGTGATCTACTATAGATAATGGAATGTCTTTACAGCCAACCAGGAAAAACTGCTTCTCTTTCACAAAGCCGCAAAACCAGACAACATAAAAACACAAAACCAAAGGAGAATACCAAACAATATTAGGGCTATTATGTTTCCTTTTTTCTGTGAAAATATTTCATAAGAGACCCATGTATGACTACTGATACTTTGTCTGAGATGTCTGAATAAACTGCACAAGGATTTTGGAGGAGAGGAATATGTGACGTGGTGACAACTGCAATCTAAGTATCTCTGCACAATATATCCATTAATTTATTCATCAACGCAGGCTTCCATCTGATGTTGGCCTACCAGTATTGGTTAAGTTTAAAGGGTCTACTCTGATAACAATTAGGGTCCTGTTGTGAAATTTTTGACTAATATGAGCTAGAGACNTTTTTTTTTTTTGGTGTTTGTCTTTCCAACACATAAGAGTGTAATGGAAAAGTGATTGTATTTGTATCCCTTTATTATTCTTAACAGAAAACTCATTTATTTTTCCAACCCATCCAGACTGTCTCATTTTCTTGATTCCAGAATTGTCAAAGGTGTTATTAAGAAATATGTATTTCTTGGTCGACTTTTGCTACACATAGTATTTATTATTTCTCATTTCCTCACTCATCTTACTCCCTTCCCTTCTTTATCTAATATGACTCTGTGTATTTTTAATATAACAGTACATCTTTGAACCATAGGGACCTATGGAATAAAAGAGTTCTTAGCCTAGAGAAGAAATAAAAAACTTGGTCAAAACATCTGTTGCTTTAGCAGATTCACTCATGCTGTTTTTTGGTGATCTGGGGCTTTCTATGCAGGTGTGTCTTTGGCTCCAGTTAGAGGTAATTTTTTCATTTTTCTTTTGCAGAACTTTTCTAATAGTTAATGTTTGATATTGCACAATATTTTAATCTATTTTGTGTTCTCAGATTACTTTGCAACTTCTTTCTCAGTTTGTTCTCTCTAGTTACAGGCTCCTAAGTAGCTACCCATATGTCTCATCACAATTTGATTGAATTTTTTTAAAAATTGTTTTAAATAGAAATACTGGGAGGTTTTTTAATATAAATTTGTCTCTAAGATGTCAGTTAATYTTGTAATCTGTAGCTGTATATACTGTCTTATAGTAGTCAATTTTGAATGATGATATACTGTAATGGTTTTCCTTTTCAGTGCTTCATGACTATGTGCTGCAATTTTTTTCTTTATCTTTTGTCCCAGAAAGGTTATACCTCACTGCGATTTTTCTTATTTATTTCAGGAAAACAAGTGAGAACTTCTAAAATCATAAGAACATAGGATAATTCTGGTAGGAAGGGACCTCTACAGGTCATCTAGTCCAACCTCCTGCTCAAAGTAGGGTCAGCTCTGAGGTCAGATTGGGTCGCTCAGGGCTTTGTCTAGTTGGGTCTTGAAACCTCCAAGGATGGAGACTGGGGGTTAACCTGTTCCAATGCTTGATTGTCCTCATGTTGAAAAAGTTTCTCCCTGTAGCCAGATGGAACACTTCTTGTTTGTTTATGCTGCTTGTCTCTTATCCTCCCACTATGCACCAGTGTTAAAAGCCGAGCTCTGTCTTCTTGATAACACAGCAGGCTGCTATTAGGTGCCTCTGAAGCCACCTTTTCTTCAGGCTGAACAACACGGATTCCCTCAGCCTCTCACAACTCATGTGCTCTGTACCTCTGAGCATCTGGTGACCTTTTGCCCTTGCTCCAGTTTATTCATGTTTTTCTTGTATTGGGGTCCCTAAAACTGGATGTGGTATTCTAGATGTGGTATTGAAATACAASAAATTATTTCGAAACATTAGAAAAAAATTCTTTACTGTAAAGGTGATTGAACTCTAGAACTGTTTGGTCAGAGAGCTTGTAGAGTTTTCATCTTTGGAGTTCAAAACCTGACTGCACATGGCCTTGAGCAGCTTGCTCCACGTCACCCTGCTTTGGGCAGGGTTTGGGCCTACACGGTCTTCAGAGGCCCCTGCCAGCCTCAGTGATTCCACAATGAGTGCTGAGTGGGGATAATCGCTTCCCTTCGCCTACTGGCCCAGGAGGCTGCTGGCCACCTTTGCTGCCATGGCTCAGTCTGAGCTTGCTGTCTGTTGAGACTTCCAGGTCCTTTTCCACAGAACTCCTCCCCAGCCAGTTTGTGTCCAGCCTGTATTCTTGCAAGATGCTCTAATGCTGATTTATAAAAACCTGTTTCTGAGTGGTTGCGTGGCCATGTGCAAAATATGTCTAAATAAGACCACTATTCTTGATTATTTTCAACACATTAGTTGATAATTTCACATTTGTAATCTATATGACAGTATTCTGATGTATTCCTACTGTGAATAAAAATGATGTATTCCTAGTTTTTTTAATAGCTAGTTAATTTCCAAAACTATTTTGTCTTGCATTTCAAGTTGAAAAATCAAAAGATAAAACTTTTCAGATGTCAATCCACCATGCTCATGATAAAGCTGGTTGTCTTTAGAACACTTCTAAACTGTAGATTACGCATGAGTATTTTTGCATTTTCACCTGTAGAAATAATGGCTGTGCATATAAGAAAACTATAACTTATCCCACAAGTATTTTTTCTACTTAATTAAGTTGACATTCCCATATATCCATCGTAATTAGTTTTTTATTACTAAATCATCCTTTATAACACTTTCCTCAACAGGGTCCTGTTAACATTCAAGTATAAAGTTCAGGCTGATCTGTGCCACCTGAAAACGTAACATTCATGTATAAAATAGAGTATAACTCTTCATTTTAACTTCAAATATAATGGTAATAAAATAACCAAAGGGGAAATAGATGCATTGCATAGCATAATGATCTAACCAGATGTATTAAGAATAGCAATAAAATATTAATATCATTATTTATCAGGGCCTGGGAATTTTTGGAATAAAAGGGAGATAATTCATTTCCAGGGACTGGAATATACTGAGGTATATATTAGCTATTTCTACGGCTGATTAAATAGCAAGATTTATGATCTGCAAAGGGAATCCTGCAAAGTTCTTTCTTGCTCCTGAGTTATGGGAAGTTGTTGCTAAGGTGGGCCTGAAGTCTGAATTATGGATGGATGGATGGAATGCTGCTTGGAAAGCCTTTAGGAGGTCTACAAGAACAGATAAATAGCATGAATATGGAGCTCAAATGTTGAGAAGTATGTGCAGAAATAACTGATGCTAGCTCTTCTGAAAATTCTTCACAGGACCTTCCAAAGGTTTATTTTTAAGGAAAAAATAGGTTGAAGATARTTTTCTTTGTACCTTTTTATTTTGCAAGACAAGTTTCTTGATTATGTCTGCAGTTCATTTAGGTAGCTAGTTTAGGGTTATGATAATTTTGCAGATCTGTTGTCTGAGAATATGGGTTTGTTAGCCAAGATAGATATAAGGAATATGTACTGTAAGTGTCTGCATCTGCCTCTTATCTGTCTCTTGTCATGTGAACTGCGTGTCTGTTGCATAGATGCTTTCATGCATGGGTCAAGTTTCTGTATCACAGGTACTGCATGGTCTAGCTGTGCAAATGCAGTGATAGCTTGTCTAGCATTTCTGGGTATGCATCAGCCCAGTGCTTCTGGTAAGCTTAGCTAAATGGAGAAAGTAGTCTTTCCTCCTGCCTCCTTCCGCTGAACATAGCACCACGTGTGTTCAGGGAAAATGTGATACGTGATAGAACCGTCTCCCAAGCAGTCTTCAGAGTCTCCACTAACATTGTATAGCTGATACTGAAAGACAGTACTGCAGTCGTGCTCCAATTTCTGTACAAACAGATCCTAATGCCAGTCATAATTGTATGTTTTAGAAATGTGGAAGTCCTGTCAGGAATTGTCAGAAATGCTAGCAGTAGCTATTTCTGTACATAGTTCTCGTAACGTTTCAGCTGCATATTCATGCTCTGTGTCTGTTCCTGCAGCTACTATCACTGTAACTCCATCTGTGAGATAGAACTTCTATATGGTAATAAGTGTGTAGTAATTTCCAGAAATCCAGATTGTTCATTTTACGGTAGTGTCTTGTCCAAGTTGGATCCTGAGAATGACAAAACTTTTTTTTTTTTTTTTTTTTTTTTCTTTTTTAAAGTTACGACTATTCTAAGGAGAAACAATGGATTGCTTGATCGGAATTGTGTTTTAAAGCACTTATAAAAGTAACAGCTTTTTATTTTGGAATTAAAGTCCAAGTCGTGTTGTAAAACTTTATGAATGACAATGTATATAATTATAGGGATGACTGCTGATGATTGCAAACAGATTGCTCTGTCTTGCCGAAAGTGAGTTTATTGTTGAAGGGAGACTCCTATACTGATGAATAAACAATAGCTTGGGATTACTCTTATTCTTTTCATTATCAGCGGCTTCCATAAAGCTATTTCTAAATTATGGATAATTTTAAATTCAAATATGCAGTTTCTCAAATTTAGATATTAATTGGAAAGTCATAAACATGAGAAATTTCATGAGAAATAGGTTCTGTAATTAGGGCAGGCATTTGTGCCTGTTCAGGATTCTAGAGT
The DNA here is from genome assembly GCA_030449065.1 of Oceanodroma leucorhoa. Taxonomy (NCBI): domain Eukaryota; kingdom Metazoa; phylum Chordata; class Aves; order Procellariiformes; genus Oceanodroma; species Oceanodroma leucorhoa. The sequence goes on along the minus strand of JASVER010000009.1, from coordinate 2,027,928 downwards.
GGCTTTTCTTCTAATGAGAAGTGGACAACTTCAATATTTTTAGTAATCACTTATCAAATGATACCCCTAAATGGTATTTTTCTGTTACTCTATCTGCATGTCATATGTGAGATTCAAATCTTCTGAAACATAACCATGGCCACCACAGGTGCTTCTGTCCAGAATCCATTCTGTATTCATGCTCAGATGTCTGCTTCTATTTTTCTTACATAATGTGTTGGATTATGTAAAATAATCACATAATCATAATGTTGTATGATGTTTTAAACTTAGAGTGAAGGAAAAGAAGATTCAAAGTAGAACAAGAGTCTAGAAATTTTTCTGTAAGCAGGTTTTACCTTTCTCAATTCAAGAGAATGTTCTTACACAGAATATGCATAAGTTACTGTTAAGAATTAATACCATTAAGGGCAGACATTTTTGAGGGCAAAACACATGCAGTATTGTGTCATTCTGTGTGACTTTTCTTTTTCCAAAGGACCTTCAGATCTTCAAAGTCTTGTTTGAAGCTCCTCTTCATAGAGCTCTTTGAAGACTTTATTAGTACTTGAATTAAAAAAATATACCTTTTATTGAACAACACTAGGAAGTTAATAAACAAACTCATGCAGTCGAGTAGTTGTAATTACAAGCTGTTGGAATGTAATTAAGACAATTGTTATGTTAGTCCTGTTCTTTTGATGTGACAGTAATTAAAGCATGTCTGCTATTGTCTGTTCAAAACTTGGAATAGTTAAAATGTAAAAACAGCATATCTGCTATGCTCTTCCTGCATGGCTCTGAGTAGATCTTGAAACTCTTGATGTACCAAAAACTGAGATAAAAAATGTCAACGTTTTAGATTTTTGGAATAAATGATCCTTCAAACTTGTCTACACTGAGACTGTCATTAATAATGAGCCTGAGTCATATAGTGTCAGTGTCTACTTTGTAAAGTATAAATCGTGCATTGATTTAGAAGAATTGTAATTAAATCTATTGTTTGTGATATCACTGAACTGTATAGTAGGAGTATGCCACAACAATCAGTTTTGCACAAAAATTGCTGAGTTTGGACTAGCGCCTGTCCACAAGAGATCTTTTGGGACTCCTGCGATTTCTAGTGGCTTGCTTGGTCACTAGAGGACTTACATTCCTCCCCATCAGTTTGAGAAGATGAATGCCTCACTAGGATACTGTGTATCTGGATGCCTAGTAAGACTTTCAGAGGCAGTTGCTAACTCTGCTCAGTTTGAAATGTATGTGTGTTTACCTCCTGTGAGGGTCTCTGGTAATGGGTAAACAAGAAGATCAATGCTCAAAACTGCTTTGGTATGAGAGGAATGGAATGGGGTGGATAAGACATCAGATTTTGAAGATGGTTTCAAGGGGATTCAGGAGAGCGCAGACAATTAGACATGCACATCAGGGAAGTTTGTAGGAAGTGTAAAAATAAACAGAATTAATGGTTAAAGGATAAAAAACATATTATTTAATATTTTCTATAACTCCTGTAAAGCAACACAAATCTGGCAGCTTTTGGAGGGAATCAGTGAGACTGTGAACAACTGTACTGTTTAATTGCATTTCCAAAATGCATTTTGATAAAGTCCTTTAACAGAAGTTCATAAAGAAGCTAAGCATCCACGGGAGAAGCATTGCCTGTTACCATGTAGGGAGGAGAAGGGTTTATATAAGTAGTCCTCAAAAGAGAAAACATCACTTTGCTACATTTAAAACCTAAAGTGAGTTTGTGCTCGGTATGCTGTTCTAATCCCTTCTGTCCATTGCATTTTGAAATGATGGATTGAAAGTTTAAAAAAAATAATAATGGAGCAAGATAAGTGTGATAAAGGGTATGGAACAGTTTCTGGGTGATGGATTAAGTTCTTCAGCTTGAATGACTTAGCTAAGTGAAGGAATGTAATAGAAGTCTTTAAAATGATGAGCTGCATGAAGAAGGTAAATAGGGAGTAGTTGCTTTCCATCTCTTCTTATGCAAGACCTAGGTAGTATCTCCTAATACTGCTGAGTGATGGGCTTAAAAAAAAGAGTGGTTGAGTAACTGAACTGCGGGGCTACTTGTCAAAGGGTGAAAAGCATTTTACGTGGGTTTAGAACCTGAGCAGTTTGAAGTTTGGTTGAAGAAAAGTCTTTAAACAACTTTAATTATCAAGGTACCACCTTGAGTAAGGGAAATCTCAGTGCTGCAAACTAGAAGCTGAAAGAATGCTGCAAGCGTATCCCTCCGGGCTTATTTTGCTCTTATCGTCCCCTGTAGTCATTTGCTGCTGACTGCTCTTAAAAGAGARAAAACAAGGTGGTTCTTTTGTTTGGCCCAGTGCCCCGTTTTGAGTTTGTAGCAATGCCTTTGCGGGGACTACAGGTAATAGAAAATTGAGGGCATCGGTAGGATTTATCCTGAGGGCTGTAGTTTTTCTTCAGGACAGGTGTATTCAGAAGCCCTTAAGGAGCCTGTGTCTCTTTGGAAGCCAATAACTCAGTTTTCTAGCATGTCATTGAGAGCAAAATTTTCAGGAAGAGAACAAATCTATTTGTAATCCATTCTGAATGCTTATATAAAAGGCATTGTTTTCTGTGTTTTAGATGAAATATACTGTGCTATCAGCATGCTTCAGAATAAAAATATTTTAGCTTCTACCTAAAATTTACAGCATCAGCTTTTGGGATTGTAAGAGTCCATATTTATGATTTCTAGCTCTTACCCAGATTTGAACTGTTGTCTGGCCTACGCCATAATCCAAAAATATACCCTGAGCACTTCTTTTATTGCTACTTTTAACAGTTTCTGTAATTTATAATACATCCACTTGTGTAAAACTAGAGTTTGATTACATAGCCCAGTAGAAGATTGGGTCTTTGATTCTGAGACTATGGATACTATTATAACACGAGAATCAGTACCTACTTCTTAATAAGATGTTGCTTTCTCCATCCTGTTATGTAGGAATAAATAAGATAATGTTTTCTGTGTAGAAAATTTTGGGCTGCAGTGCTTTGTAAATCTCTTTCCTCCTGCTTAGGGAATCTTAAGTTTTCAAAAGTCAGGCTTAATAATTATAAAGGTTGAAAGATCTTTTCTTTTAAAGGAAGTATCTTGGAGTGATTATGGAACATGCTATAGAATATGTGCAAACAGCATGCTTCAGCACACTTGTGAGTTTGTTCTTGTGCATGTGCACTCTCTCTCTCTCCTGAACTGTATTTAAGATTGAATTTCCATTATAATCTACAGCTTCAAGAAACATTTTGGGTAAACTGTGCCTACAATTGGCATGTTGGCTATCATCATCTAAGTGTCATGCTTCCCTCCCACCTGCCCCCACCTTTTCACATAACTTTTGAGAGCAAGGTGAACCAAAATTTTTAATAGGAGTTTGTTTAGAGGATACACAAATATGTGAATGAATTACTTAAATGAGTTTAAAAAATAAAATAAAATTGAGAAGATCCCTTTCTGACATAATGAGAAAAATATACAACTTCAGAAAGCTTTTTTTTTTCAGTTGTCTTTTGTTCATGTGATAATATACTTGAACATACCAAAAGTGATGGATAGGAATTCTTAAATACACATCAGTAGAGAAAATAGACATCTAGGTATGCTGTATAGAGATTGCTTAATGTATCCTTTATATTTAAAAGCTCTGATCTGATTGATAAAACCTTATTAAAAACAAACAACACATGAAGACTTTGTGTCAAAACTTTCCATTTGCTTCTGTAAATGGTTCTGATATTTTCATCAGTACATTGTTGGTGAACAGCTTGTGTGACCTGAATAGATGAGAAGCACTGTGCCTATACTTGTGCTTGGCTGCAGTCATTACTGTCAAATTATTGACAGTGTTTTTTCCTTTCAATTTGTATGGCTCTATTTCTCCTTCCATGATGACATAAAAGGTTACTTTTTTTTCCTCTCAGCTTTCTTCTTCTCTTAAAATTATCCTGTCATCACCTATTTAAAGAAGAAGACGGGGGACTTTGTTTAGCTAAAGCCTGCAAAGTATGAATTTTCAAAATAGAAAGTATTCCTGATAATGACAACTGTAGTAAAGGTCATATGTGCAATATATTAAGTAGTGCAGTAAGGTTCTGTATTGTTCAGAGGGCATTGTTTCCGCAAGGTTCTTAGCTTAGAGAGTTGCAAATTTGTTTCATTTTCTGACCCTGGGAAACCATTTTAATACTCTCAAATTCCTTCTATATATTTTTAAATAATATAAATCAGTGCAGAAGGGCAAAGGATCTAAAATGTTAAAATTTCTGATGTGTGGATAAGAAAAGTTGCATTTTGAAACTTGAAAATACTTCCTGAGGAATGACTAGAAAAAGTAATATAGTGTGTTTGCATTTGTGTGTGTGTAAATATATAAAGTGTATATATATATATGTTTATATATACACACTGAAGCATATATATGTATGTATTACTTATTCTTATAAATTTATTGTATATAATTAGTAATATACATATGTTATGTGTAATGCTCATTATGTATTTGATACCTTCTGTGGATGCTTATAGCTGCCTTTGTACCTATACACCAGATGACATTCACAAATGCTGTTTACATTCCTTATTCCATATGTAATTGAAATAATTGAAGAAGTTGGAAAGAAAGATTTTCAGATTTATTATGGACTCATTGTTATGAAGTACCCGTAGTATTTTGGAAGAGATTTAAAATTAAAATAACATGGAGATATGTTGAACTTACTGAACAGTTGCTTTGGAAGTACATTTAACATGCACTTAAAAAGCATCTGTGTTCTTTTTAGCACTCCATCGTAAGTTAGCAATATTTTGAACAGAAAGCTGTCAGTACTGTGGCTGCGTATGGTGACTAGAAATGGAGTATATTTGTTACAATATGCATCAGAGTGACTAATAAGAATGTCATTGATATACATGGTTGAAAATATTAGAATCTACTTTGGTATTTTGTTCCTGATAGACAAATAAAAAATGCTAGCGATGTATGGTGTAGATACTCCAACACTTGGAGGATATTAAGAATGCAAGTAGGACCATCCTTAGTTCACTCAATATCACTTTCTCAGTGTATCCACAGAAAAGGTTACTTTAGCACATACTTTTCAAGGTAAACACCTTTCCAAGTTGTATCTGACTGACAGCATTCAGAATAGAGCTAGCAAAATGGATGGGACTTGATACCCAGTGGTTAAACATGCTTTTAGAAACTGTGATCTCTCTCTCTCTCTCCCTCTCTCTTTCTGAGTATGAGAGGATAATCCCAGTTAAATTTGTTCAGTGCATTTTTTCTTTATTTTCACTTTCTAATCAAATTTCTTTTATTTTAGAATTTCTCTAACCTTTAAAAATATGTAAGGAATTACTGAATACGTGTTTTCATGTTTAGCGAGGGCTAGAATTGAAATATTTTATTTTAAATTATAATGATTATTTTTTGAGAAGTCCTGCCAGACCTAGTTGTAGTTGCAGGGCAGTGAGGTGGTTATACTAGCCTCTACAGAATAAGTACAGACTACTAACACAAAGATTTGAGACTGAAGCAAGTTTTGAGCCCTTGTGACATTATAAAGTCTTAACCTTCTGTATTGTAAGGTGAAACTAATTATGTGTTGGATTCTGAACTTAGATACTGCAACCATTCAGCTGTGAAGTAGGTTAGCATAGTTCACAGAAAGTATGTTGGAAGCTATCTGAGCAGAACATCAAGGAATTTAGATATTGCACACCAATGCATGATTTTTTTATGGTTATCATAGATTCTGTTGTGTACTCATGCATACTTTGTCATATGTGAATACTAAGTGTCAACTCAGTGGTTAGAAATATAACGCATTTTATGTTAACTGTTTGCTGAAGATCTGTTGAGGCAAGACAATCCTGTTGTCAGTTACTTATGACATTGTTTCAGAGTTCGTCTTTTGCTTAATATTGATGGTCAAAGTTACACAAGGAATGAATGAGGAAATATAACAAAAATTTGCAGGATAAGTAATGAAACGTTCCTGTGAGGACCCACAACTGTGAATGGGAAAAGGTAGAAGAGTTGAATACTGGAACACTTTTTTCTGCAAATGTTGGCAGAGAACTTGTATTGACTTTACGTGGCAAGGTTTTCATAGCAGGGGAGCTGCAGGGGTGTCTTCTGTGAGAAGTGGCCCCATGTTGGACAGAGCCAGTTCCAGCCAGCTCCAAGGTGGGCCTGTCGCTAGCCAAAGCTGAGTCCCTCAGCGATGCTGGTGGTGCCTCTGTGATAACGTATTTAAGAAAGGGTAAAAAACACTGCACAGCAGTAAGAGAGGAGTGAGAACATGTGAGAGAAACGACCCTGCAGACACCAAAGTCAGTGAAGAAGGAGGGGGAAGAGGTGCTCCAGGAGCAGAGATTCCCCTGCAGCCCATGGTGAAGACCATAGTGAGACAGGTTGTCCCCCTGTAGCCCATGGAGGTCCACAGTGGAGCAGATATCCACCCTGCAGCCTGTGGAGGGACCCCACGCCAGAGCAGGAGGAGATAACTTGATGACAGCTGCAGCCCGTGGAGGGCCCATGCTGGAGCAGGCTCCTGGCAAGAGCTGTGGCCTGTGGAGAGGAGCCTGCACAGGAGCAGGCTTTCTGGCAGGACATATGGTCCATGGGGAGCAGCAGACATGAAGTGTTATGACCTGACCACAACCCCCATTCTCCATCCCCCTGTGCTGCTTGAGGGGAGGAGGTAGAAGAGTTGGGAGTAAAGTTGAGTCAAATTTTGAGGCTGGTATCACCAATTAAATTTTATGATAGAGGAATTAAAATCTTAACCACTGTACTTCTATATTGCCCTGAGAAATAATTTATTAATTTAGTGAGTTTGAGATGTTTTTTATTTTAACTGTGTTACTAGCTTTCTCCTCCACCTATAAGCACAAAAGGAGCAAAAATAGCAGATGACAGAATACTTTTAATGTTTACAAAGTCCTTCTCACAGTTTTGCAAACTCCAGAAAGTCCATTACAAGTGTCATAGGAGGGAGTATGTACAGTGTAGTTTGATTAGAAGAGAGGATTGGGGGAGCCAACAAAGATCTTTCCAGTTAGGTGAGTCAGCATATGTAGAAGAGTGACTCCCAGCTGTGTTCATTTGCAGCTGAAATAATGAACAGAAAAATAAGCGAATAGGCAAAAGTTCAAATGTAGTGAAGAGAAATTTACCTGTTTTCAAATCCAAGATGGCAGTTTTGGATTGCATTTCCCAGTGTGTATGGAGTAAATGATGCTTTGAGAAAGAAGAGAGTTTCAGATTCACAGATCACAGTTGGGACTTGCACAACCTGGGGAGAGACTAATGATCGAAGCAGTAGTATTTTAGCTCTGTGTTGGCTTTCAGTGTTAAATATGAGAAGATGCTTCTACAGAGGATCTGTTACAGATTAAACAATTGAGTACCATATTGCTATACTTTGAGTACAGTACTACTTCTAGAAATACTAGTTAACTTTCTTTAAACAAATAAATAAATAGAACAGTATATAAACATCTGAAAAAATTTTGAATACAGTTTTCATTAGCTTTTTGTAAAGAAAATGAATATACTATTTCTTAAAGATGCTGTAGCCTAGATATGATACATGACTAATACAAGAGTGTGTCAGACTTGTATAAAAGGTATTGTCCTAGTGCATGAGAGAGTTTCTCTGTCCCTGAAATAAGATTATAGTAGATTTGAATTCTGTGTGAGACTTTCCATTCTTTCAATTTGATGCTTTGTTGCACTATGTCCTGGTTTTGGCTGGGATAGAGTTGATTTTCTTCCTAGTAGCTGGTATAGTGCCGTGTTTCGTATTTAGTATGAGAATAATGTTGATACACTGATGTTTTAGTTGTTGCTAAGTAGTGCTTACACTAGTCAAGGACTTTTCAGCTTCCCATGCTCTGCCAGGTGCACAAGAGGCTGGGAGCGAGCACAGCCAGGACAGCTGACCCAACTGACCAAAGGGGTATTCCATACCATATGACGTCATGCTCAGTATATAAGCTGGGGGTTGGTCGAGGAGGAGCGATTGCTGCTTGGGAACGGGCTGGGCATCGGTTGGCAGGGGGTGAGCAATTGCTTTGTGCATCACTCATTTTGTATATTCTGTTGTTGTTGTTATTATTCTTTCCCTTTCCTTTTCTGTTCTATTAAACTGTCTTTATTTCAATCTTTTTTTTTTCCGATTCTCTCCCCCATCCCACCGGGGGGTGGGTGGGTGTGGGTGTGGGGGTGTGTGTGTGTGGTGAGTGAGCGGCTGTGTGGTGTTTGGCTGCCTGCTGGGTTAAACCCCAACAGGATGGTCCTGTTCAGTTTGAGAGACAACGCCAACAAGATGAAATGGTTACCAATTTTAGTTGGTGATTCCTGTGGAAAATTCCAAAATTCACAGAATTGTCCTTGCTTCCTCGTCGACACTGTTTTGGTTTATGCATTGATTTCTAATATCAAACACTGTGAAAATGCTGCTGCTAGGCCAGTAGAGAACTTTGCCATAATTTTTTAAATAGCTACTACTGTGGTCAGTTACGAGTGATCAGAGCATATGATAGAATTTTTGATACTGTAAATCACTGTTGTTGGCTGAAATACTGTAACCAACATAGTTAATAGTGTAATTTTCCCTTGTGACCATTTAGGTTTCATACTTTATGGCAGTTTTATAGAATTTGAAGATTAAATTGCAATTCAATTTCATAAAACAAATCAAAATAAAAAAAAATGTGAATATTGTCAAGAAAGTCAGTAGGGCCATTTTTTTTTTATAAAAATAAAAATGTCTTAAGACACTTAAGAATGAACTGATATTCATCTCTTTACTCTAAAGCCAAGTTAAAATTTGAAATCAAGGCAAGAAAAATTAATATTCCAACATCAGTGAAAAAATTTTTAGGATGATTTTTGGGATAGTTGCTCAGCTCTCCAATTGATTTTCATAAAGGAATTATTCAAACAATAGCATTGAGATGAAAAATCCTTTACCCTGGTTTTCTGTGTATGTAGTGGTTACATGAACACAATTTTACATAGCAACTTTCTTTTAAGATATATATTCGTAATTTTCTTCTCTTGAATCTCTCTATATAGAAAACCATAACAAAATGAGTTGAGTGGAGGTTTTGTTGACCAAATATTCAGAAACATTGCTGTGTATTTAAATAACGTCTTTATTTAAAAAGATTGATCGCTTTGGGGTTAAAGTGGAGATATCTTTCTCTTTCTCATTATTTCAGTCTRTATTCTATATTCTAGAGTTGCAATCCAAAACTAAAAAATCCAGTTAGAGTTAATACATTCAAACAAATACATGCAAATATCCTGCCATTTTAGCTATATAGCTTGTGTGTTAGATTTTGATTCATGATATTAACTGTAACCTTGGGTTCAGAACAGTCATGACTCCATTGAAATAGACTTTTGAYTTCTTATGCTGCTGGAAGGTATTATTCTGAACCTCTAAAGATCAAATTCTTAGCCTGTCACTGATTAGGGTCTAAATTTTCGTATTTTCTACATTATTTGTGATATAACCGTAAATTTATGAGAAAAAAAATCACTTTAAAAAAATCTCTAGCATGGCACATTTTGGTGTTTAAGATGTCAGCCTTTTAAAGCTACTTGGACTTCTGCAATAAAGATGTAACTTCAGGGGCACTAGATGAGCAAGTAGAGAGCAATTTATGCAGTAATAGCTATATGGTATACTGTTAGAGACAGGGACTCAAAGCAGGACTATACAATGTGGTGATTTACTACTTAACTGTAGAAGCAGACCTAGGAAATGTAAAAAACCACAAACGCCTTAAGAAAACATAGAAAAATACATGGATTGAGATAAGTAATTGAAGGAAAAGAAACTTTTTTTTCCACAAACTTATACTTGTATATCTCTTCTTCAGGATAACTACACGTTTGCACAGCCAGGAATTCAAAAGAAAGTGAAAATGTTGGAAGAACTTGTTAGTCGGATTGATGGTAAGTCTTAAAAGCTAACCTAGTTTCTAACTGGTGTTTCATTGAAAGTGTTTAGTTAAAATGTTTGCAAGAAGTGAAGCCAACATCGCTGCAGTTACTGACAATGGTGGGGTAACATCACCTTCCTCAGATGAGGTGTCATACTCAATCAATTTGTGGCACACTGGCCTTTGCAAGATCACTGTCGTGTATCATTTAAAAGAAAGCCACTAGAGCATGAGCAACTTTCATTACTTTTTATTAAGGCAATATAATCAAAATTCAATGGCAATTTCTTTGCAGCAGAGTAATGACCACAGACAAAATGCAGCCAGTATTCATTTCACATTAAGCTCAATGATTGTTGTAATTCGGGCAAGTCACAGTGGTTGTTTATGGTTGTCCTTCGGCACTATGTTTTGTGCCTTTGTGCATCATTTTGCTATCTGGAATGCCTGAATAATTTCTCTGTGGAATCCAATTAATTATGAACTCTGGAAAAAACATCTTTAATATTATAGATAAATTACAGTGTGTGCAGGGGTAATTTTAGATTATGCTTTCATGTTTTAGCAGGGCACTTTGAAATATTTTCTACCTTCATCCTTAAAATAATTCCCCTCATGAAATGCTGACTGTCATATTGCTAGAACAGAGTTTAATTAAATGAAATGCAAGAGATAATGCTTGCCCATTCTAAACATACTCTCTTGATAGTTTGTTAAATTAATGAACAGAGTATTAACAAAATGTTGCCAAGCAGAACCAGCCATATATTTGCGACACTAGCCTGTCAGTGATGAGATAGAAAAAATATTTCTTGTGTAGCTTAATATTTGATAATCTTCTTGGAAAGATTAATTCCATCTTTTCATTACACATACTGTGAGGGGKTTTTTTTTGTGCCAGTGCTTACCATAACAGATTTTGGGTTGACCTGCACATATTTACATCCTGAATATTTGATAAAGTTCTTTGTGCCCTTTTAGGATGTTAAAGTATTTTTAATGATCAAAAACTAAGGGTAGGAGAACAATGTTTATGTAGTATTATGCTATAAATGTACATGTATGTAAAACTTTTTGTTGTAGATGCATTTTTTTGTTTAAAGTGTAAATGAATATGAAAAATATAAGGGTATATTTCTGTATACAGGGTAAGGAAATATTTATATTAAAAATATTTTTAAAGCAGTGTATTTTGTTACTTCAAAAATCTAACTGCTTGCAGTGTGACTTTTTGTATGCCATTATATCAATATTGGTGTTTACCTTTCAATTATTTATGGAAGCAAATGATTGTATATTAAAAGAAGTGTATAATTGTAATGCCTAAAAATAGACTTCCTGAACTTGGTCAATGAACATTTTTATAAACAAATTCTTTAACCAAGTTTTTAAAATGAAAAATACTGTTCTGATAATCGACCTTATTGTTTTGTTTAATAAAAATTTTAAATATAATAAAATATATTATTGTTTCGTTTCTAAGAAAGAAGGAAATGCTGAAGGCTTATTTGTCCCTTCAATGTTTTAGGGATATAGTTAAATAATTTTTCTCAATGGTTAGGTTTGGGAAGGCTTTACACTTAAAGTTGTAGCAAATAAATGTGTTTTCTTAAACTGTCCTTTACCAGTCTTTGCAACTGAAAGTAAAGTGTGGATTTCTGATTTTTATCCAATTTAAAATAATTTTGTGAGGTTTTTATAGGACTGTATTTAATAGGACATTGTTGAAGTGGTTCAGCATCAGAAAATGTAATTGTTTATTTATCTTTCTAAATGTGGATCCAATTTTTTTCTTCAACCTCTGCTCTCGCCTCTCTTGATCTAAGGGGACAGGGCCAACTTAGATCAGGCTGTCTAGAGTCTTGCCCTGTTGAGTTTTGAGTAACTCCAGGCATGGAGATTCTGCAACCTCCTTGGGTAAGACTGTTCAAGGGTTTGGCTACAGTCATTGTGACCTTTTTTTTTTTTAATATAAATAATTAGAATTTTTGTTTATGGAACTGATGTCCAATGCCTTTTATTTTATCTCTGTGTACCTCTGAGAATAATCTGGCTCCATCTTCTCTACACCCTCTCATTAGGTAGTTGCAGCTGTTCATAGACTTTTCTTTTTAAGGYTGAACAAACGCAGTTCTGTCAGCCTCCTTTCATGTGTAAAGTGCTCCAGCTTGCTAACTACCTTGGTTGCCCTCCACTGGACTTGCTCGTGCATGCCAGTGTCCCAGAATTGGACATAATGCTGCAGACATGGTCTCACAAGTGGTGAATACAGAGGAAGAATCACTTCTCCTGACCTGTTGGCTTCTCTCTTGCTTAGAAAGCCCAGTATACAATTGGCCTTCCTTTCTGCAAGGACACACTGCTGACTTGGGTACAGCCCATTGTCCACTAGAGCCCCCAAGTCCTTCTTGGCAGAGCTGCTTTCCAGCCAGTTGGTGCCCAGTCTGTACTGTTGCATGAGACTATTCCATCCCAGATACAGGACGTTTGTCTCTCCTGAACTTCCTATCAGCCATTCCTTCAGCCTGCCAAGGTCCCTCCAAATAGTAGCTCTGACTTTCAACACGTCAACCACTCCTCCCAATCTGGTATCATCCACAAACACAAAGAGTCCACTCTATGCCATCATTAGTTGCTAATAAAGGTGTTGCACAGTAATGGCCCCAGTATTGACCCCTGAGGGAAACCATTAGTGATTAGCTGTTGACTGGATTTTGTACTGCTGATCACGACCCTTAGAACACCGTGGTCCAGTTAAAGTTTTGAATAGTAAAAGATATGCATCTTTCAATATTCTTAGGGCTGTTTCTTTTTGTCTATAAGACTGTGCAGTCAGTTATTTTCATTTGCCAGAAAAATACACCAAAGTACATTTAAGATTGAAATAAAGTTTTAGCTGTTAGATAGGCAATGGTGGATGTGTAGTGCTGTCATTTCATAAACTTTTGGATGCCTCACGTAAAGGATCCTGACCTGGTTGGCTTTCTGATGGAATCACAATAGGGTTTGATTAAATTATATGTTATTGTGCTTTACTCTTCTCCATTTCTTTTTGCTTTTGTCTTTTTATACTGGTCCTGCTATACTGTAGCTAAAGGGAACTGTATGGTTGATATGAATTCGGAAACTTTGTTTTTAAAAAAGAAATCTCACGATCTATATTGACTGTAAATATCTTAAGTGCTAATTAAGGTTACTGTGGAAGAAAATAATATTCCTGTTGCTGCTGTGTCACATTATTTTCTTGATGCTGGGTAACTGCATGGTGAAGAGAATCTTACCGTAATAAGTAGCTGCATGAGTGGATGAAGCTTATACAGCTTGTTTGCTAGTCATAATGGGTTACCAGCGTATGAAAAGTGATGCTTGCCCTTCGGAGAGTGTTAATGCATTATGTTAGTGATTCAAGCAACTTTCATTAACCCAGCCTTATGGATCACAGTTCCTCTCAAAGTAACTGTCCTTGTGCGTACACTGCAGAACATTGCAGAAGACTTCAAACAGCCAAGCTACTCCGTTAATTTAATCATAATCTCAGTCTGCTTAAACTCCAGAAAATAACTTTGGTGAATCATGTGTTTAGTGGAATTTTCGAGTTTGTTAATAGAACGTTGTTATAGGCCAGAGGGAATTTGAAGATAAAACATTATTCAATCTCGTTTATCTCCTTGTCATCATCATTCAGATTGTTCTAGGAATTATGCAAGAATATTGAGAGGGAGGATCAATGGATAGCTCAATAATATAAGGAATCTGTTATAACTAATTATCTCTTCTGTTTCCTGTAATGTCAGTAGAGCTTTTCTGCTCTAAATCATGAACCATTTCTCATGGTTTGTAAAAGGTCACACTCACGTGGCATGCAGTCTTCCACTTTTGCTTCACTGAGGCTTGAAAGCAAAGAAACGTGGGATAGGAATGCCAAAATTAATTCAGGAGTTGTGTTTCCAGAACTTACAGATGTTTAGCATTTGGCTGGTTTGATGCTTGGAGAGTCTCAGATTCTTCAGTTTACTGTAAGACATCTGGTAATTACATTAGAGTTTGAGGTAGACATTTGGAGAAGGCTGAGCATTTGTAGATAAAAGTAGTCTTGGGTTTTCATAAACATTGATCAAAGATGTTAAAATTGCGTGGCATTCTCTCTAAATTAGCAAGAAGGCAGTTCTAGAAAAAAAAAATAACCTATTATAATGTAAAATTTATTTTTTATTTATGTCGGCTTCTCATTAGCATTACAATAAACTATAAAGGCAGTATTGACGACTCAACTTAGTATAAATATTCTGCACCTTCTGTGAGGGTAAGTTTGGGAAGATTTTTTTTCTACATCTTTTATAGAACAACTCCTGGGGTTTGCATCTGTGTTCTGCACACCCTGATCTGTGCTTATGTTTTCTTGTAGTTAAATAATTTCTGTGTTACTAGTGTTCCATATTCTTTCACCAGTAATCACCAATCTTATTGTAGAACTGGCCCTTGAATCTTAGTAACAAGAAATGGAAAAATAAAAATGCAGAAAATTAGTAAAAAAAACCCAAACAAACCAAAAACAAAAAAAACCAACCAAAACTTTTACTGTTGCTGTGTGTATTATTCCCCTTTTTTTGAAAATGGAAATAATGGAAAAATACCGAAGAACATAAGAAGAGTGCTGCATTTTGACTTTTCCTTAAAGAAATTAATTTAGAATTCAGCTACATTTTTCAAAGGTTCAGTAATATTCCAGTATTTCTGCTGTGTCCACTGTGAATGCATCTTCTGGCCATCCCTGTTTTGGAGAGTTAACTACAGGTATTCTTACATATGATACTATAAGTGGGACAATTTCTGGTTTATTTCCATTTTAATATTGTGAAAAAGAAATTACAAGTTTTTCAAGAGAAAAGAAGGTATTTTTAGTGCAAAATTAAAGTTGTTATATTTGAATTATTTTAAAGAATGATTGTATTAATAAATACTGCGTAGTATTGTTTGGGAAAATATTTTTACTTATGCCTAGGTGCAGTTAAAATGTTCTTTCACCTTTTAAAACCGTGTTATATTAAGAATTTTACAAGTCCTATTTTTTTTTATTGCTGCCATATTGTAAATGTGTTTGTTTCATTCACTTCAAATGAAATACAAATTAGATAATGCGTTTTGTTTTAGTGTTCTGAACAAATTAATCTTGGCTCCACTAATCATACTTTATTTACTTACTTCTGTCTTGGGTTACAAATGTCTTGGTTGGTCAGTTGTCTGCAGTTCTGTAGATAATGCCACAAGGACTTCTAATATGACTTTCATGTCATGGCCTTAAATGTGTACTTTGCATATATTTTTCCTATTTATGCATATAGAAATTTAAAATATGAATATATATATTTATATGTGTTGTATCTATATATGTGCAGATCAAGTTCTTCATAAAACGTAGTCAATTAAAAATGTTTCATTTTTATATGTATTTTTGTTTATCCACAGTGAAAGAGGTTATTTAATTGCACCATTCTGTGTACTTCTCATGCTTTGAAATATTTGTTGTAGGTGTGTCTAGAAGGTTGGTTGATATAATTCTTAATATTTATGTATCATGTTATGGTTTCTTATTTAATTTGCGATGTTTATAAAACATCCTTCATTAGCATAGGATTCGTGCTGTTAGAATGGCATTATCCATTCTAATGTCTGAGTTGATTTAAGAGCTGCGTGTTCTTTCTGGGCTGCTAAAGTTTTAAATGTCCAGACTTCACTCCTCTGAACGTTGAGTTGGTGTTTGGCATTCAGCAGGTTCTAGTCCTAAGAGATAAAGATGCCTATTCCTGCAGAACTGTCCATTGCTTCAAACACAAACATTTCATGGTTCTGCTCAGAACTTAATTTGATGTGATGAGTTAAGCCCAAAAAGTACTTAGCGAGACCTATTGAGTAGTTTTGATACTTCCATATTTTCTGAAGGACATTCAGTTTCTGTGCTGATTGAAGTTTTTGAACTGCAGAGAAAAGTTATTTTGATTTTTTGTTTAGGAAAATCTGAATCTCAAAAAAGGCAAAATATCAACCAAGACTAGTATGTTGTCTTATTAAACAACTTACTAGTGTCCACTGTTCAATATACCGTGATAGACATAGATTAACTAATTTGGTTTTTAATTTGAATCTTGGGTGTTCGTACAATGAACTGATTATTAAACTGTGGTAATAGGTGACATTTGATTAATCTTTGTTACGTATTCAATCATGCTAATGATTTTTTTAAAGTGTGGTTAAAGATTACTTAATTGTATGTGCAAAATTATGTTCATGTTTAATTATATTGTAAAGCATTTTACTGACACCTGTAATTTTGAACTAGGGTTGTGTTGAAGTATCTGGAAGTATCTAATTGTAATAGTTGAAAAGACTGGTATTCTTTAACCATGCAGAAGCATTTTGAATTGGAAACAGAATTTATTTAGACCTTACTGCTCCTGTTGAAAATTAGTGATTAAAATAATGACCTTCTCTGTCGGTCCATCTTTATATGTCAGCTTTGTGCTGAAGTGATTAAAAAACTTGTAAGCATTTCGTAATTGTTTTAATTAATTTGTGCCATAAAGCTATTTTTCATTTTAACAAAACCATCTTATTTAGCTCACTAGTAGTTATTTTTTATCTGATTTTATGGTTATAATTACCATATTACACTTTAATCCACTTTTAAGTGCTGCTCGCTGGGCATTATAATTATTTAATATCTTTTAAATCATATTTTTGTGTTTTACCGTGGAGATTATATTTGTATGCTATTACAGAGTTCAGAGATCTTAGCAAGAGTTGCGATTGACTTTAAAATAATTTGTAAATTCCTGACCTCTGTAAGCACTTTAACTTTTAAATAGCCAAAACTTACTATTTTGATGGCAAAGTAAGAAAAAAAAAGGGGGGGGAAGAAAAAAAAAGTTTAACATGATGGGGAATTTAAAAAGTGTTAGGCATAAACCCTGAAACCCTGTTATGAATGCACACAGTTCTATTTAAAAGAACAGGCTATGGAAGTCCAATGAATGCTACCTGGAAGTAGAAGTGTCTCATCAAACTTATTTCTCACTATTGTTCGTTGCACTTTGAATATTAAGTTCGAGTTCCACCTGGAAACACAGGATGTATTTTTAACGTTTAGCTAGAATGGTAGATCTTCCTTGATCGCTACTGACTGTTTTCCCTAATAGTTTCCTCTATTTTGCATTGGATACCACAGAATTGTTACTTGCATTTGATTCCCTGAGGCATATAGGTCTTCCCTCCTTCCCTCCTTCCCTCTAATATTTTCTTCTTTTGCTTTGGGATCAGCATATTGGGCTTTTTAGTATTGGAGTATTGGCCTTATCTTTTGTGTATGAAGAAAGTATTTCTCAGTCATAGCTACTAGCTGTACATTTAGTGAACTAGATTAAAATAGACCATTATCTCTAAATTGTAGGCCATGAGGAGAATATAATTTGGTAATATTTCTGGTTTTCTGCCAGTCGTCTTTTCATTTTGTACAGGACTTTTCAATTTATTTTTTTTTTAAATGCTTTTATTATAATTCTTACAATGGATGATTTTAGCCAGACATAAAAAGCAAACTAATTCTGGAACAAGATATAATCAGCATGTAAATCTTTTACTTGGATCCCTACCATTACTTGAGGCAGAATTGTGTATCATAATGAGATCTTGTCTTCAAGTGCACATCTATGACCTTTTAAATGTTTTTTTCAGTCATCAGGAACGTCTTTTTTTATTAATGTATATTAATAAAAATAAATATGCAGAACTAATAATAACTCATTGCTAAAATGTAGTCTTGACAGAATTACTTCTGTTCAGACTTCCATTAATTCAGGTTGGGAAGTTGTAAGCCTTAATCTGCATCTGGCAACATCTGGTGTTGAGATTTTACTCCAAACTCTTGCCTTTGTCTCCCATAAACATACTGGCTTAGAACAATGTAGAAATGATTCAGGAAGAGAGAGAATGAAATACCAAATTTGCTTTCGGTAGGTAGAGTACTCAAAAAGAAAGCAGTCATTTACTGATGACGATGTTCCTTCTTTTGGACGGCAAAGTTGAGTATGTGGGAGCTATAATTTTAAGGAAAAGGCAATGTTTAAAGAATCTAGGTGTAGTAGAAAAGATTTCAACATTTTGTTACTAGATTGACTGAATGGATAGTACACACGAGCTGGTGGTGGATATGTTGATTGTGGAGTCCCTAAATGAATGAATGAAGTTGCATGAACTGCTCCATGTTAATTAACTGTCTAGACTGGAGAAAAATGTGCTGCAAAATGGTGGAAGACAAGCATGGATGATCATATCTATATGGGGGCGGATGTGATCAAAGGGATGCTTGTTCCCTAAGGACATCTGGAAGCTTGCAGGCAATGCTTATGAAAACCAGTTTTATCAAATGTTTGTGTTCTGTCAGAGGTCCACCTTAAGCAGTCACTGCTTTTCAGGAGATTCTGGTCTCATGCATGCAAGCTTGCAGGGACAACCCTTGTGGATAACACTGTTTCTAGTAAGCAGCATTCCTCTAGATTATGTAGTTTGTTTGTGTTACAATACTGTCTTTTTTTAATAACTACCCACACTTTTAGAAAGTTCAGCTAAGTAGAAATAAATGCCTACTATAGTACTGCATTAAGTAGAATAAAATCTAGTTGATTGGTTGCTTTGCACAGTTAAGAAAACTAGTACTAAAGTTTTGTAGTTGGAAACTAGTACTTGGAAGCTGTCAGTCAAGTATCAAGTCACAGCCTTATGAAGAAACTGGAAAAGAAATGTTAATTTACACTTTTTACTTAGATTGTACATAGCATCTCATACTTGTAATGGGTTGGCCCATGAAGACTTTGCTGTAGTGAAGAAGGTGCAATATTGCACAAGGAAGGAAGCATCATTGTTGCCTACTCAATATCACATGAATTGTGGCAGTGCAGTTTACTGGTTTTAATCTAATGGTCAGACAAATTCCAGGTTTGCAAGCACATCGCTTGTGAATGAATTTGAGATTAAAACATGGATTTTTTTCTTTTTTTAATTCATTGTTTTAATAATCAGTGGCAAAATTTAACTGATAATCTGATATCTCAAGTAAAAGGTAAATGTTTGCACAGTAGTGTATGGAAGAAATCTGATCAACCATGAGGTAATGAAATGCCAAACATTGTAATACTTTGACTTTTTGTCACAGGACATTTAAAAAATTTAAATATGGTTTTGCTATAAGCTATGTTATGAAGCTTCATTATCACCATTAACTGTCAAATTCAGTGAGTTAAGTCATAAATAATAATTTCTTACTACATTTGACCTAACATGGGATGAAAGGTGTCTGGATTTTACACAACTGATTAAATTTTTTTTCAAAACTGCTTCCTAAGGAAAATAACAAATTCTATCAAATTCTTATCAAATTCTGCAGCTGAAAATTTGCTGGATTTTTATCTTTCTTACTGATGGAGAGAAGACGGGGAGAAATTTGGATCACGCTGGTCTATTAATCAGTTTTTTAAAAGGTGTCTGGAAAGATGTTAAGTTGTATTTAATAGCAAGAGGTAATTGAGGAAAAAAAACATGAATAAAATAGTGAGTGAAGACATTGAGTATCTCTGAAGTAATTCTTAGTTATGCATAGTATTTCTGTCTCTCTGCTAGGTTCCTCTGTAAGTTTATTACCTGCCAAAGAAATTTTTTTTTKTTTGTTTTAAAAAAACTTCTTGTCATTGTTAGATTCATATTTTCATACAGGGAACCTTCTGAAAGAGTCATTAGAGAATTAAAAGAAAGACAGGCTCCTATGTTAATTCTGCAAGAGACTCTATGTATTTTAAAATAAAAATGTTTTAAGTTTTGAAACAATGGTGGTTCTGGGTGTCATGCTATCTTGTTAGGTGCCTGTGTTATTATCTCTAAGTTTATAGATTATGACTGTTTATTTATTTATTTGCAATGTCAGTTGTTTTTAAAAATAACAAGGTGACTAATTAAAAAATGAAGAGAATTAGATGGTGGAGATTCTCATCTATAGTAGATGTGGAAGTTGTTTCCTGAAATGTGTTAGTGCTTCATGCTGTTTGCTTTCTTTGGCTTGTCTTCCATTATGTTAGTCTCTGAATGATTAGTCTATAATGCTTGCCTTTGTTGACATGGTGCAGAAAGAAGATAATCCTGCTAGACTGCCATTGGAAAACAAGACCGCTAGCATATTTCTATAGCACGTTTTCATATGTTAAGGAGCAATGCACAAACATCACTCTGCGTGTAAATGGCAGTGCCAATAAGCCTCTGTGGCAAAGGTTGGCTCATTATTTTACTGTTCATTTTGGATTAGTACCAGAAGAGTTACTCTTGTAGCTCGTGTACGCTCTTCAAGGAGAATTGTATGGCTCTTCATGAGAAATACACACTTTTCTTCCTTTTGTTGAACTAAAAGGCCTATTTAGCAGAGATTCTTAGCTTAACTGCATTTTAGATTTTTAACTATTAATGCTTTTAATATTTACAATGAAATATGTATAAAGTATTGTTCAAATGGAGTTAAAAATCAAGTGCCCGGGATATGAAATATGAGCAAAAAATGAACTTTAAATAATTTTCAAAAGTGTCAAAACTAGGTCTAAAGTCAAACGTCAGGGAAGATTGCTAGGGTTGATAGGAATCTTTAAATAAAGGTCAACACCAAAAAGCTAATATTCTGTAGTAATAAATTATACAGATGGATGCAGTGGCACCATGCTGTGCCACTGTAATTTGGCAAGTCATGCATAATTTTACTATTATTTTGCAGTTCCTCTTTGCTTATATGTAAACTTTCCTAGACATTCTGACAGTATCCCCCAGTCAGGACAGCAGTTAAATCAGTGCTTTAGTACAGGTTATTTCTGTCCTTACCTGTGGCTTTAGTCTGTGACTCTGTAGTCACATAGAAACTTTAATTCTGAAATCAGTAAAACAGCATGAGAAGCTGACATTAAACATTAACAATAAATATTTCATATGTATAGGTCCTTCTGCCATAAGAAGCATCTGTTTAAAGTGGCTAAATGTGATCATTCAATCTAATATATCCAATAAGTGCATTTATTAAATTATAAATACTTATAAATGCTTTTTGTGTACAAAATACATATTTTTGGTGGTATGCTGCTTTGGAATGCATCTGTATAATGTATTTTATTCTTTAATCAGAAGACTTGCTCCACCAAAACTTTATATATAGATTTATTGAAAGTATTGGGAAACTTATTAAATGTAATTCTTCTTTCTTCTGAATTTTGGTAAAAGAACTGTCTTTTTTTAAAACTGTAAAATAATTTTACTATCAGAAACTGCAGTAGAAGTATTTTTATAAAATACTTGAAGTCTGAAAGCTGACAGTAATTATATATCTTGCTTGTTCATTGCACACATGTACTTATTTTCATTGAAATGGAAAATTTAAATTTAGTTTATGACTGTCCAAATTACCTTTATCAGCAAAATAGCCTCTACTCATGATTACTTACAAAGTAGGAGGAATTAGCTTTTTTAGTCAATGCATCTTCTATTCTAGTCTTGCATCAATTGTATATAAAGCACAGAGTTTAGTAGTCTATTTTTCAACTTGTTTAGACTGGAAAGCAACTTTCAAGAAATTCATTATGCCTGTTAATAACTGTAGTTGAAATATCACAACTGGCACAGTTTATTGTTCTTCATTACTTACTTTCAATGGTTGCAAGCAACCAAATGAAATTTGTTTCTACTGTGTGAAAAACAAAAATGTTTGTGAGTTAGTAACTTCAGTTAGAAATAAAACTGACTTTCTTTGCGTCCTGCTTGACGTAGTGGATTATCTAATTATAATAGCCTGCAATATAGATAACTAAATGTGACATTTAAAAAATAAATTTAACACAGTATCTCACTTCAGTATATTTGACTTGCAGCTAAATTTGCCTAGAGCAAAGGCAGATACACGGTAGTAATTCTGTACTTGTCCTGAATAACTAACCTCGTAACGGTGTGCTGGGTGAAGAACTGGCTGAAGGGCCAGGCTCAAAGGGTTGTGGTGAATGGGGCTACATCTGGCTGGCGACCGGCCACCAGCAGTGTTCCTCAGGGCTCAGTTCTAGGGCTGGTTCTGTTCAATACTTTTATCAATGATCTGGATGCAGGAATTGGATGCACCATTAGCAAGTTTGCTGATGATACCAAACTGGGAGGTGCTGTTGACTCTGTTGAGGGACGAGAGGCCTTGCAGAGGGATCTGGATAGATTGGAGCATTGGGCAGTCATCAGTGATTTATTTAACATTTGAAAATTTAGCAAGTCGAAATGACAGATTCTGCACCTGGGATGGAGTAACACCAGGCACAAGTATAGATTGGGAGAGGAGTGGCTGGAGAGCAGCCCTGCAGAAAGGGATCTGGGGGTGCTGGTTGACAGCAGGCTCACTGAGTCAGCAGAGTGCCCTGGCAGCCAAGAGGGCAAACCGCATTCTGGGGTGCATCAAACACAGCATAACCAGCCGGTCAAGAGAGGCGATTATCCCGCTGTATTCRGCGTTGGTGCAGCCTCACCTGGAGTACTGAGCCCCACAATTTAAGAAGGATGTGAAGGTCCTTGAGGGCGTCCAGAGGAGGGCAACAAAGCTGGTGAGAGGGCTGGAAGGAATGTCCTGTGAGGAACAGCTAAGGACTCTGGGTTTGTCTAGTTCAGAGAAAAGGAGGCTGAGGCGTGACCTCATTGCTCTCTTACAGCTTCCTGAGGAGGGGAAGTGGAGAGGGATGGAGGTGCAGATCTCTTCTCCCTGGGATCCAGTGATGGGACACGTGAGAATTGACATTGGAAACATGACTTGACATTAGGAAACATTTCTTTACCGGGAGGGTGGTCATACACTGGAACAGGCTCCCTGGAGAGGTGGTCAATGCCCCAAGCCTGTCAGTGTTTAAGAGGCATTTGGACAATGCCCTTAATAACATGCTTTAACTTTTGGCCAGCCCTGAAGTGGTCAGGCAGTTGGAGTAGGTGATTGTTGTAGGTCCCTTCCAACTGAACTATTCTCTTCTGTTCTGTTTAGAAGTTAGAGACATGCAAGGCCTCTGTGTGGAAAATGAAAATACAGAGGCTTCTGAAGCTTATACTGTCTTCAAAATGTGGACTTCTACATACAAACTGCCTTGTTTCATTTTTAAGCCTATTTTTCTAAGGTTGCAGAACATATGTGGTTACCACATCTGTCGTCTTCCAATAACTTTTCAAGCTGAGGACTTGCTTCATCAGCATTTTACAGAGGGAGAAAAGTCTCCACTGTGCAGAATTCCATGACTTATAAATCTAGTTTGTTGATTTAAAAAAAAAAAACAAACAACAAAACCACCACACACACACACACAAAAAACACCAAAAAAAAACCAACCCAAAAACCAAAAAACCCCCAGTGACCCAGATTAGCAGTGCTGCTGAGGAAGAGCTGCAGAGTAAGCCCAACAGGTAGCTGTTGTGTTTGGAGTGCCAGCTAGGTACTTGTTACACAGGTTGTTCACTTTATGCAGAGCTCAGAACTAGCCTTGATATTGACTATTGTCTCTCTCCCAGCTGGGGCGGCTGATGAGTTTTGCAGGAAGCCTGGGAAAGAAGAGTGTGAAGGTGATGGGAGGATATTTGGTTTGTAGAGGAAGGRAGAAGATTAGTCACAGGGTCTTGAGACTGGAAGGCTGAGGCTTTAATGTAATTTTAGCTCTCATGTAATTTTAGAAATATCGACAATATGTAGGCACAATATACAGTGGTAATGCTGTAGTACTTTTTCTGTACACATAATGACAGAGGAGGAGAGGGATTATCCAGGACTTAATGACATCACTTAAAAGAGCACAAGATCATTCATTACTTTTCCACCCTCATTCTTTACCTTTTCACATCCCGTAGTAGCAGTTCAGTCTATTGTATAGCAGAATTATCTAATTAGCTGGTTAGTGTTATACATAGAAATGAAATGAATCATTTAAAGTTTCACACATCTTTATATATAGCTACGATTTTAAAAAGTTCCCAAGAGAGGTAACAGATAGTTTTAAGATGTCCATACAGTTTTATATATTTGTCTATATTTATATTACAGAAGGATATGACTTTAGGAACATAGATACCGGGTCTGCTGGAGAGTGCTTTAGCCACAGATAGATAGAGGCTGAGAAGTTTATCAGCAGTCCTGGTTAACAGTGGAGGTCCCGGATGACTGGAGGCTTGCCAATGTGACACCCATCTTACAAGAAGGGCTGGAGGGAGGATCCGGGGAACTTAGAGGCCTGTCAGCCTGACCTCGGTACCAGGGAAGATCATGGAGTGGTTCATCTTCAGGGTGCTCACAAGGCAGGTGCAGGACAACCAGGGGATCGGGCCCAGCCAGCATGGGTTCATGAAGGGCAGGTCCTGCTTGACCAACCTGATCTCCTTCTATGACCAGGTGACCCACCTAGTGGATCAGGGGAAGGCTGTGGATGTGGTCTACCTGGACTTTAGTAAAGCCTTTGACACTGTCTCCCACAGCATTCTCCTGGAGAAGCTGGCGACTCATGGCTTGGACGAGTGTACTCTTTGCTGGGTAAAAAACTGGCTGGATGGCCGAGCCCAGAGAGTTGTGGTAAACGGAGTCAAATCCAGTTGGTGGCCGGTCACGAGCGGTGTTCCCCAGGGCTCAGTTTTGGGGCCAGTCAGTTTGCAGATGACACCAAGCTGGGCGGGAGTGTTGATCTGCCTGAGGGTAGGAAGGCTCTGCAGAGGRATCTGGACAGGCTGGATTGATGGACTGTCCTGGTTCCGGCTGGGACAGAGTTAACTCTCTTCCCTGTAGCTGGAGGGGGTGCTGTGTTTTGGGTTTGGCGGTGAAAGGAATGTTGATGGCCCATTGATGCTTTGGTTGTTGCTGGGTGCACCGACAGCCTCCCCCGCCCTTCAAGGTGCAGGGGGACCTGGGGGGGAGCATAGCCGGGGTGGTTGACCCAGCTGGCCAATGGGGTATTCTATACCATGTGACATCATGCCCAGCTTAAAAACCGAGGGTGGGCGCACGGTTCGCGGGGTTTCTGGTGCGGAACACGTGGGGTGAGCAGTTGCATTGTGTATCGCYTGTTTTGTATATTCTGTTATTGTTGTTATCRTTGTTATTATCACTGTTCTMCTTTGTTTTATTTCCATTATTAAACTGTTTTTATCTCAACCCGCGGGTTTTCCTCCGTGTGCCCTCCCGATTCTCTCCCCCATCCTACCGGAGTGGGGGGGTGAGCGAGCGGCTGCGTGGTGTTTGGTTGCTGGCTGGGGCTAAACCACGACATGGACCGAGGCCAATTGCATGAGGTTCAACAAGACCAAGTGCCGGGTGCTGCACTTGGGTCACAACAACCCCAGGCAACGCTACAGGCTTGGGGAAGAGTGGCTGGAAAGCTGCCCGGCGGAAAAGGACCTGGGGGTGCTGGTCGATGGCTGGCTGAACACGAGCCAGCAGTGTGCCCAGGTGGCCAAGAAGGCCAACGGCATCCTGGCCTGTGTCAGAAATAGTGTGGCCAGCAGGAGTAGGGAGGTGATCGTGCCCCTGTACTYGGCACTGGTGAGGCCGCACCTCGAATACTGTGTTCAGTTTTGGGCCTCTCACTCCAAGAAGGACATTGAGGTGCTGGAGCGTGTCCAGAGAAGGGAGATGAAGCTGGTGAAGGGTCTGGAGMACARGTCTTMTGAGGARYGGCTGAGGGAGCTGGAGTTGTTTAGCCTGGAGAAGAGGAGGCTGAGGAGAGATCTTATTGCTCTGTACAACTACCTGAAAGGAGGTTGTAGCGAGGTGGGTGTTGGTCTCTTCTCCCAAGTAACAAGTGATAGGACGAGAGGAAATGGCCTCAAGTTGCGCCAGGGTAGGTTTAGATTGGMTATTAGGAAAAATTTCTTCACTGAAAGGGTAGTCAGGCATTGGAACAGGCTGCCCAGGGCAGTGGTGGAGTCACCATCCCTGGAGGTGTTCAAAAAACGTGTATGTGGCGCTTCAGGACATGGTTTAGTGGGCATGGTAGTGTTGGGTCGATGGTTGGACTTTATGATCTTAGAGGTCTTTTCCAACCTTAATGATTCTATGATTCTAAGTGCCATGGAGAAATAGTGCTTTATACATTTCCATGGGTATTTGTTTTCAGACACCACTGGGTGTTGTGATAGGTGAACCTTTGGTGTAATGTGTTGTGACTGGTCTTATTTTTAAAACATCTCACTGTTGATTGTTTTTCAAAATCTAAAAAATTGCTACTTCTTGCTTCCATATTGAAACAACTGTATCATATTGGCTGACACTTTCATATAGCCACAAATTACATCTTGAGAAAAAAAATAATTTGAGTAACTTCAGTGTATATTATAATTTAGTATAATTCAACTTCTGCTACCTTATTCTTTAGGTAATGTTTCCTGTAACAGTGCTAACTCTTGGGGTTATTTTTTTTGTTCATTTAGTATTTTAGTGCCTTTTTAGATCTTTCTGAGAAATGTGAAACTTGTAAGATCAGTATGTACTCATTGTTTTAGCTGATAATGTGAATGAAGGATGAGCTGTGAATGGGGATGAAAGATGATCTGGGTAGGAAAATCTCCCAAGAATGTATTTGTAAATACTGAAAGACAGTAGGAATGTCTTATTTAGGCTTTAACAAAGGCTTCTTGTCATAAATTTATCCAAAATAAAACATTAGCATTTCTGCAGTATTTGTCATTTACACTATGCCAATGTCATACTTGAGCCTGTTAGCTAAAACCTGTTAACAGAATGTCTGTGATTCTTTTTGGACGAAATTCTGCTAAATATGTAAAAGCCACGTAGCAGATTAGTTCTATTAGCTCTAGCAGTAACCCATGCAAGTGATTATCACAGCTTTCAAATAGTAGACGTGCTACAATAAACACAGCGTGTATGAATAGAGCTTTAGAAACTGTTGATTTGTACTGTTTTTTATTTGTATTTATTTGTTATCCTAAGGAATTATTTAAGTTGCAAATTACTTAAATTTGCTCCCTGTATATCCTACACATTAATCTCACTTTTTTTTTTGTCTCAAGTGAATGCAACCTTTACATGTATTTTCCTTATATTTCTTTGCCTTGTTAATTTAAAGTTGTCGTCTTTTTATTATTGGAATCATTATTTTTGGAAACCCTTATGTTATTTGCAAACCTTGTTTCTTGTAGTCTTGCCCCAAATAATCTGTAGCCTAAGAAATTAGTGAGGATATATGTATCTAATAATTTCACTTTATAACTTTGTATATTTTTGTGGTATATTGTAAAGCCCTGACCTTAATCTTTTCTTAAGATAGCACAACTGAGAGCAGTTGTTTAAGTCATCTAGAGGCAGAAAAATAAATCCAATGTAATGTTTAACTAGTCATTTCTATTTTGGGGATTTTCATTCACTTATAAGAATTTGCATGCGCCACCACATTTTATTTGCTTGGGATCAGAGATTTTATTTTTTCAAACAGTGCATTTGATACTTAAGGAATCAGAAAAGTTGCAGTAAAATGTCTGTTTATTCTGTCTTCAGAACAAGTTCATAGGCACTTGGATCAGCATGAGGTGAAATACTTGCAATTTGCTTTCCGTTGGATGAATAACTTGCTGATGAGAGAAGTCCCTTTACGGTGTACCATCAGGTTATGGGACACATACCAAGTAAGTACTTTTTTAAACCTCCATAAGTCTGATAGTGTGTTTTGGACATGCCAGTATGTTTGCGTTTGTTTTTTGTGGAGCCTTTTGTTTTAGTGTCATCTGAGAATCATCATAATAAGAGAAAAAGCTTTCAGGGATCATTACCACTTAGAAACACTTAATGTCTTCAGTCGTCTTCAGAACCAATCACCTGATGTCATGATAATTCATAGTAGTAAAATGAACACTCACGCAAAGCATGGGTTAGTGTCAGTACTCCCGTCTATCTCTTCAGAGAAGCAAAACGTTGAATTGTGCTTAATCAATACTCTCCATCAATTCTGAGTTCCTGGCTCCTTACTGCCTGTCTGCTTAACTACTCAATCCAATACTAGCTTCCAGTCTCCAGTTCTCAGTATTCATCCTTCTGTAATGTCTTCTGTCTTATTGTTTGTCCAGACAAAACTCCTTTTGTTACTGACCTCTAGTTGAGGTAATTATTTTTCCTCAATAATTTCTTGCTAGACTGTCAAGTGAAGGAATTGATATCAGAGAAGAACTGTTTACCTATTCTTAGTTATGTTACTTGATGTTCCAGTAGCTTCTGGTTGCAATTTTTAACTATTTATTTAAACTATATGCTCTTACCTACTATCTTTGTTGTGAAGTTAAGGGGGGGGGGGGGGGAATTAAAAAATATTTTAAATTCCATAAGAATTTTCAACTGAATTAGTTTAGTAAGCATGGGAATAACTCATAACTTATAATGTCTTATAAAGAGACGTAACACCTTTAAATATCAGTGTATTTACATGTAGCAATGTTTAGTTAGTTTCATAGACTTTAATGCCAGAATGTCCACTTAGACCATCTATTCAGACCTCTAATAGAGGGTCAAGAATTGCTTGTTATTCATTTAATGAGTCCAGTAAGTTGTTTCAGTGAAGTGTGTTTTGTAGATTGGTATCCAAATCTGATAAGAAAATGTTAAGAAATGAGGAATCTATCACTTCTACTGTTAATCTGTCCTAAGAGGTGGTATCCTTGCAGGTTTTATTTGGTTGTTCATCTTCAACAAATTTCTGAATCTAATTTGGCTATTGCTTCCATCTGGGGTCCTTTTACCTCCTTTGTCTTGTTATAATATCTGTTATACATTTTAATATCTGTCATTACCTTCCAGTGGAAAAAATGTATTCTTTATACGATCTTTCTGATAAACCGAAAGAATGAGCTATTTAAATGTTTCACTGTAGCTAATTTGTCTTGTTTTGAATAATTTTTGTTGCTATTGCTGCAGCATTTCTAACTCCTGGAGGTTTTTTTACCATACTAACTGTAGCACTGCATTTGGTATTTGATGATTAGTCTCATCAATGTGCTACAATGACGTGAAAGCTCTTCCTTAATCCAGCTAACCACCCATATGTGTCCAAGGAACAGCAGTTTTTGCCAAAACTTCACTTTGAGCTCATCTGTGAGCTA
The DNA here is from genome assembly GCA_030449065.1 of Oceanodroma leucorhoa. Classification (NCBI taxonomy): domain Eukaryota; kingdom Metazoa; phylum Chordata; class Aves; order Procellariiformes; genus Oceanodroma; species Oceanodroma leucorhoa. Next base: position 1,998,794 of record JASVER010000009.1, on the reverse strand, counting down.
TGATTCTACAATAATGTTGAGAAATTTCTTTTGAAGACCCAAGCATGTGGTTATTTCTCAAACTAACTGTTGCCATGCTGAAAGCACAGCATTTCTCATTGCTAGTCCATACGCACCTGTCAGGTTACACTTCAATGGGATCTTTATCCATAATAAGTGGTTCTGATTATTTAATTCCGATTTTGAGCAAATTCTGCTGTATTACGGTAGTTCTCTATAATATTTAAAAGCTTAATACTTATGTATTTACATAGGATTTCCAAGTGTATCTTTTAAGTGAAWGTTACTTATACCTAAATGGGATTCTTATGCCTAAGTGGGATTATTTTTGTATATTAAACATTCTTAAGGAGTAATTCTGTGTTTTGACTTAGCAGGTGCAGCAGATCTGTACTGATTTCTAGATTTTGTTATTTAACAGCCTGTTCAGTGTGCACTTCTTGGTGAATAGTGTATTTAAAACCAGTAAGGATATCTTAATGTAGACAGTCACCTATATTGCCAACCCTTTTTAGAAACAACCTAAAGCAATTCCACAAGTTGCTTATCAGATTTCAGCTGTGCTTACACCAAATTTATTATCAACCTATAATATGGACCTTATGAAGCTGGTAATATGGATAATAAATGCAGTGAACCTACAAGAGTCGGTAAAGTTTGTGCAAAGTTCTTGCTGAAGTGTTAAGCAATAACATTATATATTTTTACACAAATAACTTATCACTAAGCCAATCCGTTGCATATGATGTCTAACTTAATCATTTACAACTGTATCAGCAATGCTGCTTTCCAAATGGAAAACACACTTTAGAGATGGAATTTGTTCAGTTAGTTTTATCTTGATTCATATTTTTAACTGTAAAGCCTGCTATAGGCTAAAGCGTCATTTAGAGACACATTGATAAAGATGTTTTTCAGAGGGTCTAGCTATGGATGGACCTGTGGTGTTGGATTTGAGAGGTGTAAAATCAGTAAAGGCARAAATATAATAGAGGATCTTATTTTTGAAAGAAATTTAGCTTTCCAGATATATATGGAAGGACCAATCCTGCTAATAATTATAATGGCCTGGATAGATGCTTGACTGCTTTTCTCACTGTACTCAAAGGCTGATGATGCTGTTATCAGGCTTGCTTTTGCTACCTCATGTATCCTAAAGCAGGAAAGTAAGAAAACATGGGGATTCTCTTTAGATTTCCACACCTATGCCTTCTGCTGTTTTAGTGGCTACTCAGGATGTGCATGTACTGACTTTTTCTCCCCAGTATTCTCAAACTACTGTGAACAGAAATGCCTTTAAATGCAGTATAAGTTCAGAGGGAAGGTGAACTAATCATGTTGCAATGTAATATTAGCCACAGCATGGACTACAGGCATCCCTACACTTCTGATGTGAGGGCTTTTGCTTAGACTCTACCTACCTTACGGCTCKTGGGAAGGGATGGGGCATTTTGCAAGGCACTGTTTACAGGCAGCTCTAGTCCCAGTGCGTGGCATGATTCGGGAATGGCATAGGAGCGGTGCCAGAGGAGGGTCAGGATAGGTGGGATAGTCAGGTTCCTTCATGTGGAAGGAATGGGAAGACAGGAGGGCCTGTTGGATTCCTTCATGTCTGCACCAGGAGTGCATTCTGGCTCCCCCATTTCCTGCAGAAATCCAGGGTGATGGTGGATGGCCTCCCTCCCCTCCCGAGGCTTAGAGAACAGTGGCCCCTCTTGAAAGAGAGGATCCTGCTGATGATGTTTTCACAGAAGAAAAATGTTCTGTCTCCTTTGTCTTCCCCTCTCCCCGTCGAAGCTGAAATAATGCCTTGTCTCACTGAGCTGCACGTTTTCCTCTGTTTGCAGTGGAAAGATAAATGTAGTGCTGTCTCCAGCTTAAATTCCAGACTGGTCATTCTCAGAGCAGGCCCCCTTTTCTCATGAACTGCAACAGAGGGTTTTCAGGGGAATGACAGCACACTTAAATAGTTTGCTGTTATGTATTTTCTAGCATGATAGATAACTGTTGCTGTCTGAAGTTGTTAGAACCACATTCTGTCTCTCAGAATTTGTTGCAGTTCTTCCATTGACTTCGGTGAGAATAGGATTGGATGCTTAAATGATGTCCATCTCTGTCTTGGTATGTACGGTAGCAAAGGTACTCTAGCTGGCGTCATATTTTCTGTCTAGTTTAATTTTCTGTCTAGTTTAATTTAGGACTCATCAGTTATTTGTTAGGCTCTGTGAAGTAAATCGTTGAGCATATAATCCAAAATACCTGTACCTGAGAAGAGAAGTTTGGAAAGGTTCCCAAATTCTCATTTCAGTAAATACACTGGTATTCTGAAACTGTATCTATGAAATCCACTAAAATATATCACTGTCTTCTGTAGCAGAACTTTGTAAAGTAGAGAAATTAAAGACATTATGCACTTTGCTTACAAAGGATATGTTATGAGAGCTTCCTAGCCATAAATATTTAGTTTGGTTTATTCTTTAACCTGAATTGCATTTTAAAGAGAGTGAACTATCCCACTTTTTCACTTGATTCAGGCTTTGCTACTGTTGTTTTTTTGTTGTTTTTTTTCAAAGTTAAATGCTGTAAWTACCTTGTAAATTCTTTCAAAATAGAAATTTTGTTACACCCAAGACACTCAAATTTTAAATCTGTAGAACTGATTAATATGAATGTTTATTATTAATATTATTGTTTATATAGTTGTCAAGTGTGAAAGATTCCACAAATCAAAATAGTGTAACATAAGACCTCAGTTTTATCTTTTTATTATCTCTTGCCTTTTTATGTTACATTTTGTCATCTTTTTTGGCATAAAGAATTGGTAAAACAAGATAGCATGGTGGCTGAATTATTCAGGATATATAAGTGTTTAACATATTTCTATGGACTTATGAGATGCAAGTTAGTTTTTTATTTGTTCCTTGCCAGAGGGGCATTTTGACACTGATTTAAAAATTGCTTTGTGTATTTGAAACTGACTTTTGTTGGCTTCTCACTCTAACTTAAAAGATTCAACATATTGTATTCGAAATGGTGCAGATATCTCCATGCTGAGTGTCTGTGCTGCTCTACTCTAGAAAAATATTTTAAATGTTTACTGTCAAAACCTCAGAAAGTATCTTTGCTTCAGTTTAAGACATATTGTTGAAGTTTGCGTCAAGTTTTTATTTTGGTTTATTTTACTTCTTAAAATGTGTGTTGTCCTTGAGGCACTTTTAAGATCCACTGTGTTTATGTAGCTGTGTACTTCTCTGTTGGGGGCAGGAGGAAGCAGTGCCATTACAGTGATCGCATCCATTCTAAACTCTTCATCCTTGACTAGAAATGGCAATACAGGTCTTGAACGTTGGTGGTTGTATACCAATACTTAGAGCAGAACAGTGTTTAGTTTTAACTATCAGTATTTTTTAACTGCTTAAATAATGAGTTCAAAACTACATTTGATTTCTGGGGAGTTTGGAGCTGGAAGGGAATCTTTAACAATGCCATCAAATCATCCTGATACAAGATAACATTGTGTTATACTGACTACTGTTTTAAATAGGATAAGAATTTCCGTTGGCATACAAGTACTTCATTTTATTTACTTTTCATGTAGAATGGAGTGCATGTATTTTTCATTACAGTGTTTTCCTTCTGATCTGGTGTTCTTACATAAATTACCTTTTTGTGCTGTCTTTTGGGCAGTGATTTCTCTGTGTAAGTAAGTCTGTACTAGTACCTAATTCGCAGAAGAGACACTGACACAAGTTCTGAAACTGAAATCTTGCTCAGAAAAAAAAAAAAAAAAGAAAAAGAAAAATGAAAAAAATTGTGGCAGCTATGTATATTAGTTTTCAATTTTAAATAAAGGGTGGCAAGTGCCATGTGAATGTTTAGAGTTCAAGTGTACAGCCTAATATTTTCTCCTGCCAGGAAGCCTTTTTGGTTAGTACCATTTAGCTGACTGCTGTATTGCCAGCTCACCRGTAGGCTGATGTAGTTGAAATGAGTCACATACTGAGACTCATTGAATACACCGCAAAACAGGCAGGTGAGATAGGTACATGCTTATAGGTGAGATACACCAGTGCCCTGGTGTCGTACTTTACAGCTTTACCCTATTCTTGTGTGMGGACAACTTCAGTGGTACCAACCTATCATGGCAAATAAATGCAAATTAAGGCATGTAATCCTACCATGTAAAATGCAAAACAGTTACAAAGATTTACAGAAAGTATAGGAAAAAGCAGATAACAACACTGATAGAATTTAACGAGATTGGTGAGTTGGTTTACTGTCTCACTGCTGAAATAGGTTTTTCTCCTAGTACCTGTTACCTCCTGCTCCGTGGCAGTATCTGTTAGTTTTCTTCAGATTAGCCAGTGAGGGGGCTGAGTACCACAGCCAGTGCAAGGGAGAGAGGATGAGAGAGCAGAGCCGTGATTTGAACASTAGTGTTAGATCAGAATGATTGCTTGTCCTTTTCCAGCTTATTTGCCAACTTTTCCTAAGAAGATTTTCTTTCTTGGTAGATAGTACATTTCTCAGGTTGCATCCGTTAGACAAACTTCAGCAGAGAGTGCGCCCATTGCTGGTGGAACCTACTGGCTTATGCCTTTCTTCCTGAAGTCCTGCAGGTGGGTCCAGAAAAATGTATTTTTTCCTCCTTGAAATTTAATCTTTCTTCGTCATCCAGGAGACTGATGCTTCCTTTGCTCAAAATAAATATTATTTCATTTTTTTGAAAAATGTAAGTGTGTCTTCATTAGACCAAGTAGTATCACATGTACTTGAACAGCYGTTTATATCTTTTCCTTCTTCGAGGAGGGATGAAGTTTATTTTCCCTGTCTTTGATTTAGTGTTCATTTTTATTGTCATGTATCTCATGTTGGACCTCATATACTCTATTGACCAATATAGTAACATACATCTTTGTTTGCCATTAATTTATTGGTATCATTTATGTAGCTCATTACTAGCTTTTGATCAAGGGGATTTTGTTTAAACGTAGACATCTAATGTTATATTTTAATGAACAACATTGGTATGATTTTCCAGAAGTGCTGAGGACCCAAAAACCTTATTGAAGCTCATGAAAAACTGCAGAAGCATAGGTTTTCTCATTATCCAAATGGAAAAGTAGAGGTCTAACACTAGGGACATATTAAAATAAAAGTTTGGTTACAGAAATTTGTAACACCACCACCTCCTGCAAAAAAAAGAGTGAGAAGAAGAGGGGGAAAAGGTTACATGTAATAATGTTATTTGTCTGGCTGTCAGTCATTGAAATTTAAGAAATGTTAAAAAATACAGTTATAGTTTTTCCTGTGTTTCCATTTTTTACATAGACTCAATCAGAGATTTTGATTCCCTGAACATGAGAATGATTTAAGTTTGCTTTTCAGCAGACTTTTCTTGTGATTAGTATTTATTTAAAAAGAAAAAAAATCAATTAAAGTTGAAACAGGAGTGCATTTCTCAACAGACACCGGAGAATCTATACAAGAAAGATATTATTATTACTCTGGTCTCAATMAAAGCCTTAAGCCACCTGAGACAAGAGACTCAAAATATATCTACTGAAAGCAGATTTAATTTTTCATGGCCAGGAATATTTTTCTTTTTATGGCATTTCTAACATCTCTTTTCCATATTGAGTCCATGATATTAGATGATACTAAGTAGACAATTGTTCTCATCCTTTTCTTCAGCAGGAGCATAAGACCTCTCACTGTTCCAGTGGTCTGGTCTTTTTTCTTTGTTTATACAAAGCATGGTTTGGACCATAAAGATCCCTGAACCAGGCTACATTAAGTGGACAAACATTTAGAGTGAGAGCAAAAGAGTGGGGAAGATACAGTTTGATACAGTGTATCTAATTGTTTTAAAATATACTGTTTAAAACCTCCTGTGGCAGTGATTTTTTGCAATTTCTTTATGCAGTGTGAAAAGAAATTCTCCTCCTTTGATTTAACAAAGGATTCTTTTGAGTTCCCTTCTACTTACTTATTTGATCATGAGAAATTGTGTCAAATCAGTCTTTATTCACTTTTTCCCCATCACCTGTTTCAAAACTGTTTTCTGTCTCTGTATGCAATCACTCCTTTTCCAAGCTGAAAATATCTGTATTTATAGAAGCCATTTCATGCACTTTTTGTGCTTAACTTTCTTCTCTGTAGTCTTTATAGTTTTACTATAAATTTTATTTCTGCCATATACTAAATGGAAACTTCTTCAAGAGATGAGCACACCATAGATTCATAGAGTGAGATGAAGTTGTTTTCTTTTTCTTTATTTATTTCTGTATTTATAATTTCTCATGGCTTTTCTCCTGTTGAATATGAGTGCTTTCAGGTAACTGTTTGTAGTTAGTCCAGCTTGTCTGTCTTAGTGGTTCATGTCAAGGACAACATCAGGGTGTGTATGCTTTGCAGTGTTTTTCCCTATGTGTGTATATCCAGGCTGAATTTCACTTGCCATTTTATTATTCAGTGACACGACAGCTCTCTGCAACTTTTTGCAGCCAGCTTTATTTTTTACTAGTAAAAGCTGTCCTGAATAATTTTGTATCTCTACCAAACTATTCTTTTTCAAGACCGCTTASTAATTTAGTAAGCAACACAGATCCTGTTCTGTTATTTTTGTCCTTTTAAATCATGAACACTTTCTCTCTTGTTCGACAACAACTTAATTTTAGAGTCTTTCTTAGTGACCTTGTTAAAAGTGACTGGACATCTGAATATTTAATATCCAATTGCTAACATGTGGGGAGGATCATGTCTTTAAGATTTCTAGGTATTTGTCAATTTGATTGAAACTGGCCATTGAGTTAAGTGTTTCTGGAGTAGGGGAGACAAACATRGTGGGATATAACCTTTCCTGTCCAGACATAAAATGTGAATATGAAAGTTTAATTTTCTTAGGAAATAAAGGCAAAAATACTGTGTGACTTGTTAGTGACTCTTCTTGTCCACCTGCGTCAGAGAAACCAGCTCCGGGATTCAGAAGCATCAGTGGCCTCTGGAGCCTGTATTCACGTCATGCCTCTCCCTTTGACTCTGCCACCTCTTGTTTTCTCTTGGGGATTTTTTTTTTTTGGCTTCCTACCTGAGAGCTGGAATTCAGCGTCCTGCTATCTACTGAACCCAGCCTTGATCTCACCCACTTTCACTATAATTCAAGAGCACCTTTTCACATTGTTTTCTTCAAAAGTAAATCTAAAAGTATGATTTAAATCAAATTTAGTTCGTGGACACCATAGGAAGATGTGAAGACATGAGAGAAGGACTTTTACTTGCAAGACTGGCAATCTAAACATGTTCTTGTTTAAACAAAACGTCCTTATTCTAACTCTGCATTTCTTTGGAAGTTTCTAGATCCTTTTGTGTTCAGCAAGTCAGTATTTTCCCTTATGTCATTAGGCTCCTGATACATAAAGCTTCCTTTCAGCTTAAGCAATTGAAAAGTTTTTATACTTTTCGAATCTTTGTCAGGCAACTGACTGTCATCACCTTCTACCACCTATCTATGGATAGTTATCTTCTTGGATAACTTTGTTGCCAAGGCAACCTCCTGTTGACAAGAGTTGTGCTCATTAGGACTTTATTGTGGCAGGCAATTATATTTCAGTAGTATAGCACTGAAGTCAGTGACCTCTTATTGTTCATCTGTGCTAACCACGATCTGAAATAACATAAAACTCAAAGAAGGTAAGAATGTTAGTCAAAAAAAGAACCAGACTGCTTTATCTTGAACTGTATATATAACTTTATGTACAATCTTTAACGTGCATATGGATTATGTGCACAAGGGAGAAAAAACAAGTTTCTTAAACAGTAATTCAGCTTTTCAATGTGACCATAAAATACACTCATTCACATTTATATAAGCTCTCAAGTTTTCTCCTAGAAAAGAAGAAAATCAAATTCTATTTGTAGAATTAGAATGTGTATATACAATTGGTACTCTTTTATTGACCATCCAGGTCTAGTTTGTTAGTTATTCCTATTTATATTGCCATTTCTTACTGAGAGACAGGGTTCCCAAATTCCCAATGAAAGCAGACTAAGCGGATGCTGATTTTGAGCTCAACCACAGTCTTGCACAGAGCAGTACKCACATTCAAATCTCACACTGTCATCTGCAGTTATATATCCTCATCTTCCCCCATACTGTCTTGTGCGTTTTGCCTTGTGTGTTTGACAAGGATTTAAAAAAAAAAAGTTAAACTTCCTTCCTCCATCAAATAAATTCAGCTTTATACCTGTGCCAGGCCTTTACCTCTCCTAATTGGGATCTTCGCCATATCACTTAATGCATCTCATCTGCTTAGACCTGTCTTTATTTTCACATTCTGTCTTGGCCTTGCAGGAAGAATCAGTCTTGGCACTTCCTCTATCTCTGCTCGAATTCTGTGTTACAGCAGAGAAGGTTGAGGACCATGAGAGATGTGTRTGAGATTACTTCTTGGGAGTAAATGCCTGTATAGTGGTGATTACCTGAACTCCAAGAAATATGCACTTATACTAGCAATTATAAAACTGACAGTAGCTGCCTGTATGAGATGCTTAAATGTGACTCCCCATAAAAATTGAAGTTATCATCTGGCACAAATGCATGCCTTTGAATGGGTTTGCATATTACTTTCCAGTACGTGGGAATTTCTGGGTTTAGAGGTCTGTTGGATCTGGAACTTGGAGGTTCCTAGTCTCTGGCCTTCCYACCTGTGGGCTTACTGTGAACTGCGGAGGTGGGGTTCAGTTTGAGATGTAAAAACTTGAGGTGTAAGACACCTATATTTTTTTGTGTCTTACATAGGTGTCTTACTGTAAGTTGTGTGTGTGTATTGCTGTGTCAGGTATCTAAAGCTTCCATGATAGCTGATGGAGACCTAGTGAATAAACTCAGAGGATCCTAGAGAGAGATTCGTTATGGCTTAGAGTGGCTGGTCAGCTGAATCCCTTTTTAGGCTTCATTGAAAATATTGACTACATCTTCATTACCTGTGTAGCTTAAGTATACAGCATGCTTGTAGATACTTAAATTTAGAAATCTTAATCTCAAAATGGAAGCTCTCTGAGTTTCCACAAAAAGTGAGTTAAAATTCCTTTCATAATTTTCAAAAGCACTTTTTTATCATGTGAAATTCTGGGCCACTAGATCAACTGTTTTTAATGTAAGCAAGTGTGGACTGGAAAGGAAAAAGATGTGTAGCCATGCTATTTTATGAGGAAGGTATTTAGACATGCAAAAATCATACAAAATCAAAACTTGGTGATATGCATAGGGAAGCCTGTAGGTTTTTCTAGGTTCAAGTTCTTAAGGCAGCTTCCAGTAGTATTGAAATAGATGGTAATTTTTTTGTGGCTAAATGGAAGTTGATTGTGAATGCAGAGAAGATGAGATAAAGTACCTTCTCTTATGCTTAACTTAAAGAATGTGAGTAATCTCATTGACTTGAATTTAACAACTCATGAATTAGGTTAATTAAGCATGTACTCTGAAGTGCTTTATTGATCAATATCTTGATGCATGACTCTAGGATGATAATAGAATGTTAGATACAGTCTAGAAAATAGTTTGTTTTGCTTCTTAGCAACTTTGAATTAGTCAGTGTTTCTAGAGGAAGGCTTTATTAAAATTAATAKTGTTCTTATAGACCAAAGTCTGAAGGAGAATCATGATGCTATACAAGAAGAGAGAAAGGAAAATTAACTTTCTCACATCCATATGCTCTTTAATTTTGTGCATCTTTTAGAGTCTTAGATTGTGTACACATCAGATTTCCATAACGCTTTTCTGTAATTTCAAAGGTAGTTTTAAAATTAGTATCTCTAGTCCCTATGCATTCCCTTAGTCTCTGAATTATGTTTGTACTTGTAAAAGTTCTCAGCAGTGCCCAGTGACAGGACAAGAGGTAATGGGCACAAATTGAAACACATGGAACTCTATCTGAACATAAGAAAACACTTTTGTCCTGTGAAGGTCATCAAACACTGTCATAGGTTGCCAAATTTATGGGTTGTCCTTCCTTGGAGATATTCAGAAGCCAGCTGGACATAGAATCATAGAATCATAGAATCATTAAGGTTGGAAAAGACCTCTAAGATCATCGAGTCCAACCATCAACCCAGTACAAATGCCCACTAAACCA